>JAYESA010000016.1:5961486-6546486 GCA_036927795.1 Iris macrosiphon | reverse complement strand
TCCTTGTATATGGTGTATCTTGTGCAAGTCTTATTTCATTGGTTATCTTATGCATGTACATACACTGATTCTCGGGGAGATTTGCTACCTTCCTAGAGAATCCCGTGCCATAGCATACCATGGTTGGATCTATTATACCAGTCGGGGGTGGGGAGTATTTTAGTGTAGATATATGATCATACCCTCCTTGTGTATGTCTTGTTCCTTGTGAGTGTTGATCCTACACCGCAAGTATGATCAGCAAGGCCATTATACTCTTTTGTAAGTTCCCAAGCCGATCATATGTTAAAGCTAGTACTCACTCACTTAGACATTAGTATTCTTGTTCATTGTCATATTGTTCATTATTATATTTATTCCAGTATTTCCTTATTGTGTATCTCTTATATCTATTGTGCATCTTGTATATTCACATCTATTTACTATTACATAGTTTTTATCATTGATTAGAACTGTCGTTAGAGATGTACTCTACTCCTTTCTTGACTGGATATATTTTTCCCAGATGACACTAAGGACTGGTACCCTACAGATTATGGACCTCAAGATGTTGTGGGTTTAGAGTCTAAGACCCTGGTTCAGGAGGGACTTATTCCAACTGAGACAGATGATCCGAGTTTAGTAGTTTCTTAGTATTCTTTTGTACTGGATTTGTCTCCAGCTTATTTGTTAGTACTTCTTTCAGACTCATTGATGTTTTATTTTTGACTCATGAGTTGTATATGACTATTCTATTCTTTATCATATTCGTGCTCGTTCCATCTTAGATCTGTGATTGAGTATATTATTATTGTTGGTGGTTCATTATTTTGATAGATAGATTACCCAGACATCGTTCTACTGCCGATTCTGCGACGTAGGCTGGGCGTTGTTCCCGACTTGTACCCTTACACCGGGTGCGGGTTGTGACAGTGTCGGTCCTGAATGAGTCAATTTGATTTATCGGACCTAACTAAGAAAAAATTTAGCATTTGTATGACTTATAATGTTTCCATGACAAATTCGAAAAGGAGAAATCTAGTACAAATCAACTAGGTATCCATAGTATAAAATAGACTTGAGTATATCGGTCAAAAATTGATGTTTGAAAACTTTTAACTAAAATTTTATTATAATTCAGCATATACGTTGAAGATAAAATCTAAATTTAGCCTTTGTGTGTATATATGTATACTAAATACGAAGAATAAGTCAAACCTAGAACTTTTAAGACTTCGGGAGATTACGGTAAAAAAAATTTCAAGTATCATTAAGATTGGTTTTATTATTAAAAAAAATAATTAAATAAAAGAAGTTCATTCTAAACTATAAAATGATCAATATCGTGCATAAAGATACTCTAGTACACACTTTATTAAGAGTTGTCTTCTTATTCCTGTATGGTTTTATTACCTAGTATTTGTGTAACCTTTTGATTTCTGGATTTTATTGATTTATTTGAACTTGGGTCGCCAACACAGAATCGGTGCTAAATTGCTAAAATAGCAAATTGCTAGGTAAAGTATAATTTAGGTAAGAAAGTCCCTACTTCATTCTTGCATAAATGATTGTTTATTAATATTATAAATTGTGTATGATTTTCGGTGTAGAGTTGTTCCACCGAAGGGATTGGCGTACCTAGAAAATTCTACGGAGGGTTGCTCCGGGTCTTATATAAATTGTAAAAATTTTGGAGCCGAAATACAAAGTAGTCTCTGCCAAAAATTTTAAAAATTTTGTGAGTTAACCAAATTTTGATATCCGAAATTATTACCGATATTCCTAACCCTAGACTTTAGTTACTATATATAATTTAGCGATGCACCTCCGAAAAATTTAATTCAATTTTAATTAAGGGTCGATTAGCAAGAGTCCAGGATACGTAGGACACAGACACAAGTCACACAATTGAAATCTAAATTTAGATTCTTGATAGTCTGCTTTGTATAAGTTGAAAGAAAATAATATTTCCTGGAATTTGTGTCCTGGTATTTATGATTATCCCGAAATTGAGTTAGGATAAAAACTTTGAGTTCAATTAGTTAAGTTCTAAATTAAATTGGAGTTTAATTAGTTAAGTTGAATTCTAGGCCCTAAAAGTGTAACGATATACTTCGGGTATACGGGCAATCTTGAGTCGTGAATTGATAATCCGTAGGTTATATTGGAAGGATACTTAGGGTGTCGAAAACTGGTTGTATCGATCCAAAAATTGAATTTGGATATATATAATCCAAAGTAAGTTCAATTCTCAATATTTAATGAAATTAGAAATGTTAAAAATTAGTTCCATAGGGTAAAGAAATCTAGTATGAAAAGCTATAGGCCAAATACTAGAAAGCCTTGGTAGTGTCGGTCCTTAATGAGTCAATTTGATTTATCGGACCTAACTAAGGAAAAATTCAACATTTGTATGACTTATAATATTTCCATGACAAATTTGTAAAGGAGAAATCTAGTGCAAACCGACTAGGTATCCATAGTATAAAATAGACTTGAGTTTATCGGTCAAAATTTGATGTTTGGAACTTTTTAACTAAATTTTAATTATAATTCAGCATATACAATGAAGATAAAATCTAAATTTAGCCTATGTGTGTATATATGTATACTAAATACGAAGAATAAGTCAAACCTAGTACTTTTAAGACTTCGGGAGATTCCGGTAACAAAATTTTTAACTATCATTAAGATTGGTTTTATTATTAAAAAAATAATTAAATAAAAGAAGTTTATTCTAAACTATAAATTGATAAATATCGTGCATAAAGATACTCTAGTACACACTTTATTAAGATTTGTGTTCTTATTCCTGTATGGTTTTGTTATATAGTATTTGTGTAACCTTCTGATTTCTGGATTTTATTGATTTATTTGAACTTGTGTAGCAACACAGAATCGGTGCTAAAATTGCTAAAATAGCAAATTCCTAGGTAAAGTATAATTTAGGTAAGAAAGTTCCTCCTTCAATCTTGCATAAATGATTGTTTATTGATATTATAAATTGTGTGTGATTTTTGGTGTAGAGTTGTTCCACCAAAGGGGTCGACGTACCTAGGAAATTCTACGAAGGGTTGCTCCGGGTCTTATATAAATCATGAAATTTCTGGAGCCGAAATACAAAGTAGGCTCTGCCAAAAATTTTAAGAATTTTGGGAGTTAACCAAATTTCGATATCCGAAAATATTACCGATATTCCTAACCCAAGACTTTAGTTACTATATATAATTTAGCGAGGGACCTCCGACAACTTTAATTCAATTTTAATTAGGGGTCGATTAACAAGAGTCCAGGATAGTAGGACACAGAAACAAGTCACATAACTGAAATCTAAATTTAGATTCTTGATAGTCTACTCTGTATAAGTTGAAAGAAAATAATATTTCCTGGAATTTGTGTCTTGGTATTTATGATTATCCCAAAATTGAGTTGAGATAACAACTTTGATACCTGCCTCCTGGATTATGAATAAAATAGAAAAAAACCTGTATTCTATTATATCTTGAAAATGCATTTTTTTTTGCATATTGATAGTAAACATGATATATAGAGCAAAAACTTAATGCATGATAATAGAATAGAAATTGTTTGTAGATTAGGTTAGAAAGCAATGGGCGGGAAAGAACAACTTGAATTCCACCTACGAAATTATGTAATATAATAACAACAACAAAAGTTAATCAACATTTAAGCTCTTTCGTAAGGCCTTGCAAATTGAGTATAGAGGCTTAGCTCACTTACCTATCTTATGTTTACACCAGTTCCTGTAATTATAAACCTATTTCGATTGAAAAGATCGATTAGGTAAAATTGATATTATATTATATTTTACTCACTGAATATGAGAGGGCCAGAATCTAAGCACCGTGCCACCCTGCCTGCCACAGCCTGATCCCTGGTTATGGGATTGTTGTTGGAAAACTAGTTAAAGTGGATGTTCAAAGAGTTGTTCTCCAAATTGTATCATCATTATTTAGGAAACTTGTCTGTGTTTGTGTTTGTGATTGTAATTGATTGTTGATTTCTTACCTAGGGTGTACTACTTGCTAGTCAGTTGGTATGTAAGCTGTTCCGGTGCCATGATTCATTCCCTTGTCCTTGTTTGGTGTAAGGGTGGACTACTGTACTGATGACAGGTTACGAAATTCAGTTGACTATACAGATATTGATAGATATTAGATGTTATATGGTAAACTGATGTTTCGTTGATGCATTATGCTTAGTAATTATGATTATGACTGTGATTATAATTATAACAATTATAAGTATGACTTATTATGACGTAAGTATAAGGCGAACACCAAAGAATTTACTAGAATAAAAGCTAGTCAGGATCGTATTTCAAGTTAACACAATAATCCTTATGAATTATTTAGTTCCTTTATTTTGGAATTCCGTGAATCCTATTTCTTCTCAGATTCTCGATTTATTTTATTTTATTTTCGTCTTTGACTGAGGGCTTGCATGTCATTTGATGACCTAGTATTGTTCACTAGTTTTTGTAGCAATACCAAAGGAAGCTGCTATCAAATATTGAAGAACAGTTGGAGAGCAAGAACGTGATGCCAATATTTCAGGAGATTTACTGAAAGCAGTTTATTTTCATTATTTATTAAAGGTATAATTATTGTTATATATATATATATATATATATATATATATATATATATATATATATTGGGTAAATAGTTATAATCAGGTAGAATAGCAAATTTTTTATTTATAGTTTAGAATATCCTATAATTAACTTGTTATTTAATATATTATGAACTATGCGACCTGTTATAATCCTATCCTAAAATCTTACTGGCGATAATGGCAAACACGGGTACAGGTGTATTCATATGGTGCATAGCCTAGGGATGATGTTACGTACCCAGCTCGCCGTATTCGGGGAAGCGAGGCTTGACACCCAGTCCTAAAATACATAGGACCAGGCCATGTGGCAATGGCCAGCTACGCATTTAAGTGGAATCCGGTCTGACTCAAATATGTATAAATAATAGGAGTCTATAATAGGGTTTCATGTCTAATTAGCAAGTTAATCTATATCATAATCCATATAAGAATAAAATCAAGAAGGAAAAATATGGTTTATGGTCTACAGCCCACTATCATATATGTTCGCATAAACTAAAAAAATATAAGTCTATAAAACTAGGTTATAACAACAGGGTATGTCATGATAAGAACTATAAATGTGAAAGAACAATAGTAGTATCACTGGTGATACCTGAATCCTCGAGTAGCAATTACCCACTACGCAACTAAGAGCTCAACAATAACCTAGAAGGGAACCAGGTCCTCAAAGGAACATAACATGATACAGAAAATACATGTTGAATGAAGTACAATAAATAACATACAGACGAGTACATGGTAAAACTATAACATGTGATAGGGTACACTAAACTAGCCAATCTAAGTAAATGCAATTGAGGACAACACTTGCACGCATGGGAGCTATGAATAAATATGGTAGGCCTAGCACTCATCCAAGGATAGAACCCCTTTGTCTACACAAGACATCTAGATTGCATAGCATTGATCATACGTCAGAGGCTAACTATGTATATCGTCAGAAACAAGTACACAATTTCTCGTAAATGTAGTATTTGTCCTCCTCAACCAATAAAACTAAACAAATCAAGTCTATCACGAAAAATTAAACAACTAAACAAGCAACTAAATGAAACAAGTAATATGTAAGCAATATGAACATTTGTGTCTTCATACAATGTGTGTCAGCAAGTAATAAGAAACAACAAGACTGAAAGAAACGAACAAGAGATACATGGCAATAGATCATAACTAAAAAAATACAAAAATATGTACATACTGTAATCATAAGGCAAGGTATACTTGCCTCGATCCTAAATGGTGTCAAGACAATGTCCAGGTGGCAAACACGACAAATCAGCATGAGAAGAAAATGTACGAATAGAAAAATATATCCGGATGTTGAAAATAACATATCAATATTTTCAGAATGAGTAAAATAGTAAGAATTGACTACCCATAAGTCCAATTTGGACACAGAAACAAAATGACAGTTTCAGGTCAAAACAAGATCCACGTGTGGTCCACTTGTATCAAAATACGTGCCAAGAGTAAAGTTTCCCAAATTAAGAATACTTAATATCTAACGATACAAGAACGATGATACAAACTCAACGGAATGTCCATAACTGGATTCCGATGAGCCGGTCACAAATTTGCCTTTTAAGTCAAACCGTAGGTCCATAAAATGGTATTCTGGTCAACGTTCTCATAATTGAACCAAACTTGGGTCAAAATACTAGTGTAATGCTGCAAATGTGATAGCTCTAAGTTTCGATTCCAAACTACAAGCGTGCACAAAATAATTAAAAAAATTCAAAAGTCGCATTACAGTGACTTTCGACGGATACGGGTCTTATTCATCGTGTACACGCAACTAATTTGAACTATATTAAAGTCCATACGTCAAAAAATACCATACGTACCTTTTGGTGCAATTGGTACATGACGAGGTTGTCCGGTTTGACGAAAACAACTCTGTATCACAAAGTTTTCTAATTTGAAAAATAATATTCTTTAGGTTTTTGGAACTGAGTTTTGATTGATAAAATCTATGAATTAATCTAATCTATTTATACAAACATGAAGGTGGTAATACCTGCTATGAGTAGGAGAAAATGGTTCATCGAACGGAGCTACGATGAGGGCGAAACAAATCTACAAAATTGGTGCCACAAAACTGTAAAAATAATTTTACTTTAAATTTTCAACTTGGAGGTCAGTTTTGATCTATAAATCGATTGAATTAATGGCTGAAAATAAAGAGAAGTGAAGAGCTATATAACAACATTTATATGGAAGTTTCGGATTGAAGATCTAATGGATGGATTTCCCAAAAAATGCACGCAAGTTGCTGCAACGAAACATAATTCTGACTTCACAATTTCACTTGTCACGACGGGTTCAGTTTATAATTGATGAAATCGACTCTTGTCGATTGAGAAGGAAGAATAGAGGGTTGTTGTCGCACGACCTAGGTGCACTCGAGGTTGTCGCTGGGCCTGGGAATATCTGGGGTATGGCGTTGGTGCGCGAGTCGGGGTGCATCGCCACATTCGTACGTGGGACGCGACCGGGGATTGGGGTGGCAATCGATTGCTGCCTTTGATACAATGGCCATGGGGCGGAGCGGCACTGGCGTGGCCGGACGGTGGCCGGCGCAGGCGCACGGGAGTCGGGGTCGGCCTGGACGTTCGGCTAGGTGGGAAGGGTCATTTTTTTTTAAAAGTCTTTTAGTGAGAAAAGAAAGAACAGGAAAGAGGCATGTTTGTAGTTGGAGGAAATTTAATTTATTGTTATGTTGGAGATTATGGAAGAGATTGATTAGTTTAATGATTTGGTTTGTTTTGATTAGGAAGATTGAATCGGTTTAAGAAAAATTTTACGGGTGAATAATGAGAGACTTAATAGGATGGTTTTTGAAATTTAAAACATAAAGAAAGGTGGGGGGGGGGAGTTTTCGGGCTCCAACATATACTTTTCCTACCAAATAAATTAACTAATTAATTATTTATTTTAAAGCTAAATATTATCTCCATAATCAATATTACTGAATAGAAATAGAAATAAATTAATTCTCATAAAATAAAAATACATTCTAATAAAACCTATACATGAGAGAGTATATATATATATATATATATATATATATATATATATATATATATATATATATATATATATATATATATATATATATATATATATATATATATATATATATATATATATATATATATATTAGCTATTTTTTGAATTTAATTACACAAAGTATATGCATATAATAAATATGTACATACTTAGAATGTATTCTAATTAATCTAAAAAAATAATAATTATAATATAAAAATAATTTTGGGGGTTTATATTATATCCAACTTATAAAAATTTCATCCTCGAAATTAAAATAAGCATGGTTGAAAAGAATAAGAGAATTAATCTCGAAAGAAAGTCAAACACGACGAGTCATACTGGTTCCTCGAAGGGTTGGGGCACGTAGTTACCAATGGGATACTAGTTAACGTCACAATATAAGATCTAGGGTACAATTAGTTCAAAAAACTATCCAACTTATAGGAATTTGGTTAGCAGTGAAAACTGTGTTCGTGATCCTACTTACAAGATTTATGGAAAGGTCTAATTCCAATAAGAGGTAGAGAATATAAGGCACTTATAATTATAGTCAAGGGCTCTCAAAGAACCCTACGTACCACCACAGTGGTGTTGGGAATAACTTGTAAGAAATTTTTATTACTAATCAACATTACTCCTATCTACGTTCTCTCTTCAACAAGACAAACGGACATGACTTCGTCTGATATAACTAGGGTGAGATGGTACCGAGGAATTCTCTCATCACATGCCATGGATGACGTAGAGGCAATATCGAGGGAACCATGAAAATGAGAATTTGCAGTCCCTAGATAAAAGAAAATTATGGTAAGTTCAAAAAGTATTTCCACAAGATTGGATTTTGAAGATAAGGCATGATTAGGGAGGCATATGGAGAATTAAGTCATAATAGCTAGGTCAAAGGAATTGGAATAGGAGAGATCTGGTAACCTATAGTGACATGGATATTAACACAAGAAGTGGTTCCAATCGAAGGGTTGGTTTTCGTAATTATGGCACGACTAGGGAAGGAATAAATTTTTTACTCAATTGCATGATTAGAAGGATATGTTATAGAAAATCACGAGATTGTGATTACCGGAATCAGACAAGTAATCACAATATGAAAATATAGTGGTACGGGCGATGGTGAATTACCAACTCATAGTTGCTAGCACAATCTTGGATTTCAGATGATCAAACAGATTGAAGAAGTTGCACTCCTAATCATACTAGGGTGTAGTCTTTCTATCATGATTTCCTGGGATAACGTTTGAATCTTAAGAATGCCACTAGCAAAACTTAAATCTATAATCTAACTTATATCAACTATTTGCCTTATATCTTATCTTTTCCCCAACTAGTTTCCTAAATCATATGTCCAGATCTCCTCAAATGTCGCTCCAACAACAAGGTGTTTAAAATACTGAGAATATAATCTATCGTGGACTTTAACCATTATAGATCCCTGAAAATTAAGCCTGGAATTTAATTTATCATGTCATTTTCTCTATTTATAACGCAATTTCATTTCCAATTTTGTTTTACATAATTCGCAACTCAAACAATAGGTATAAGCCATCAATCTATTTAAAAACAATCTATCTCCATTTTATTATCATATTCCAACCTCAAAATTTATTTATCTTCTTGTCTCATGTCACTTCACTACTTGTTAAGTTCCTGAATGTCTTCTAACATAATTATAATCATGATTCTCAAAATAGTATATGGTACTATCAACTTTTATCGTAAAATCATAACCTTATATAAGATATTATTTCCTACCATTCATCACAAAAATTGTATCATCTACTTCCTCAAGCTAACCTTCTTATACGTCCTTTGAGTCTTGACCCTTAAGGTTAAATCTACAACCACACAACTTGTTTAAGTCACGCACTCTCTATAATCTTCATTACGTCATTATAGATAATCCTTATTGTATTCCTTGTCTCAATTTACTTTATGCCACTCCAATTTCTATCATATTCAAAACCAATTTCCTTACGATTCAACCCTTGCATCTCTTTAATTATTATCCTTAAACATATTACTCCTCAATTTTTATCTTTCTTCGAATAAATTTCTCTTGTATTTCCATCATTGATCCTCTTCCGTTATTCAACTTATAGTAATTCTCTTATAATTCTTTATAACCACTATTTTTTTCTTAATTCAAATATAGTTGTTCTAGTTACCACCCCTTTTAGGATTCCTAGCTAACTTGTATCGAACAAGGTTTATCATAAATATCGCTTACTTGTCTATCTAAAGTGAGATCTCTAACTACAATTCTCAATTATTAATTATGACTACCCACGTAAGATATAAAAATCATAATCAATGATTAAACCTTATACTATACTCCTATAAGTTATATCTCAAATCTCCGTAATAGTACGATTACCAGTCTACCCCTTCTAGCTATAACAAGCTATACAATTCTTACAAGTACGTCTATCTCTCTTTATACCTAATTAACTAGATAAGATATCAAGGCTAAACTAGGCAGGTGATCAATTCTAATACCTTGAAAACTATTCATCTATTGAGAAAATCTTCTAATCATAGCTTTGATTTACCATTGTTTGCGTCAAAAAAGTTTATAGGAAACTTTTGTATTACAAACTGTTGAAAAGAAAGAAAAGTACAAAAAGATCCTAAACAGGAATCTAAGTACAATTGATTCTGAAAAAGTATAGTTGTAGAGATCTGATCTGCGGATGATCACTTTACTCCTTGGACCACTCGACGATGAAGAAATGCACACGACGAAAGAGAAATACACACGAAGACGAAGAAATATAAGGAATGCTGCGAACAAGGTGGAGAGTTGAATAATAAGAAAGCTTTGGCACAACGGCACGAGAAGCTTCTATTTCTCTCACTCAGCTCTTGAATTTCAAAAACTTGAAAATTCTAGCCCCTTTCTCTCTATCTATCTGTGTGTACTCCTTTCTGTGTAGGTGTAGGTAGGTTACCGGGGATATAGATAACCTCTATTTTTTTTTGGTAGGTTGCTCCTCCTTCGTGCTTGTCTGTAGGTTGTACAAAACATATATTTATAGAGTTTAAGAGCGGTTATGAGAGTATGCGTGCACTTTGGACAGTCAATACTATTTTATCATTGTGCGTGCACTTTTGGTGGATTAATACTCCACGTTCTGCATGAGTGGGTGCACAACTTGCTGCCTGCTTGACACATATCTTCCTATACGAGAAAAGCATAGGTCATGGGGGATAGTTATTTGTACACCTTTCATGAGAAGTATGATATGTAAGGCACACACTTAAAACTATTCACTGTTGGTTATGATAATATGCGCACTTTAGAAGTAGTCTGGAGACTGGCGTATTTTTGGTAAGATTGGCACTACAGCGCATTTTTGAGAGAGTTGGCACTACGGCACATTTTTGAGGTAGTGGCACTACGGCACACTTTTGAAGATAATGACACTACGGCGCACTTTTAAAAAGAAGAGCACTGCGGCTGGAATTATAAGAGAAGATTAGCTACTTTTGAAAAGAATGGCACTACTTATCGCCGAGATAACAAAAAGTTTTTCGCTATCTGCCTTCTTCCATGCTACTTATCCACGAAATATGGAGTGGGATTTGACTCCCATTACTAATGGAGCTAAGTCGGGAAAGATCAGCTACAGACATGGTCGTTTCTTCAGTTTTGGTGATGGACATGCAATCCAAATGCGAGGACTTCACCCTGGGAACGTATCAAGTGAAGATTCTTCATTGATTCAACCTATCCAGTCTCCATTGTTTGCCAATATTTATACTGATGCTGAAGGGGTTTATCCTCAAAAGAATCGGTTGCCAAGATGGTTGAAAAATGAAAATATCTTTTGGCGTCGGGCAACGACATGGATATTGGATGAATATACCGAGAATCTTATATCTTCGGCTTTATACAATGCCTTGTTAGTAACTTTCTATGGCATTGCGCCCAACACCAATATGTTATTGGCTTTGCTAGATCGATATAACTTTAGTACGAAAACTGTTTTCACTCCTCTTGGCGAGTTGGCATTCACCTTACACGAGATGAAGCACATATCTGCACTGCCAATGGGGGAGGTTCTTTATGACTTATAAGGAGTACGTACCTATCAACACGGAATTGGCAGATTTAGCATAGACTGAGCCGCGTCTAGTTGAAGTATATCATGAGATGATGTGCCACTACT
This sequence comes from Iris macrosiphon, assembly GCA_036927795.1. NCBI lineage: Eukaryota > Viridiplantae > Streptophyta > Magnoliopsida > Asparagales > Iridaceae > Iris > Iris macrosiphon. The sequence continues at coordinate 6,534,631 of JAYESA010000016.1, read as the reverse complement.
TGACCAGTAATCATTATTATAATAGTGATTCTGGTGTTGTCTTGTCACCCACACTTTTTCAGCTAGGGATAATTTGGTAATTTGGCATAGTTATTTAATTTTAGAGTGCTATATTTAATTAGAGTCTTGTAGAATTTAATTTAATTAGTGGACTAGCCTATTTAATTTGACTTAGGTAGTGGACCCAACTTGTTAGATTAGATCCATAGACCAATATTTAATTCTAGTTAGAATTGAGCCCAATAATGAGCTCATTCATTAGGAGGATAAATTAATTAGTGAAACTAATTAGATTAGAATCTTTCCTCCTTAATTAATTTCTTTATGAGTGGACCCAAGGGGTATTTTAGACTTTACATAGTAGCTTGAGGGAGGGGGCAAGAGAGACCTATATAAGGGGGTGAAAACTTTCTCTCTTTATTTTTCATTCCAAATATAGATCTAGAATTTTTTTTCTTCCAATTTCTTCATCACAACATCAAATTCCACCCAAAATTCTTCCCAAATCATCATTGGAGGCCATTAAAGTAAGGATCTACAAGGAGAAAGTAAGGATCTACAAGGAGGAGCAAGGATCTACAAGTTGGAGGCCCTTTTTACCCAATTTGGAGATTTTATTGGGAATCCATCTCCCAATAGATATAATTCAATTTTTTCTCTTTAATTAGACTCTAAATCTATAATTTAATTATAAGGAACCACCCCATATGTTAAGACTACCCATAGGAATTGGAATTAGGTTCATAGGAGACCTATGGAGAAAGTTATGTGGTATTTTGTGTCAATTTTGGAGGAATTCCGAGATTGGCACATCTTGTGTTTGTCAATTGGTCAATTAGACCAAATTGACATGTGTGTGACTAGTGTCATGTCCACAATTAGATATTTGTAGGCCGTATCCCTATAATTTGGCGATACGGGTTGATTTATGAGTTTTCTTCCGACACGGGGGTTTGTGCATGTCATATTTTGACACGGACACATAGATATTTAATTAGCTCTTCGTATTGTTCATAAATATTATTTTAGACTTGCTCGTATCCTTTGAGATACGTTTGGTTGTGTAGTGGAGCCGTATCGCAAGCGTATCATAGAAAGAGTATGATATGGGTGCGGTGCACTCCATGTGTTTGTTTTATTGCATTAAGATTCAATTTGCCATGGTAATAGCTATTAGAATGATATATTTATAATAAATTGTATGATATATTTATTAATGATACATTATGTATAGGTCTATGTTTTATTCTAAGGTGTTGTTGGTCATGAGAGATAAGGGGTTCATGTGCATTATTAGTGTAGTTAGTTATATGTAGTGATATATATATATATATATAGATATAGTTATATATATATGTGGTATTCATATTTTTATATATATATAGAATTGCATATATGCATATATGTATCGATAAGTATTTATATACATATGTATGTATGTGGTTACCTATATGTTTAGATATATGTATAGTGATAGATAGTTATATATGTGTGTATGTATAGTTATAGATATATATATTTACTTATGTAAGTGTGTTATGTTCATATGTATGTATATAGATATCTATATATGAAAGTATTTATATATGTTTGTGTGTGTGAGAGAGTATCATATATATATATATATATATATATATATATATATATATAAGTGCTTATATGTGTGTGTGTGTGTGTGTGTGTGTGTGTTTCAGCAGCAGCGAGCGCTGTAGCGTGTGCAGCAGCAGCAGCAACGTAGCAACAAACGCAGCAGCAACAACATCCAGTATGAGCAACAACAACATCAGCAGCAAGGTGAGTAGTTAGTATAGTTGGTGAGTTTATTAGATGGTTAGTTAGTTTAGTGGTAGTTTAGTTAATAGTAGTTAGCTTGATGTGTAGTTAGTTAAGTTAGTACTTGGTTAGTAGTTATATACATGTATGCTTATTGTTATTAGTAGTAGTTTAATTAATAGTTAGTAGATAGTTTGAGTTAGTTTAGTTAGTTAACTAGTAGTAGTTAGCTAGTAGTTGATGTATAGTTTATTAATAGCTTGATAGTTATCTAGTTAAGTTGCTAGTTGGTGGTTATATGTATACATGTATACATATGGTTATTTAGTAGTTAGATCTATATGTATATACTTGTATCTCTAGTTAGTTATATATATGTATGTATATATATTTTGTATGTTAGTAGTAGTATGTAGTTGTGTATTAGTAAATACATAATAGTTGTTAGTTATAATTAGAGTTTGGGTAGTTAGCTATATGCTAGAGTGACATTACCTTGAGATACCAAGGTAAATGTCAAGGTATTGGGTCGATGCTCAAGGTATTGGGTTTGATATCGAGATGGGTGTGTAGTGGTGCGATACTGCATTGGTTCGAAGCCAAGGTATTCAATTTGCATTAGTTAGCTTAGATACTATATGTATTATCTTATATATATGTAAGCCCCTGATTTTTTCAAAAATATTAAAATTGGATTTTCCGCAATTTTCTATAATTTTCTGGGAATTTTCTGTAATTAAAATCAGGGTTTTTAAATATTAAATGATTTTTAATAGATAATAAATGATATTAAAATATTATGAAAATAATATTTTTGGGTGTAAAATGAAAAACTGGACTTAGGACAATTTTTCTGGAATTTATTGGGCCTCGGACCTATTTTTAAATGCCTAAAAAAACTATTTAATTAATTATTTATTTAATTAACTGATTTATTATTATTATTATTATTATTATTTAAGTTTTTATTTAGCCGGCCCAGCCTGACCCGGCCCAGTCCAGCATCGGGCCCAGCCCGCTCCCCTACCGGGTCGGGTCGGGTCTGCCCAGACCCGACCCGCCTCCGACCCGGAGACCCAGCTCCATTGCCCGAATCCTCCGCCGCTCGCTCGGCCACGCACAGCGCCGCCCGCGCTTCTCGGCCGCCCTGCCCGCTCCGCTCGGCCCACGCCCCGCCACGACGCCCCGCTACTCCCGGTGTCGATCCCCTCTTCCCGCCGCCATCCCCGGCCGACCCAGCGCCCCTCTCCTCTATAAAACCCCATCCCCAGCTCACCGTCTACCTTCTCCCTCCTCCGCCACTTGCCTGAGTTCCCCGGCCAGCTCCGCCCCGACCAGCCTCCTCCTCCCCGGCTTCCTCTCCCTCCTCCGCCGCCGCACAAAGGCACCCCGACGAACGGCACAGCAGCCGCAGCAGCAGCTGTTCGAGCTCGCTCCGGCGCCGCCGCCGTCAGTCCGAACCGCCGCCGCCTCCTCCAGCGAGCGCCGCCCTGCCCTGCCCTAGCCCAGCCGGCCTCCTCCGCCGCCCAAGCCGCCGTCCTCGCCGGAGAAAAACCCTAAATTCCCAATTCTTCGTGTCGTGTCGGACACGACACGGACACGAAAATTCCCTGTTTCTCGAGCCCTGTTCAGGTACTCATATCTTTCTCCTCGCTGCGCCGTTTTCAATTCCGTAAATTGCGTTGTGAAGCCTGTATGACCCTCTCGGTGCCCGGACAAACCGCTCGGGGCATCGCGTCCTGTGGTGATCGCACACCGCGATCCAAAAACAGGAAAAACCAGACCTTGTTTCACCCCGGAACTGAGTACGCTCCGCCAAACGGGATGACTTGGTCACGTGCGGCCTTCACAGATACGTGCGCGCCGTCGATACGGACGTGTGAGATTTTGCGGAAGCTGATTCGGGTGTGCGTGCACACCGGAATCAACGCGTATCCGCGGACATCGCCCCGTATCCGACTTTTTTGCAATTCACCCTAACTTCGTGCACACACGTCGGATCGAAACAAAACTTGCGTCATCAGACTCGTAGCGATACGCTGCTCCTGTGGGTCAAGTGTGGTTCGATTCTGAGAACGTTGACGAAATTGCATGTCGTGGGCCCCATAGGCCCCGCTCGACGGGCGATTTTGTGATCGGCTCAACGGAATCCAATTCTGGAAGTTCCGTTGGGTTCGTATCATCGTTCCTGACCTGTTGACACTAAGTTTGCTGAATTTAGAGAGCTTTGACCCTGACACGTTTTTCGGTGCAAAGCGGGCCCACATGCGGACCCCGTTTTGACCCAAAATTGCCGTTTTTGCTCTTGTCTCCAAATTGGACCCAAGGACAGGCGTTTCTAGCTATTTGATATCTTCTGAGCATGATAGTAATATTTATTTCAGCATCCGGAGACATTTCTGGAAAATTTCCTGAGGATAGAACTGTAATTGGATCCAAACAACAGGCAAGTACCTGCACTTCAAGTTTAATCTTTATATTGTGATAATTAGTTCCTTGCTCTACTAGCACCATTGGATGTTTACACGTAGTGTTAGACTATTGGATTTCATGTCTTGCTTTTCGTGTCGGGTGGGAGAATACTAGGAGGCATGTAGTTTACCCTTCCCCCTATTGTTTAATAGCTGTTGGTACATGACTGTCCATCAGCCGGATCTCGATTATATTGTTTAATAGCCATCTATGACGGCCGGATTAGCCTTATAACCCCCTACATGCCAACTATGTATTCTAAATACACAAGTTCACACACATAGTTTCTTGTCTTGTTGCAGTCCCTGTTGTCTTGTTGCGGTTTCATTTACTTGTCTCATTTATTTCCTGTTTACTCATATTCCTGATTTACAGCAATTAACCCTTAGCTATTGTTACTTCTTATTTATGCATACCCTCAACATGATACTTGTCAGTTCTCTTCTACATGTCATAAATATTTAGTTTAATCTTGTTGTGCATTGTGTACTTTGCTCCTTTCCTGACTGGATCCGTTGATTTAGGCGATGATGAGAACTTTGCCCCCATCTATTATGGCCCATATGACATAGCAGGTGATACTTTTGAGGAGCCGGTTCCTACCCAGGAGACTACTTCTGAGGAGAAGTTGGCCAGTTAGCTTGTATATTTTTCTTTCGGCACAGTACTCGGGTTTGTCCCCGATTTATCTTCTGGTTTTGTATTAACTGTGGATTGGTTGTCACAAATTAAATATTATAAAATCTTAGCATTCCTATTTCATGTGATTATCCTTGCCTGTTTATTCTTGTGGATAAGATAGATTTAAATTACCTGGGAATATGATCTAGACAGCGTACTACCGCCGATACTGCGGCGTAGGCTGGACGTACCCACGTACTCGTGTCCGAATATTCGGGTGCGGGTCGTAACACATTTTTATGGTGGCCCATGCAGGTCAACGACTAAATTGTTCGGTTTTAACTTCGGGACCGAACAGGCCTGCAATAAGATTGATGATTTTAGGAAAAGCTCATCCACTTGATTGAATCGTTCTTGATATCCATATCGACTTCGAATTATTTTATTGACTTGCATCCTGCCTTTATTCCTGTGCGCCTCTTATCGTTTATTTTGGATACAGAGTAATGGATCTATCAGCAAGCGACAAGGTTCCTACAAGATCACCACGAGATGCTCTACCAGCATGACCGTGGAGAACACGCAGACTCTTGGAACAACTAATGCGCGTAAATGATTCGTAGATACTTTTTCTAGTATTGTTTAGCTCGTGCCTATTGGTTCGTGACCTCAGCCCCAACCTAGTAATTTTGAACTTGCTAAATAACCTGGTATGCTTTTAAATTTGATAACTATAGAGATTTTAGAGGCTTTTGCTATTGTGCTTATTTTGTGTTATTTTGTGAACTTCAATAATTTGTACCTCCTTTCATCATCATCTAGCGCACTTAATTTTGCTGTACTTGACTTATGCTGCTAATTTTAGCCTAGTTTTGCAAGCTTACTCTTTATCGGGCTTGTTCATGACACATGTATTATTGAGGCCTGATCAACCCCACTAATACAAGTGTCTATTCAGAATCAGTGTACTACGGTCTGATCAACCTTAGTGTATTTTGATTCGCACTTCGTACGACTACTTTACGTGGATTGAGATATATAGTTGACTAGTATACTTGCCACTAAATATGACCGAGCATATCGTATCAGTTACATAACTGTACTAATACGAGCATGCGAATATATGATTACCAGAATAGGATTTTAATCCATAACCGCCTGACAATTCCCATTAGAATTCCTTAAACACCTTGATCCCTATGCCTCTGTTCTACCACCTCGCCCTTGAACTCTTATTATTGACCCTCATCTTTCCTTATTTCGGAAAGACAAAATACAGTGCTTGGTATAAGTTTGATAGTACTAGATATACCCCTCAGACCGGTCGAATTGTTGATCACCCTTTATGACTAAGGAATACCATAAGTGATGTGTTGTGTTAAAGACTTAAAGATTCAATACCATGATTAATTAAGTTGGGACCTAGCTTTACTAGTTGTATAGCCTTAGAGGATAGATGGGTAAATTCTAAGTTGGGTAGCGACCGTAATGTTTACCTGAAAAAAACCCGTTAGCCTGTAATCAAGTGAGATTGGACAGAGAGAACCCTGCCATATTTTAAATTTCGAGGACGAAATTCTTTTAAGTTGGGTAGATTGTAAGCCCCTGATTTTTTCAAAAATATTAAAATTAGATTTTTCGCAATTTTCTAGAATTTTCTGAGAATTTTCTGTAATTAAAATTAGGGTTTTTAAATATTAAATGATTTTTAATAGATAATAAATGATATTAAAATATTATGAAAATAATATTTTTGGGTGTAAAATGAAAAACTGGACTTAGGACAATTTTTTTGGAATTTATTGGGCCTTGGACCTATTTTTAAATGCCTAAAAAAACTATTTAATTAATTATTTATTTATTTAACTGATTTATTATTATTATTATTATTATTATTATTATTATTTAAGTTTTTATTTAGCCGGCCCAGCCTGACCCGGCCCAGTCCAGCATCGGGCCCAGCCCGCTCCCCTACCGGGTCGGGTCGGGTCTGCCCAGACACGACCCGTCTCCGACCCGGAGACCCAGCCCCACTGCCCGAATCCTCCGCCGCTCGCTCGGCCACGCGCAGCGCCGCCCGCGCTTTCCGGCCGCCCTGCGTGCTCCGCGTTGTCCACGCCCCGCCACGACGCCCCGCTCCTCCCTGTGTCGATCTCCTCTTTCCGCCGCCATCCCCGGCCGACCCAGCGCCCCTCTCCTCTATAAAACCCCATCCCCAGCTCACCGTCGACCTCCTCCCTCCTCCGCCACTCGCCTGAGTTCCCCGGCCAGCTCCGCCCCGACCAGCCTCCTCCTCCCCGGCTTCCTCTCCCTCCTCCGCCGCCGCAAGACGACTCCCCGACGAACGGCACAGCAGCCGTAGCAGCAGCTATTCGAGCTCGCTCCGGCGCCGCCGCCGTCAGTTCGAACCGCCGCCGCCTCCTCCAGCGAGCGCCGCCCTGTCCTACCCTAGCCCAGCCGGCCTCCTCCGCCGCCCAAGCCGCCGTCCTCGCCGGAGAAAAACCCTAAATTCCCAATTCTTCGTGTCATGTCGGACACGACACGGACACGAAAATTTCCTATTTCTCGAGCCCTGTTCAGGTACTCATATCTTTCTCCTCGCTGCCCCGTTTTCAATTCCGTAAATTGCGTTGTGAAGCCTGTATGACCCTCTCGGTGCCCGGACAAACCGTTCGGGGCATCGCGTCCTGTGGTGATCGCACACCGCGATCCAAAAACAGGAAAAACCAGACCCTGTTTTACCCCGGAACTGAGTACGCTCCGCCAAACGGGATGACTTGGTCGCGTGCGGCCTTCACAGATACGTGCGCGCCGTCGATACGGACGTGTAAGATTTTGCGGAAGCTGATTCGGGTGTGCGTGCACACCGGAATCAACGCGTATCCGCGGACATCGCCCCGTATCCGACTTTTCTACAATTCACCCTAACTTTGTGCACACACGTCGGATCGAAACAAAACTTGTGCCATCGGACTCGTAGCGATACGCTGCTCCTGTGGGTCAAGTGTGGTTCGATTCTGAGAACGTTGACAAAATCGCATGTCGTGGGCCCCATAGGCCCCGCTCGACGGGCAATTTTGTGATCGGCTCATCGGAATCCAATTTTGGAAGTTCCGTTGGGTTCGTATCATCGTTCCTGACCTATTGACACTAAGTTTGGTGAATTTGGAGACCTTTGACCCTGACACATTTTTTGGTGCAAAGCGGGCCCACATACGGACCCCGTTTTGACTCGAAATTGCCGTTTTTGCCCTTGTCTCCAAATTGGACCCAAGGACAGGCGTTTCTAGCTATTTGATATCTTCTGAGCATGATAGTAATATTTATTTCAGCATCCGGAGATATTTCTGGAAAATTTCCCGAGGATAAAACTGTAATTGGATCCAAACAACAGGCAAGTACCTGCACTTCAAGTTTAATCTTTATATTGTGATAATTAGTTCCTTGCTCTACTCGCACCATTGGATGTTTACATGTAGTGTTAGACTATTGGATTTCATGTCTTACTTTTCGTGTCGGGTGGGAGAATACTAGGAGGCATGTAGTTTACCCTTCCCCCTATTGTTTAATAGCTGTTGGTACATGACTGTCCATCAGCCGGATCTCGATTATATTGTTTAATAGCCGTCTATGACGGCCGGATTAGCCTTATAACCCCCTACATGCCAACTATGTATTCTAAATACACAAGTTCACACACATAGTTTCTTGTCTTGTTGTAGTCCCTGTTGTCTTGTTGCGGTTTCATTTACTTGTCTCATTTATTTCCTGTTTACTCATATTCCTGATTTACAGCAATTAACCCTTAGTTATTGTTACTTCTTATTTATGCATACCCTCAACATGATACTTGTCAGTTCTCTTCTACATGTCATAAATATTTAGTTTAATCTTGTTGTGCATTGTGTACTTTGCTCCTTTCCTGACTGGATCCGTTGATTTAGGCGATGATGAGAACTTTGCCCCCATCTATTATGGCCTATATGACGTAGCAGGTGATACTTTTGAGGAGCCGGTTCCCACCCAGGAGACTACTTTTGAGGAGAAGTTAGCCAGTTAGCTAGTATATTTTTCTTTCGGCACAGTACTCGGGTTTGTCCCCGATTTATCTTCTGGTTTTGTATTAACTGTGGATTGGTTGTCACAAATTAAATATTATGAAATCTTAGCATTCCTATTTCCTGTGATTATCCTTGCCTGTTTATTCTTGTGGATGAGATAGATTTAAATTACCTGGGAATATGATCTAGACAGCGTACTACCGCCGACACTGCGGCGTAGGCTGGACGTACCCACGTACTCGTGTCCGAATATCCGGGTGCGGGTCGTGACATTATATATATTTATATATATATATATATATATATATATATATATATATAAATTAGTATTTTTATATCTAAAAACTTGTGTATCCTATGATACGGTATTTTGTGTGTATCCTAGTATCTTAGCTTAGCTAGTGTGCCTAGTTTCATAGTGTGTGGACCTAGTATCCTAGAGTTAGACTCATACAACTTAGAAATAGTTAGTTTGACCAAGTTTGACCTAGAGTTGACCTAGTTTGACTGTTTTGACTTATAAATGGTTTTATGACCTTGAATTGAACTAGTTTAACTCATTGTTATTCCAAATCCTTATAGTAATATAATATTCCATATATAGGTCTGTGTGACACCAGTTAGGACACAGTTTGACATTCATTGTTCTGGACTACAGGCGAATACATTCTCTGATAGTTTGAATTATTTGATAATTACTATAATGCAAGTATTTAGAAATATTTTACATGACTCTTGTCACATTGGTACACAGACTAGTATACACATGGATCAGTCATGGGATATTATTTATTGTTTCATTGTTCCTCGTGTTCTCATATGGTTAAAAGATAATATTTAATATTAGACAGTTTTTAATGTTCCAAGTTCAATGATCAATGTTTAATGTTTACAATGCCTTAAGTATCTTGCCTCGTAACGTGTCATGGTTGGATCCATTATACTAGTTGGGGAAAGAGAAAGTGTTAGCTAGATATGTGATCAAATCCTAGACAATGTTCAATGTTCAATGTTTAACTTAGACAATGTTTATCCAACATTAATTAGACAATGTTCAACGTAAGCCGATCACATATCTGACTAGTATTTTAATTACTTAATATAGTTACAGTTCTACACCTTATTCTATTTCATTGTCTTGTTCTATTTTATCGTGATCAGTGTATACCATATTGTTCTTGTTTACCTGTTTCTTCGACCACAATATAATTTTGTTCATTGTTTCTCGTCTTGTATTATATTCTCTATTTATGTTTATAGTCATTATCAATTAATTGGAACTGCCATTGGGTTGTACTTCGCTCCAATCTTAACTGGATATATTTTTCAGATGAATGGTTAGTGAGGTTGTGTCCCACTTACTACGGGCCAACAGATGGAGTGTCACCTGAGGATGTAGTACCAGATACTGAGGCCATCTAGATTTTCATATCTTGTAGTAGTTATTTCTAGTTAGATTTTGGATTATATTATTATTTTGAGATCTTGAGTTGTGTTTAGACGTTGAGTTGGACAGGTGATGTATTGAGAATTGTATTTCTTTTCTTTCTATTCCATATCGTGCTTATATCTTCCTTTAGTTTTTATATGTGATAGAGTGTTGACTACCCTTTGTTATATCATCATATTGCTTCTCCATTTAGAGTTGATATGGCATGACAGGTATTATATATATTGTATGACATGTTAAATAGTATAGAAGACCGAGACAGCGTTCTACTGTCGATGCTACGATATAGGCTGGACGTACCCACTTACTCGTGCCCCTATATCGGGTGCGGGTTGTGACACGTCTTCAATGGTAGAAGCGAGATAGAATGTACGAAGATTCGACCGCTTTGACCTTTGAGCTCTACCATAGTTAAAGAACTCATGACAAGTCATAATGCTGAAGATAAGTCCTTCGAGGATCGTGTAGGAGACTTTGCCGCAAGCACACAAGCTATGAGCTATCTCAGACTTACTCGTACAGAGATTTTATCTGAAGCTTTATTAGCCGGATAACTTTTTTTATGGCTCCGAAGATGGGTAGTTGTCACGCTCCAGTCCCAAAATATCGAGGGACTAGCCACGTGGCAATGACCAGCAGCACACTCTAATGGGCAAACCCAATTTAATGGACCCATCAAGGTGTACTTAAGCTGTAACAATAAAAAGTCTAATAATATGTCATAATCTAATCTCATCCATGAAAGATAAATATGATCAATATCAGCAAAATCAAATATAACTGTCATCAAGTCACAATAAAGTAAATCAGGGAAATAACCCGATAATAAGTCTGATACAATGGTTCAACAGACCAGAAATGAAAGAGTCTAATAATAACAAATACTGAGTATAGATGAAACAAATACTCAAGAGAAATCCTCGGCGATAACCTCGTCCTCGGGGATCGGTTCAGCTCCAGTGTCTGCTCCTGCTCCATATACCTCGGAATAGAACTCATCCGCTAAACCTGGGGACATAATCCGGATCCAAGTCCTCAGGGGACATAACAAGGTACAAAATAACTCAAGCCAAAATAAATGTAGTGCAATAATTAATGAAACAATAGGGTAAACTATATAACCAGCTAAGTGAAATGCAAGATGAGAGCATCACTAAAACTCAGGCTGAGACCACTACAAGCTCGGTATCGGGGAGTCGGTAGCGGTAATATCACGTAATGGGTCAAGCTCAGGTTTAGAGTCTTGAGTACCGCATTAATAAGGGTTTATATATATAATAAGCCTGTAGCCTGTGTGTCTCTCCCCACCTAATGTAATCACACGTCTCATGTCCACGATGTCTCATGTCCATGTCATGCAAGATCATATCTAATGCAGCAAGTCATAATGATATCTAAGCATGTATAAAGTATATGTCACAAAACCTGTATCCTATACAGAATCACCATGAATATCTTAGGAAGATTCTGTCTCATGAACAGTGTCAAGTGTCCTATGGTATGACGTACTTGATAATCCATGTCTAGGTGACGTTACACAACTCCGCGTACGGCGTTGACACCCAAATATTATTCGGACGTTAAGTAATGTCACACGGTCCTAGGTTGAACAGATACAACATATAAATAAATTAAGAAAATAACATGTAGCAATTACTGTAAGATTGGCAAGGTACACTTGCCTGGGGTTGGATTTCCAATTGTTGCTCTGGTATCAGCAGAATCTGCAGGTACTCCTCCGGTTGCTGAAATAAACGTTACTATTAGGTTCAGAAGATACCAAATTGCTAGAATTTCCTGTCCATGAGTCTAATTTGGACACAGGGGCAAAAGTGACAGTTTCTGGTCAAAGTAGGATCCACATATTGTCCGCTTCGCACCGAAAAATGTGCTAGAGACAATATTCTCCAAATTTGTCAAACTTAGTGTCTATAAGTCCAGAACGACGAAACGAACCCAACGGAATATCCAGAACCGGATTCCGATGAGCCGATCACAAAATCACCCGTCAAGTGGAGCCGTGGGGCCCACGATACGCAATTTTGTCAACGTTCTCAGAATTGAACCAAACTTGGGTTACAGGACCAGCGTATTGCTACGAGTCCAATGGCGCAAGTTTTGTTTTGATACGACATGCATACACGAAGTTATAATGAGTTCTAGAACATAGACGATACGGGATATTGTCGACGAATACGCGTTGATTCCGGTGTGCACGTACATCCAAATCAGCTTCCACGAAATCCCACATGTCCGTATTAATGGCGCGCACCTTTCGGTGAAGTTCGCACATGACCAAGTCATCCCGTTTAGCGGGGCACACCCAGTTCCGAGAAATTCGGGTTTCTAAATAACCAATATTTCGATCTTTTTACCCTTAAATAACATGCAATCTACAGCTCAATAAATTACACTAAAAATAGGATTAAAAACTAGGTCACACAGACTAAATAATTATTTAGGCTGATTTTAAAAACATTTCACAGGTTAGTCGCAAAACGGTCGCGAACTGGGGAGTTCGGGACGAATTCTAAATTTTCAGAAAGGGAAAAGTTTTTTCCTGATTTTGCATCGTGGTTTGATACGACATAGGACGCGATACCCGTGGCTAATGGCACGGGGTTCAAGAGGGTCACGCAGGGTTCGCGTAGGATTTGACAGAATGAAAAATGGATCTACGTATATAAAATTTCACGCATGGGAAAGCAAGTACCTTGCTGACATATGCTGACGTGGAAGAACGCGGCGTGGCGGCGGCTAAGGCACGGCGGAGGCGGTGCTGTACGGCTCTCGGCGGCAGGACCTGCTGGAGGCGGTGGAGCTCTGGGTGTCGGCTGGGGCTGTCGGAGGCGGTGGAGCTCTGGGTGTCGACTAGGGCTGTCGAGGTCGGAGGTAGTGGTGTTGGTGCTGAGGCGAAGGGGGTGGAGGGATTTTTATAGGAGGAACGGTCGGCAGAAATTGAGGGAGGTGGAGAGGTGCGGGAGACGGAGAGGCGTGGGACGCCCACGGGGAGCGGGGGAGGCACGACGGTTACGCAGCGGGGAAGACGCGGGGACGGCAGAAACGGTCGGGCGGCAGATGGCTGAAGGGAAGTCGGGGTTTCGTTCGGTTATAGGAGAAAGGGTAACGGGTCAGGTTTCGGGTCGGGTTCTGGATTCGGGTCCGGATCCGACCCGCTAGGGTATGGGTCGGGTACGGGTCGCGGGTACGGGTCGGGTTGATGGATCCGACCCGTTAGGGTTTTAAATTAGGGTTTGGGTCTGAGTCAGGGTTCGGTTCGGTTCAGCATGGGTTCAGTTCAATAAACCGGTTGGTTCAAACCAGTTTAATTGGGTTTAATAAAAATCTTAGTTTTAAGGTCTTTAAAAATAGTTCTGGGCCCAATAAATTTTAGGAAAATTACCCTATGTCTAATATTTTATTTTACACCCAAAAATATTATTTTCATAATATTTTAATATTTAATAAAAACATTTAAAATTATTTAATACCAGAATACCTTGATTTTAATTAGTTAAATATTCCAAAAAAAATTCTGAAAATTTGTTTTTAAAATCCTAAAAATCTGGAGGTTTATAATCTACCCCCCATAAGAGGATTATATTCTCGCAATCAAAGAAATAACCTGTTAGAAGAGATGACACGGTTGCAAAACAGGTTCGAAGCACATCACAATCAAGAATTAAGATCAAGAAGAATCAAAGGATGAGGGTTAAGCAAAACACCTAGGGAAGGAATAAAGTATTTTCCTAGAGAAAAATAAAAGTTTGGTAATTCAAGAGTGAAGGAAATCTGGTTAGAGAAAACTACAACTTAGAAAAAAACTAGGTTATCAATTTATTAACAAGTTCAAAAATACTAGGTTTAAGGCTAAGGTTATGAACTAACAGGCATATTTTAAAGCAATGCTAGGAATATGCATCTATGAATAACTTACGCGCATTCGCTACTCCACGAGTCTGCGCGTCCTCCATGGTCACCGCAAAAGCTTGTCTTCGTCCTTGCGGTGGCGCCCTCTGCTGTTGTTGGGCCTTCCGGAAGAGTGCTGCTTGTGGTGCCAAGGGTGGCCTCGGCTGATATCCTCCCGGAGCTGGTAGTATGACTCCTTCAACTCTCGTTTGTGTTGCTCCTAATGCTGAATAGGCTGGCCTTGGTACTAGTAAAGCTTATCGGTTTAACATTAGTGCTCTATCTAGATGCTCAGGACAATCCTTGGCTAAATGTTGGTTGGATTCGAAAATCAAGCATAATCCCAATTTGCGTCTGCACTCGTTCTTAATATGGCCTACCTTGCCACAGTAGTAACAAGTAGGAAGGAATGAGGCTCTTGGTGCTGGAGTTATCTGTTGTCGCTTTGTAGACTCCTCTTGTGATGCTCTGGTTGGTATTGATGTGGCTGGTTGATGAATCATCAATGCTTTCTCTCGACGTTCAGGGCTATCCCTTACCGAATGTTGTTTGGATCCACAAGCTAGACATAATCCCAATTTGAGTCAGTATTCTTTAGCGAGATGGCCTACCTTGCCACAGTAGTGACAAGTAGGAAGGACTAGTGCTATTGGTGTTGAGGCTCTCTGTGGTGGATTCATCTGTGGTCGCTTTGCAGCTCTTTCCTGTTGTGCTTGGTCTAGTATTAATACATGCGACCGCTTCTGGCTGGTCTCTATCCTGGTGATGCACTCTATAGGCCATGCTGCAGCAAGAACGTCTGTATTTGCAACGGAGCTGATTAACTTCCGTAGCTCAGAGCTAAGTCTGTAAATGAACTCCTCCGTTTGGCTTTGCTGGCTTCTTCATGAACCTTCTGATAGGATTACATCATCGCGTAGAACATTTGAAACATCTGTTGCCTGTTCATAGCTTGCCCTTGTGGAAATACTGGCATTGGTGGAGTAAACTGCGACGGTGGTGGGATGTCATCTTGCCGGGACCTTGAGGTATGCTGATTGGCTTGACTCTTTCGGTGAGTGGAGGGATCTCCACTTAATGGCGTCACTTCATCTTCTCCGTAGGTGGCTACAACACCTTGTGGTGATCTTGCAGGAGTCTCGTCGTTTGCTCGTGGATCCATTACTCTGCATCCAAAATAAACTATAAGAGGTGCACAAAGAAATCCAGGCAGGATGCAAGTCAAGAATTTTAATTCGAATCCGATATAGAGATCAAGAACGATTCAATCAAGTGGATGAGATCCTATAACTTATTCTATTCTTTATTAAGAGAGGCGGTTGCAGGTTGAGGGAGGTCATCGAGGGAAACGTGGTGGCCAGAGGGGATGGAGGAGACGGTAGTGTAGATGATGTAGGCTGTCAGGCTTTGGGAAAGTTGGGGTAGAAGAGAACGGGGTGTCGAGGGGTCTGCTCCGGCGAGGTCGTCCACGGAGGAGGCCGGCGGTGATCACCAGGGAGATGGCCGGGGAAGGGGCTGTCGGTTTAGGGTTGGTTTAGGGTTGTGTCACGACCCACACCCGGAATTGGGGCACGAGTACGCGGGTACGTCCAGCCTACGCCGCAGCATCGGCGGTAGAACGCTGTCAAGGTCTTGATACTATCTTGCCAATCTCACACAAGCATCCAATCTCCATAAGGAGGCACGGATGACACAATAAAATGAACACATACTCAATCACAGGATTACAGCACGATAAGATATCGAACAAAAATTAAATACAACACAAGTCAAAAAGTAATAATCTAACTCAACAAATATCCAAGTCATCAAAATGCCGGAGACAAATCCGGTACCAAAATAGTCTGCTAAAATAACTAACTAGAAGATTAGTGATTCCGGCTAGACCTCCCGGAATCACAACTAAATAACCAAGCCCAGTTGCAGCTACTCACCATATGGTCCATAAAATGTCGGACAGCGGTCCTCTAAGGCATAGTCTGGAAAAATATTTCCAGTCAGGAAGGAGCAAAGTACAAATCTCAAATAACAGTTCCATATAATTGATAAGGACTATAAAGCAATAAACAGTTGATGCTAGATACTGAGAAGACAGTGAATAAATGCAATGGAAAAATAAAGAGACAGGTAATGTAAAGGAACAGGCAATAGGCAATATGACATAGTCAGCGCATATATGAAAATAAAAGGAACAAGGTGCAGTATCATATACAAGTGATGTAGTATATGAATTAAAATAGGGAACTGTAATCTATTCTAAGTGTTTGAAATAGTAGTTTCAAAATGTGATCGGCTTGGGAACATGTATGATAGCTATAGGACCTGGCTAATCATGGGTGAAGAGCATGATTAACACTTATATTGTTCTACACTACAATAAGAGGTTATGATCACATTTCTTACTAACTACTTCCCCGCCCCCAACTAGTACTGTGGATCCAACCATGACATGTCACGATACACGAGCAAGTCTAATCTATTATGTACGATGTCTAATATACATGTCGTGTACAATGTCAATACGATAATCAATGTAACATCTCATGACTGCAGACCCAAGCTATACTAGTCCGTGTAGCACAGTGTCAAGGATTTAGATGTAGCATTTCTAGATTATTAGAATTATAGAAATTATCAACAATTGGAAATTATCAGAGAATGTACTTGCCTTGGGTCCTTAGCTGGTGAATACCGAGGTCCTGTTCCAGAGTATCGCCTGGAGGAACCAACAGTCCTATAGACATAACACAATATAACATTTGCATCAGATGCTACGCTAACACACAGTCAAAACACTGGCCTCAGGGCCATGCCAGGCAGGGCACTAGTCAACTAGGGTCATCTGGTAGGGATATACATAAATATACACATCTTAATTAACATATGTACTTACAATATATATATATCAAATTAAATACATATACAAAATATATATGTATACATTATTAAAAATATGCTAAGGGTTTATACAAAAATATATATATACACATACGAATTAACGAATACATACATAGACTAATTATATATATATACTCACATGTACCAATTAAAAATACAATAATATATACTTATACAATTAAGTAAATACAACCCTATACAATTAATTACACATTATAAAATTAATTATACATACTATAATTATACAATTTATTTAAATACATACTATACACCAAAATACGTTTATACATATATATACTAATAAAACATTTTCATATATCATTTATATATATATATATACATTAATACATACATATACTAAAGTATAGATATATACTATGCTTATACATGTTTAACATTTTATTTATAAATAAATAATATTCATGTACATATATTAAATTATACATTACTAATGTATAATATATACTATACATATTCATGTATTTAAAACATTAATTAGATAATTATTATACATATACATATATTATATATACTCATACGTATATAAGTATATATATATATACATATATATATACACAGGAAGAAAGAAGAAGGAAGAAGGAAGAGGGAGATGAGAATGGGAGCTCACTGTGATGGGTCGGCCGGAGTCTCGCCGGAGGGGAGCTGGCCGGCGGGGAGTAATGGTGGTGGTGATGGTAGAAGATGATGGTGGTGATGGAAACAGTGGGGGCCGGCTGTACACAGCAGGGTAGAATAGGGAAGGAGTCAGTCGCCAGAGGGAGTCGGCCGAGCAGTGGGCCGGCTGTTCAGGAAGGAGTTGCAGTGGGTGGTGGTGGTGAATGTAGCCGGAGGTTGGGGAGTTTGGAATTCAGCGGCGGTCGGAGCAGGGAGCGCTGGAGTGCAGAGGAAATCGGCCGGGGACACAGGGAATGGTCTGGGCAGCCAACGAGGTCGCCTGGCCGGAGGGAGCTGGCTCGGCCGGATGCTGCTCGCCGGACTGCGGTGCGCAGGCCGCCGGGATGAGGTGGCTATAGCCGCCGGAGCACAGAGGAGTCGGGGTGCAGAGGCTCGGGGCTAGGCCGGGCCGCCGGAGTGGGCAGGGGCCGGAGGGATCGGCTCGGCCGGGTACAGAGGTGAAGGGGTGGGTGAACAGTGTTCCCTCCTTCCTTCTCTTTGAATTTAAATTCAAATGAAAGAAGAAAGAAAAAACAATAAGAAGAAAGGACGAAGAGAAGAAGAAGAAAAGAGAAGAAGAAGAAGAAGAAAGGAAGAAGGATTTTCTACGTTGGAGAGAGAGAGAATGTGGGGGCTTGTGAGGAGGTGAGGAAACCTAGGTTTTTGGGGAATAGGGTTTGATGTGACATGACATTATATAGGGAGAGAGAGTGTATGATATCAAGGGTGGTGATTGACCCTTTAAATGTGTGGTCCAGATTGGTCATGGAGAATTTCATGTGGAGATGAGGGTGAGAGGCTAGTTAAATAATTATTAGGCCCCCTCATTGTTTTAAATAAATGGGTGTTGACACAAAAATGCAAATTTGCAAATTAGCCCCCTTAAATTTGGGTATTTGCACAGACGCATAAAATGACGAAAATTTGGCGGGCGATTCGGTGTCTGGTATTTTGTAGGGTCAGGGGGCACTGTAAGTTTGGTATGGGCTCAATTAGCAGGGCACTGGAATTTACCGGGATTTTCGGAATCGGTTAAAATAGTATCCTCAATTTAATTAGAAATAAAATACAAGTTGTGTTCTAAAATTAATTAGGAGTACATGGAGCCAAAATCAGGTCAGGTCATCAATACCAATAATGAAGTAGACTCAGAACAGGATATTACCCTAATTTAGGCCGCACGAAAAATAGGTCAAGATTGCCTCCAATTTCAATTGGAACGCACAACGATACAAAATAGAGATTTATTAAATAACGTCCGCGACGATTTTTGTGCGGCTAGAAATAATGCACAGAGAGCATAATCATGAGTTGCAAAAATAGCAGAATGGAAGGCGGGCATGTCTAGGGCAAGATTATGAAATTTGTTGGAAGACAAAAGTCAGGGTAGCGCTCCAAATATCGAAGCAAAGGCAATGCGCAATAATTAAATAAAATACGGTAATTAATTACAATCTCCAATAAATAAATTCTAGATAAAACAATTAAATACAGAATTCCACAATGTGGACAGGTGTTCATCTACTGGACTTCTAGGTCAAGTCTGCTAGCTCAAAATAAATGAACACTGTATATAATATATATATTTAATTATACAACACATAATTATTTAAATTAAATACTTATCATGCAATTACTTAATTGTAAATACAATAATATTAAATATCATAAAAGGTCAAAAATACCCCTATTTTCGGAATGTGGTAGTGACAAGTCTACCCTCCTTAAAAGACTTTCGTCCTCGAAATTTAAAATCCTCAAGTAGCATTTAATCATACACATTATTATTTTCCTCAACTTTAAATTCATCAACCACGAAATCAGGTAATAATCCATGATGTCTTTTCACAATTTTCAAAAATTCTAAAATTGTTGCATTCCAAAAAATCCTCGAAATAAAAATCAAAGTCCATTTTTATCAAAATTTCCCTAAAATTTTTTAGTTAAAAATTCAAAACTCAAAATTTAATATCCACTCCTCTAATTTGATTTTTTTATCAATGCACAAATATAAAAATGTAATCTCGTCCCACAAAGTTTGAATTTAAACATTTATCCATCAAAATTTTGTTTCTCGATTTTCTCTTCCTCAAAATACTCAACAATACGATACTTAAGGATTCTCCAAATGCAATATCCAGATATAAAATTTTAAAAAAATCATAACTTACAATCAAATAATTATAATGATAATCTCCTAAATTTCCTCAAATTCTAATGATAACCTCAATCATATCATATCCTTCCTAGAATTTAATAATTCATCAATTCTGCCATGTTAAATTCTTGACCCTTTATTTAAATCGATGTTTATCCTCGACTTTTAATCATCTTGTCTCTCCTGTCAAGTCATAACCCCTTCATGAATCTTCGTCATGGTCAAACCCCGATAATCATGGTCTAAAAAAAATCTTCCCTACAATCATACAACATGCAACCTAAGGGGAATATGTACGGTCATGGTGTCTTTTGTCATGGTATTACAGTCGCTGTATCAGGGGTACTACTAACTACATTATAACAAGAATCATGCATACAAGCTACGGTACTAAGGTATCAGTCAATCAATCAAGTAGATAGGAACAGAAGGAAGGAAAGAACAGAGCCTGCTAACACATTACCTGTAGTATCGGTCTCCTCGACCGTCATCGCAATGCCCCGCCCTGCTGGGGTGGTTCCCTTCGCGGGTGCTGAGTAATATACGGTTCCACAGGTAGCCTAACTGGATCTCTATAATCTGAAGCTGCACGCTGGCCGGGAAGATAAGGGGCTAGAAGACAATCCCTTACTCGATGTCCCGCAGCGCCGTAGTGCAAACAAAGTCCTAGCCTCGTTCTACAGCTCTCCCAAAGATGACCTGGCTTCTTACAGAAATGGCAAGTCTGCTGTGTCTCTCTCGGAGGCTGTTGCTGATCCTGCTGAACACGGACTGGTGCCTGGTACTGTTGTTGATACTGATACGCCCATGGATGTTGTTGGGTAGGAACTGGTGCTAGGTACTGCGGTGGATGCTGAAATATCCCTGGTTGTTGCTGAATATGAAATGGTACTTGGTACTGCTGTTGGTGCTGAATACGGGGATGCTTGGCTGGTCCTGTGCTACCATTCGTATCTCCAAAAGTATTGTGACTCCTCTTAGGCCTGAGATCCAGATCCTCTTCTGCAATCTGGGCATCCATCAAGATAGCCTCAAAGGTAGCGGTACGACGACCAGAAGTACGTGACCTAATCTCTCTCGTCAGCCCCTTTCTAAATTTTCGGGCTCGATCTCCTGGGTCCCGAATCATAGACGATGCAAAACGGCTCAATCTACAGAATTCTGCAGCGTACTCGTCGACCGACATGTTTTCTTGAACCAAGTCATGAAACTGACTTTCCAAGGTTCCCAATGCCACGTCGGGAAAGAACTTCTCCTTGAAGAGCTCCTTGAAGGTCTCCCAAGTAAGTCCTTGCGCAGTAATTCTCGGCTCCGTGCGATACCACGTGAGTGCGATATCGAACATCTGACTGCCAGCGGCTTCTATCTGCAAGTTCTTCGGAATCTGGGTCAATCGCAGGCTCCTCTCTATATCCTCTAGCCAATCGTCAGCGTAGAGTATCCCTTCGGTGCCTTTGAACTCTCGAGGCATCATCCTTTTAAAGTCCACTATAGTGCCTGATCTCTGCTGCTGGCCAGGAAACTGCTGGTACTGTGCTACTCTCTCCAAAGCTTGGAGAGTCACTTGATGAGCATTCTCCATGTTTTCTCTCATCAGCTCGGTTTGTGCCTGGTGCGCTTCTGCTTGCACTCTCTGAGCCTCAGCTTGAACTCGCTGAGCGTCTGCCGTCACTCTCTGGGCATCTACCATACCCTGGATCAAGGTCAACATCTGCATCCCGTCAATGGGCAAACCTCTGGGAATCGGAGTCGGTGGAGGAGGAAGGTTGTCCGTCACAACTGCGGCAATCTTCTGAACAGGTGGAGGAGGAGGATCCCCGAAAAGTGCAGATACTCCTACGTGCATCGGAGATGTAGGAGGAACTACTGCTGTCTGTCCCTCAGGTGGTGAGGTGGCAGACCCCTCTAAAGCTGATGTTCCTGCTCTCATAGGTCGTGTCTTCGGCGACATCCTGAAGACAGATCCAAAAGAATCAATTTAGGCATATATCATCAAGGAAGGACAGTACAGTTCTAAATAAGCAACGTTCAAGATAAATAGATTGGAATAACTTTCCTAGTTGTGATTGCACAGGTCAAAGATACATCCAAGGTTTGATACCTCTATCCCCTAGGTACCACAGTTCTACTTGAAACATACTCACTGCTAGCTTTCTTACATACTGTAATCGCTGATACTAGTTATCCTTATCACTCAAGAGCATATCAATTGCAATACACCATACTAAGTACTGCTCTCTCTAATACCATCCTAGATGAACACCCAAGCCAGTTGGCAGTGAAATCTCAATCATGCTCAAGCCAACATATCCTTACATATGCACCTCATCTACTATATACTAATATATCTCTCTCACTATAAGATTTTATCCTCCAAATAAAGTCCTCGAAACTAACTCCTCGAATAAAATTTAAAGAAAAATGCATATACCTTCCTCAAAGTCAAACATTCAAGTACTGAACGAAAATTTTATCACTTCCAAAAATCCTTACAGTTTGTCTAGGTTCATTGAATCGAATCTGAATTCCTCAAAATAAATTTTAATAACATAATATCTCAACTTCTCAAAATTCAAAAAATGCAATTCGTTTTCAATCTTCAAATTATAATTTAAATCCATATCTAGTAGTCCAATAGCCCTAGTGTTAATCTTCCTCACTGTCCTCATCGACATGCGTCATCAGATAATACCATAAATCAGTCTGCAAATTTTATCTTGATATGAAATCAAACCCTACAATGAAACCAAAATCCTAATTTAATACCTGATCAACAATCAACAAGAATCAAATTCAATTTCAGCAAGTGAGAATGGACGGAACAAGGGAAATATTTTAAATTAGAATTTAAAATAAGATTCTCAGGGGTTATCCTAGGAATCTCTCAAGGAATTGTGATTGAGTATTCGCTCTCGTCCTAGTATCCTATGTCCTAGATCCTATCGCAGGTACGCAGTAGTATAACAAGGATGCCACACTACTACGACATCGTACAACTTGTGAAGTCTGACCTGCATGGGCCACCACTAAAAACGTGTCACGACCCGCACCCGGAATTGGGGCACGAGTACGCGGGTACGTCCAGCCTACGCCGCAGCATCGGCGGTAGAACGCTGTCAAGGTCTTGATACTATCTAGCCAATCTCACACAAGCATCCAATCTCCATAAGGAGGCGCGGATGACACAATAAAATGAACACATACTCAATCACAGAATTACAGCACGATAAGATATCGAACAAAAATTAAATACAACACAAGTCAAAAAGTAATAATCTAACTCAACAAATATCCAAGTTATCAAAATGCCGGAGACAAATCCGGTACCAAAATAGTCTGCTAAAAGAACTAACTAGAAGATTAGTAATTCCGGCTAGACCTCCCGGAATCACAACTAAACAACCAAGCCCAGTTGCAGCTACTAACCATATGGTCCATAAAGTGTCGGACAGCGGTCCTCTAAGGCATAGTCTGGAAAAATGTTTCCAGTCATGAAGGAGCAAAGTACAAATCTCAAATAACAGTTCCATATAATTGATAAGGACTATAAAGCAATAAACAGTTGATGCTAGATACTGAGAAGACAGTGAATAAATACAATAGAAAAATAAAGAGACAGGTAATGTAAAGGAACAGGCAATAGGCAATATGACATAGTCAGCGCATATATGAAAATGAAAGGAACAAGGTGCAGTATCATATACGGGTGATGTAGTATATGAATTAAAATAGGGAACTGTAATCTATTCTAAGTGTTTAAAATAGTAGTTTCAAAATGTGATCGGCTTGGGAATATGTACGATAGCTATAGGGCCTGGCTAATCATGGGTGAAGAGCATGATTAACACTTACATTGTTCTACACTACAATAAGAGGTTATGATCACATTTCTTACTAACTACTTCCCCGCCCCCAACTAGTACTATGGATCCAACCATGACACGTCACGATACACGAGCAAGTCCAATCTATCATGTACGATGTCTAATATACATGTCGTGTACAATGTCAATACGATAATTAATGTAACATCTCATGACTGCAGATCCAAGCTATACTAGTCCGTGTAGCACAGTGTCAAGGATTTAGATGTAGCATTTCTAGATTATTGGAATTATAAAAATTATCAACAATTAGAAATTATCAGAGAATGTACTTGCCTTGGGTCCTTAGCTGGTGAATACCGAGGTCCTGTTCCAGAGTATCGCCTGGAGGAACCAACAGTCCTATAGACATAACACAATATAACATTTGCATCAGATGCTACGCTAACACACAGTCAAAACACTGGCCTCAGGGCCATGCCAGGCAGGGCACTAGTCAACTAGGGTCATCTGGTAGGGATATACATAAATATACACATCTTAATTAACATATGTACTTACAATATATATATATCAAATTAAATACATATACAAAATATATATGTATACATTATTAAAAATATGCTAAGGGTTTATACAAAAATATATATATACACATACGAATTAACGAATACATACATAGACTAATTATATATATATACTCACATGTACCAATTAAAAATACAATAATATATACTTATACAATTAAGTAAATACAACCCTATACAATTAATTACACATTATAAAATTAATTATACATACTATAATTATACAATTTATTTAAATACATACTATACACCAAAATACGTTTATACATATATATACTAATAAAACATTTTCATATATCATTTATATATATATATACATTAATACATACATATACTAAAGTATAGATATATACTATGCTTATACATGTTTAACATTTTATTTATAAATAAATAATATCCATGTACATATATTAAATTATACATTACTAATGTATAATATATACTATACATATTCATGTATTTAAAATATTAATTAGATAATTATTATACATATACATATATTATATATACTCATACATATATAAGTATATATATATATATACATATATATATATATACACAGGAAGAAAGAAGAAGGAAGAAGGAAGAGGGAGATGAGAATGGGAGCTCACTGTGATGGGTCGGCCGGAGTCTCGCCGGAGGGGAGCTGGCCGGCGGGGAGTAATGGTGGTGGTGATGGTAGAAGATGATGGTGGTGATGGAAACAGCGGGGGCCGGCTGTACACAGCAGGGTGGAATAGGGGAGGAGTCAGTCGCCGGAGGGAGTCGGCCGAGCAGTGGGCCGGCTGTTCAGGAAGGAGTTGCAGTGGGTGGTGGTGGTGAATGTAGCCGGAGGTTGGGGAGTTTGGAATTCAGCGGCGGTCGGAGCAGGGAGCGCTGGAGTGCAGAGGAAATCGGCCGGGGACACAGGGAATGGTCTGGACAGCCAACGAGGTCGCCTGGCTGGAGGGAGCTGGCTCGGCCGGATGCTGCTCGCCGGACTGCGGTGCGCAGGCCGCCGGGATGAGGTGGCTATGGCCGCCGGAGCACAGAGGAGTCGGGGTGCAGAGGCTCGGGGCTAGGTCGGGCCGCCGGAGTGGGCAGGGGCCGCCGGATGGATCGGCTCGGCCGGGTACAGAGGTGAAGGGGTGGGTGAACAGTGTTCCCCCCCTTCCTTCTCTTTGAATTTAAATTCAAATGAAAGAAGAAAGAAAAAACAATAAGAAGAAGGGAAGAAGAGAAGAAGAAGAAAAGAGAAGAAGAAGAAGAAGAAGAAAGGAAGAAGGATTTCCTACGTTGGAGAGAGAGAATCTGGGGGCTTGTGAGGAGGTGAGGAAACCTAGGTTTTTGGGGATTAGGGTTTGATGTGACATGACATTATATAGGGAGACAGAGTGTATGATATCTAGGGTGGTGATTGACCCTTTAAATGTGTGGTCCAGATTGGTCATGGAGAATTTCATATGGAGATGAGGGTGAGAGGCTAGTTAAATAATTATTAGGCTCCCTCATTGTTTTAAACAAATGGGTGTTGACACAAAAATGCAAATTTGCAAATTAGCCCCCTTAAATTTGGGTATTTGCACAAACGCATAAAATAACAAAAATTTGGCGGGCGATTCGGTGTCTGGTGTTTTATAGGGTCAGGGGGCGCTGTAAGTTTGGTATGAAATCAATTAGCAGGGCACTGGAATTTACCGGGATTTTCGAAATCGGTTAAAATAGTATCCTCAATTTAATTAGAAATAAAATGCAAGTTGTGTTCTAAAATTAATTAGGAGCACATGGGGCCAAAATCAGGTCAGGTCATCAATACCAATAATGAAGTAGACTCAGAACAGGATATTATCCTAATTTGGGCCGCACGAAAAATAGGTCAAGATTGCCTCCAATTTCAATTGGAACGCACAACGATACAAAATAGGGATTTATTAAATAACGTCCGCGACGATTTTTGTGCGGCTAGAAATAATACACAGAGAGCATAATCATGAGTTGCAAAAATAGCAGAATGGAAGGCGGGCATGTCTAGGGCAAGATTATGAAATTTGTTGGAAGACAAAAGTCAGGGTAGCGCTCCAAATATCGAAGCAAAGGCAATGCGCAATAATTAAATAAAATACGGTAATTAATTATAATCTTCAATAAATAAATTCTAGATAAAACAATTAAATACAGAATTCCATAATGTGGACAGGTGTTCATCTACTGGGCTTCTAGGTCAAGTCTGCTAGCTCAAAATAAATGAACACTGTATATAATATATATATTTAATTATACAACACATAACTATTTAAATTAAATACTTATCATGCAATTACTTAATTGTAACTACAATAATATTAAATATCATAAAAAGTCAAAAATACCCCTATTTTTTGAATGTGGTAGTGACAGGTTGAGTTTGGTTTTAGGGTTTAGGTGGTGGTGTGTTGGTGGTGGTGAAGAAATATAATCGAGATGGTGGTTTTTGCATGTGGGAGGAGATAATGTTGACAACCTAGGGATTAGGGCCGGCCAAGTACATCATGGGATGGGGTTGGCTTTGGGAAAAGGGTTGTCAGGGATTATATATATATATATATATATATATATATATATATATATATATATATATATATATATATATATATATATATAAGAGAGGGTGTTGTGTGGTGGGGATGGCTCCATTTTAAATGGATGGCCATGATTCAACATGGAGAAAAATACAAACAAAAGGAGGAGAGAGGGAAAGAGTTGAATGGTCAAAGGGAGGGGGGTTGGATCTTCATTGGCTTTTTGACCAATAGGATGGTGACACATCATTAAACTTTTGCAAATAAGCCCCCAACAATTGAAAAATTGCACAGAAATGGGTTTTGGAATTTAATGAGGGAAAATACCCTGTTTGGTGTAATGTAGTGGCTAGAAAGGATGTTTGGTATTTAGTATGAAGCTTGAGGGTGTGAATGAGGGTTTGGTTTGGTGTTGGGTCTAGTTTTGGGTCAAGTTGGATCCTTACATCAATTTAATAAAAATTAATATAAATGGTGTTCTAAAATTAATTGTAAGTACATGGGATTAAAATTAGGTGGGACACAAATGTCATGGACATAAAAGACTCAGAATAGAATATTGTCATATTTTGGGTTGCATAAAATGGGTCAAGATTGTGTCTCCAATTTTGATTAGAATGCTCAAGGATACAAAGTTAGATTTATCTGGAATTAAAATAAATATTCATGACGAATATTGTACGACTAAAATGAAGCACAAGAAAGCATATTCATGAGTTACACAAAGGTCAGAAAGAAAGGCGGGCACGTCTAGGACAAGGGTGTGGAATTTGTTGGAAGGCAAAAGCTAGGGTAGCGCTCCAAATATTGAAGCAATGGTAAGGCGCAACAATTAAATAAAATCACGGTAATTAATTACAACCTCCATAATTAAATCCCAAAAATGCTAATTAAAATCTATGATCCTATAATTCGGTCAGGGCTTCATCTAGTGGGCTTCTAGGTCTAGTCTACTAACTCATGCGTTAATGAACACTATATATAATACACATATATACACATATCATGCAATTATTTAAAATAAATACACACAATACCTATAATATATAAAATGACAAAAATACCCCTATTTTTCGGATGTGTTAGTGACATCATGACAAGGGGATCCTTGTCTGGTAAGCATTTCTGTTCCTGGGTCTTGATTGTCGGGGATTCAGTTTTCCTCTTCGAAGCTTGACCACGAGGGGAGTAGCTGCGTTGGCTGGGCGTCCTTTGAGATGAACCCTTATGGGATTGCCTAAAGTTGTAGCGGTATCACCTTTATTATCGACATCGTTACCTCATTCTTTTTGGTGGAATTGTTTGCACAAGATCGAGTCAAAGTAGTATGCTTTGACCCCTTTGAAAGGATCCACATCAGCAAATTCTGTCTTGACCACGTCGTCTTCACTGACATACTTTAAGCATTGGTGGAGAGTGGATGGAACGACATATAATCATGTATCCATGGATGCCCTAGCAGGATTTTATAGTACACATCTGTAAAAGCATAAAAAATCTACAGGCCGCATAGAACTCATGTGGCATAAAACATGATCTATGCGGCCAGATAGAAAGCCGCATATTAATCTACATGCAGCCAGAGCAACCAAGGAGCAAGAGGCCGCATAATGAGCTCCTGACACAGCCTCCAATGTCTGACATAAAGTTCTGACAGCTTCAAAATTCATTAAAGAGGCGACATAAAAAAAAGATAGAAAGTCATATCTCCATTGATGGCCTCGACAGACGTGCCACACCAAATATCCTCTTATCTCCGGCTTCGGCCATATGCAGCCTCATCAACATGCGGCTGTAGTGTTATTTTGACCAAAGCCAGACGAGAGCACGTATGTAGCCTGGACGAGCATGCGGCCACGATGCCATACGGCTAGAGTGTCCATCCAGCCAAGGCCAAATGAGAGCACGCATGCGGCTACAAGACTCATTCGACCTCGCTAACATGCAGCCATAGTGTCCTTTCGACCAAGGACTAAACTAGAGCAAGTATGCGGCTATAAAACCCATGTGGCCTCACCATCATGCAGCATAGTTGTTATGCGACCTCCAGCTCACAAGATCTTTCCGTTATAACTGTAGAGATCTTCGCACAGGTGGTGCTGACTCCGTGTCCAGGTGACCAAGTCACGCACACAACGGGTAAAATAATTCTGAGATCTCTTCAACAGCATATCTCAACCAAGACCACGTGGCAATTGGCCCATGGCATGCGGTGATAGTTGTAACCGCATTCTGTTGAAGGAGCCTTATACGGCCCCCAAATAGAGGCATATGCGGCATCCATAGGCCATTAGCATGATGGCTATAAATAAGAGCAACTTAAAAATTCTAAAGGCTGGCTATCTGCGAACCTACAGTCAAGCAAGAGAGAAGAGCTTCCTCCTCCTGCATCGAATTATCTGCGGAGTAAAGAGAGTTGCTACACTCCTAACCCACCATCGTCACCCCCATAAAAATAAATTTGTACTTATATTGTCTCCTAGGACCTTTCTGTACTTTCTTTTCGTTTGTTAATTAAATCAAGTTCTCTTAAACTTCGAATTTAATGGCGAATAAGATGGTGACTCTGCGGGGGACCTCTTTCTCCTCTGATGAGAAGGTGGTGACATGCTCTAATGCGGCCAAGCTGTGTTCAACCCAGAGGATGTTAGGAGTTCGCTTCGACCAGCAGGCCTTCGAGGAGATGCTCTCAGAGGGAAGCGCTAATCCTTCGTCGAGGTTAGCAAAACCCAAGAAAACCTGCAGGACATGGGTAGAAAAGGACTATGTACCTCACCCAACTGCGGAACATGTGCTTCCTGCCTCTCTTCATGTTTTTGAGGACGATCGTCAAGCGTCCACCCAGACTGGCCATGCGGCTTCTTCGTCTTCTACAGGAGACGCTCAACACCTGAACTCTGGTTTGAGGAGAACACTATGATGCCATATATTCGGGTCTTAATGTGGTTCCATTCAGCCTAGGAGGAGTCCGCATAAGACCGAATATGCGGCATCGGTTCATTGCCGTAGGCAGATGGCTGCATGTTGCCCTCACAGCAGCTGAACCTCAATTTTTGACGAAATCTCATGCAGCATTGATATTATGCGCTATGCTGAGAATGGTAAAAATCAAAACTCGGACTCTTCGTACTATGCGCCAGCGCATGCTAAGTCGAAGAAGTCTAGGGCAGTGCGAGCTCGTTTAGGCAACTACCCATTCAACTTACCGTCGGTTGGCACCGCTAACTGCTATTCGTTCCCCTGACAGAATGTTGTATAATACCGACCCGCGTGTCCATCCCATAATAGTAAATGGACAGGGCTAGTCTCAAGAGCCATCCACTAACGGCTTGGAGGAAGTTCCTGGACAAACCTGAGGCTCAAAAGCAAAAACAACACCCACGCACTCGTGCACTCGATCTACCCGTGCTTATGAAAAGGACATAAAGGTGAGTCAGTCGTCGCCTGACTTTTGCAATGTGATCAATAATAAACGTAAGACGAGGAAGACAGTGACCGCATGTGAAGTGTCCTCCCCAGTACATCACTGTGCCAAAATTATCATCAACTGTTGTTGCAACAAAGTGGCAGCACATACAAGCCAGTAGTCAGCATTCCAACGACTGCACCCGAAGACACCTATCCGACAATAATCTAAGGATCAGGTGCAAAAACCCGAGGAGGATGAGATACCATTCTTCTCATGTTACTCTGCTCGAAAGGTCCATTCCACCATGGGAGGAAGGAAATCTAGCACCTCTAATATGTTACTCTCAACCAGCACATTGAGAAGGCGACTACCAGGAGGACCAGCAGCGGGACTTGCAGAAGGTATTTTCTAGGGCACCCGCTCGAAGAAGAAGCTTCCAGCCGCTGGGTAGTTCTTCCTCAGAACTACTGGGGGTTGAACAAGCTGGGGATAACAATCCCCAGACCTATACAATAATATGGCATTCCGAGGAGATAGCGATTCTCAAGGAACAGACACTGGGGTGGCTACCCTCACCAAGAAGACACAGTCTCCTACGCTGGAGGTAGTATTCCATCAGATTTCGAATAGGATACAGCACTACTAGCTCTCTCCGACGAATATTCACTATAAGAGTCCGAAGAGGAGAGTTCTACGTCAACCATCCCTTTCTACTCGCCTCATGTAAGAACGACATATATGGCAGAGGACGACCACGAAGGCCCCAGTGACCGGCAGTGCCTCAAAACCCTCGATACTAGGATACAAATCATGAGTGAGTCAATGTAAGCCTTGACCCAAGCAGTGCTAGACATCAAGGGGACCGTAGCCTTCCAACCACTAAGGGCCTCAGGTCAAGACCCTGGAATCATGCTCTAACAGGGTCGTCTTCTCCTCCCGCGATAGATGAAGCTAGGGAAGCGATGAGGGAGGTCCGAGAACTCCAAGCCCACCTAGATTCCCTGATCAATCGGGACTCACTCCACGATCTCGGAGTGCGGAAGCCATATCCGTTAGAATGGAGGGATGTATCATATCCGCCCAAGTATAAACCCTTTAAAATTGACACATTTGACGAAAAGTCCTACCCCCGTTGGTATATGAGCTTCTTTGAAACTATGATGGGGTACCTACTCTACAATGATGCTAGCCTCACTAGGATCTTCATCGAAACATTATTCGGGGTAGCCTTCGACTAATTTTGCACCCTCCTAGATAATTGCATCTTATCGTTCGACGACCTCAAGAGCCTTTTTCTCCAAAGATTCTATAAGGCAAAAAGTGACATGACCATGTCCTCCCTGATGGATGTTGCCCAGGGAGAAAATAAACTAGCATAAAATTATATTGAACGGTTTCGACAAGCTGCGCTTAGGCTGCCTCCTGGCAATCATAAAACGACGCTGATGGAGATGTGCCGGAGAAAACTACTTCCAACAATCAGCCTCTGGATGGGTGATACCCAGTTTAAAGACTGGACAACATTCATTATAAATATTGTCAGCACCGAGAAGAAGGTCAAGAATGCCCGACTCTTGGACATATTGATCCTTGTCACCGATGATAAGGAAATGTCCCAACAATAACAACGGAGGCAACAACAGCCGCGAGGGAAAAGGGATGCAGGCCTTGGTCGCCAACTTAATCAAGAAGCCAGAGCAAAAACTGACGAAAGCTCTGAAACCAAAGGAGACTAACTCTTTCGAGGATGATGATGTCATGCCCATCTTCGACATGCTAATGAAGGGAGAAAAACTTTACCTCCCCGACGTTAAACGCCAGCCGGAAGTGGCAGGCATAAATAATCTGACGTACTTTCACTTCCACCGGTACGTCCACCATGCAATGCAGGATTGTTACACATTGAAGTGGTACATCCAGTGCCTGAGTGATACTAAAGATCTATCCTTGGACTTCGATGACGTAACAATTGCCGCCAACATAGTATCCCTCCAGTTCGGTAATTTTCCGGCAATAGAGGCCAAAGACGGAGTAATCCTGGAGACGGGCGATATGGCAGTCCAGGCAAACTTTAGCCCGACGCTCAACTTCAATTGCCAGAAACTCAGGATCCTCGTAGAGGACATAGGACTCATATTAGTCTTCCATATTTTATGCCATTACCTCAACAACAACCATGTTCTTTGCTACCCGGCTAGTCTCAGTTCAGATGTCCCCCTCTTCCTGTTGGGCCTCCCGGAGGCTATTTCCTAGCGCGTCAAGTTTGGCTTGGAGTTGTCTAATCTCCTCGGTCAGGTCCTTCTGCCTGGTGAGGCAATCCTCCTTAAGGGTACCCACCCGATCATGCTCCTCTTGGAACTTCTGGAGGTCACATTTTAAACCTTCCTTAGACGAAGAAAATAGGGCCTTCTCCGCCTCCAGTGCTTTGAGAACTCATTAAACTCACGAAATATCAGTATCCCTAAATCTGCTTGCTGATGTTGCCGCAGCTCCATTAGGCATCGCTCTACCTCCGCCAGATTTTGGTCCAGGAGGTTCGCTGTCTTTTTCAAACCATGGATGCTCCTCAGAAATTGGCCTGAATCTCGGCAAAGCGCTTTGCCCAATCGAAAGGCATGTTCTGCTCCAATACACTCTGGACCCCCTTCCTCAGAAATATACAAAAGCTCTAAAGGAAGATATGGACATTTTTATTAAATTTCTCCAGCGTTGCCGAAGTCAAGGGCGGCTGGTAGGAGGAAGAAGCCACAAGAGCAATAGGCTGAGTGACAACACCCGATGGCCTAGAAGGTGATGAATTAGCGGAAGAGCTACCAGTGGGATACCTTATGTTCCACTCCTTCATGGCCATCTCAAATGCCTGGACACCTGGTAGTTGAGCAAGGCCGGATATGCGACTTAGGATAGGAGTACCAGGGCGCTCCATTGCTTCGACAAACTCTCGCGTACCAACCCCAAACTGTGGAACAGCGTTCTCAGATGACGATTTTGCCACCATAATGTCAAGAACATTGGGAACTGCCTCCTCGGAAGGACCTGCCATCCCACCATCTGGAAAGGCCTCAACAACCAAATGCCCAGCAATAACATCGGAAGTAGCAGCCACTGCACTAGAAGGACCCACAATAGGTCCTGCGGGGTGCTCTTCACCTCTAAAGGGTTGAGGGAAGGACTTAGGCCTCCTCTTGATAAGCTCACTGCCCATATATATATATAGGCAGCAACATGCGGTTGGAGATGAGGCGACGGCTGTTCGGATCCTGAGTCATCTTAATCCACGTAACGACTACAGATAATGGTAACTCCTCGGTTATTGGGCTACTTTATCTCCTGACGGTGCAGAATCGTAATAGATCTCCTCAAAGATTTGGCTGAATCCCCTCATTAATAATTTGACAGCCTGGCAGAGTCCACTATGCGACAACATGGTTATGCGGCATATTGCCCCTATGCATCCAAAAGTGCTCGGCCATGCTTCTTATTCAAAGTATTCCAAACTTGTCATTTTGAAAACTTTGAAAGGGATCTTGTAGAAGCATGAAAAATTTACAGGACGCATAGAACTCATTCCGCATAAAATATGATCTATGCGGCCAGATAATAAGCCGCATAATAATCTACATACGACCAGAGCAACCAAGGAACAAGAGGCCGCATAATGAGCTCCTGACACAGTCTCCAATGTCTAATATAAAGTTCTGACAGCTTCAAAATTCATGAAAGGGGTGGTATGCAAAAATACAAAAAGTTACATCTGCATTGATGGCCTTGACAGACGTGGCACGCCACGTATCCTTTCATTTGCCGCTTCAGCTATATGCGGCCTTGTCAATATGCGGCTGTAGTGTCCTTTCGACCAAAGCTATACGAGAGGACGTATGTGGCCTAGACAAGCATACGGCTACGATGCCATGCAGCCAGAGTATCCATCCGACCAAGGCCAAATGAGAGCACGTATGCAGCTATAAGACCCATACGGCCTCGTTAACATGCGGCCAAAGTGTCCTTTCGACCAAGGCTCAAACGAGAGTAAGTATACAGCTACAAAATTCATGAGGCCTTGCCATAATGCTCCAAGTTGTTATGCGGCCTCCAGCTCACTCGATCTTTCTGTTACAACTACAGAGATCTTCGCCCAGGTAGTGCTGACTACGTGTCCAGCTGACCAAGTCATGCACACAACGGGTTACAAACAACTACTAGATCTCTTCAATAGTATATCTCAACTAAGATTACGTAGCAATCGGCGCATGGCATGCAGCGACAGTTGCAACCACATTCTATTGAAGGAGCCTTATGCGGCCACCAAACAAAGGCATATACGGCATGTATATCCTATCAGCACGATGGCCATAAAAAGGAGCAAATTGAACGTTCAAAAGGCCGGCTATCTGCAAACCTACAGTCAAGCAAGAGAGAAGAGCTTCCTTCTCCTATATCGGATTGTCCACGGAGTAAAGAGAGTTGCTACACTCCTAACCCTCCATCGTCACCCCCCAAAAAATAAATTGGTACTTAGATTGTCTCATAGGACCTCTCTGTAATTTTTTTTTTTGTTATTTAAATCAAGCTCTCTTAAACTTCGAATCTAATGGCAGACAACATCAACATCGATGACATAGCAAGTCACCTCCATTTGGAGATCGCCGATTTGAAATTTCAGACAAATCTTGCCTAGAGGGTAGCTTCTCCCGGCGTTGAATCCGCTGATAGTGGTATTGGTGGCTGCCAGTCGATGCATCAGAATATCCAAGGTTTGTAGAAGACATCGTAGGATAATATTAAGAGATGATCCGGGGTTGATATGCATCTGGTCTACCTTAATGGCTCCGATATATCCTGTATAATACAGGGGACAGTCATGCCTATTATTCTTTAATAACATATCCTGCTGATAGAATATGATGTTCGGGATCTCCTCCACCATACTGTTGTAGTGTAGATATGCTACAAAATCCTCGATCAGTGGCTTGACTTGGGCCAAATAATAGTTGGCATTTTGCAATGCCTCACTAAGAGCATAATGAGTCTTTTTGGAGAGACGAAGGAATTCCAAGAGTGATAAATTTCCCGGCGTGTTGGCCATCTATGCCAAAATATCAAAGTTGTAATGCTTCTCTAGTCCTTGATGTAACACCCCGTTCTGCTCAAGCGGACTGCCGATTCAAACGGCAAAGTGCAAACGTCCCGACCTGCCTCCCTCAGCGAGGCAACTCGTTTGAGGCAAGGATATCCAGACTTGGTCCCCACAGGAGTTCGGCTTAGGCTTTCAGAGGCTCGCTCGCAGTATCACTCGACCGAGGCGGATCATCGCTAAGGTGGGTGGCTATGGTGAACTTGTCTTTACTTAGCCAGCACACATAAAATCTGGAATATTCATGCTAGTCGCTAGGTGAATCACCCCCTGCATGCTAATAAATCCAACGCATAGCTAAGGGAATAATCCCAACTTGTACTGCTTGTCGCTAGAACATGGAAATGAAATATTGCTTATATGTTCAGACCCTCGCATGTTACCTTTGCCTCGTGCAACTGGACCCGCTATGCCTCGAGTAGAATGACACAAAAGTATATTCCGATGTGCACTGTTCACTCCCTAATACTGCACAACCCTAGATAACTTCGCTCGGAAAGGCCCCGTACGGTTTCGCTCGGCTTACCTTCGGGCCCGAGCGAACTTGAATGCTTAAGTTATACAAGTGCATGCTTGCCTGTTTTTATGTATTGCCTAGTTTCAATGCTTGCTGCATAACTATGCCCAGACCGTGAAACACTCTGCTTGTCATGCATTCATTTAGGTCATCCTCGGAAGACTACCTGATAGTCGTTCCGTGCATGAATAAACCTGAATATACCTGGGACCGTTAGGTCGCTAAGGCAATTCCCGAACCAGGGAACTTGCACCAATCCTGTGATCCAAGAATCCCTGCTCGTTGAGCAATACTGTCCTGTACTGAATCAAATGGCTCGTGGAGCCGATACTCAATATTTAGAGTAATCCTGACCCTGCCACAACAAGTTACAAATATATATATATCCTGACTTGAACTTGTTCCATGAAGCTTGTTCTATATATATATATATATCCTGCCCTGAACTTGTTCCTGTACCTGACCTGACCCTGAAGATTAGAGACTTGCATGGTCACAGGACAACTTGGAAACAAGGTTTTGGTTCCGCAGACGGTCGCTGGGGCACTGGCACCGATCTGATCCGGACGGAACTCCTGATAGTCGCCTGCTATAGGACGGAATGCCCTGGGACGTCCTGCTCTATGCGTCGCACGACATTCCGTACTGAGACTAGATCATCCATTATGGCGTCGTGCCAGTGACCTCATGTTCATATAGATAAGTCATCCTCGCTTAGCGGCTACCCGCGTGCGAGTTACTGCATCGCATCGAGAATAACTGAACACCTGAACGATCTTGTTATAACAACACTCATGCATAAAGAGCACTTGATCATAATATGCAACACGCCTGATATTTCCTGTAACCCGTACGCCCAGAACGGGATCTCGTACTGAAATGCTTGTGTTTGCATATGCTTTGCCCTGAATGCTTATACATGCTTTTGCTTGAATTAACTTGGTTTGCCTTGGACAGGGAAGGACAAATGGTAAGTTGGTAAGTCTCGTTGTGTTTTCTCTCATATCGCACGGCGCACTGCCACACGGATTAGGCCATTCAAATCTTACATGAAACTGATCCTAGGCTCAACTAAAAAGCAACTTAATAGTTGGTGCACGAAACCTGTACTACGTGTTTGGATTTGTCGAGCGGGCGAGTAGCCTCCCCACCAGTGCATTCATGTACTGATAACCCACCAGATTGCTTGCAGGGTGCGGGAGAACCTCGTTCGGTGTGGATGTCTCCCTCGTGCGTGCCAAGGCGTGGAGTTTAACTCAGAAGCCTCGGAACACTACGTCCGGAACTGAAGCACATATACAAGACATAATGTTGGAACATCGCCTCGCCCGAACATCGCCTGAACATTCCTGTATATCATCCATAAATGTAGCCACTTGGCACGCTTTTATGTTTCAGAGAGAGTGCTCGAGCGACTTGTAATCTCGGCTATACGTCGCCTGTAACACTTGTTTCAATATAAATAAAAGAGCTTGCTTTACTCCAACTTGTGTTTCCATGCTTCCGCTATATTGTCGACTCAGTGAACCTGTTACCGATCGCCTATGCGTTCATAATTCCGCTGCACTCGGACAATCTGTGTGACTCTGTGGCTTAGAACTCTTACCGCCAGCCAACGAACCACGGCCTTGCACGGGCGTAGCTAACGCTCGTGCGGCATCACGCCCGGATGGGTCAAAGCGATCGTTCCGCGGGAGCGCTGGCACGGTGATTCTCGCCTAGCGGGAACGGCCGATTTGCCTGCGGGAGATCGGGGCGTGACAGATTGGTATCAGAGCCTGGCTTATACGCCTTTGAACTTCATTTCTAATATCTCTGTTTCGAAATCTCGTTCATGGTTTATGTGCACACACACACTCTCTCAATGCCTCGATAGGATATTCCAAATAATAAGTCTAAATACTTTCAAAGAGTTGCATTTGAATAGTATGATTGCTTGTATGAAATTGTGTTGCAAGGGCCTTGTGCCATCCTGTGCTAGTCCTTAAGGGATTAGATTCGTGCTAGACTCGTGCATTATGTGCAACCTGAGATGCCTATACATGTTTGCCCCAACTGGTTAGCGCGAAAAGGAATATTGCCCGAACGGTTAGCTATGCACTCAGTCTTTCGGCTAAGTCGTGTAGAATATCTTGCACCAAGACCCTTTGGTGCAAGCCAGTTATAAACGAGATTTGGATATCGTTCAGGAATGATATAAGTCAGACTTAGGGCTACAAATTGATAGACTTCATCGAATTTATCGCTTAGGCGAATCATGCTTGGTTATGGAAATAGCTCGAACAAAAATTCTTATTAGAAGACAAAAATCAAATATAGTTGCTTGGATGACAATTAATAACATGTATATAAGATTAGATTTTATCAGGCGAACCCTGAGTATCGTGCTAGAAATTATGGAACGAGTTAGTGAGTATACTAACGATAAAGAGAGCACCGATTAAGAACTCGATGGAATGACTCGATTCCGAGTGGTGGATGGATCATTTAGAAATATACAAACGGATCCATAACCCGTGCGATATTCAGACTGAACGATATTGAGAATAACTTGAGTAAATGATAAGGCTTACATCGAATAGAAATTCTTGGAAATAGAAACCAATATCTTGGTTAAGGAATTCTTGTTGGAAATTGGAGAATCGTGTGAGCGGTTTCGGATTTAAACAAACGGATTGTACGTGGATAAATTATCGCTCGAACAAGTTAACTCGAGAGTGAATATTTGGCTTCGAAATATAAATTTGACTTAGTATCGATAATTTGAAGATAGCATGGATCGATACAAGCAAAGAAAATATTAGATTTCTGGAAATAATATAAGCTATAACAGATCTTGCTTGGAGTTTGGAAGAACGAACTACAATCACTGCATAAACGGATTTGACTTGGTGGATTACAGTTGGATGGAATTAAAAGGTTAAAGGATAAGATGTCTCGATCGTGTCGAAGATAGCCATAACATTCAAACGTTCTTGTCTTGTACGAGCATAACTCTATGCCGCACATGCTTCACGTCCGGATTAGGACGATTATCCAGCGGGAGCGTTGACGTGATGATCTCATGTCCAACGTGGATGATCGAACTTGCGGGAGACCGAGGCATGA
The DNA here is from genome assembly GCA_036927795.1 of Iris macrosiphon. Classification (NCBI taxonomy): domain Eukaryota; kingdom Viridiplantae; phylum Streptophyta; class Magnoliopsida; order Asparagales; family Iridaceae; genus Iris; species Iris macrosiphon. The sequence goes on along the minus strand of JAYESA010000016.1, from coordinate 6,495,498 downwards.
CAACTTATGGATCGTCTTGACTTTTGGTTCGATGCGATAAGACGAACTTGGAATGCATGTGATTGAAAATGTTTTAATGGATTAGTTAGCCTTGAACCTGGAATAAATCATATTTGATGGTTTTGAGAACGAATACGTGAATTAGATTGAACGACTTGGAGAAATAATCTAAGGTTTAGAATTGAATCTTGGCTTGGTGGACTAGGCTTGGAATGGATATGATTCTATATATTGAGGGATAGAATATGCAAACCACTAGGCTTGTCCTGCAACTTGGGTATATTTTGGATTTTATCGAACGGACTCGTCCCCCGTGAAAACGAACGTGTTATTGAGAGTAGGTAAATCTGTGCTCGATGTTTAGAAATCTGAGTGAAACGAGCTTGGGTAGAATACCTCCTATGAATGAATAATGGTTTGACCCTAGGAATTGGGGCGAGTATCGTGCGACAAATTTGTACGATGAATTGCGATATGCTTGAACATGTACCTATGACATTGTGAGCTGACCTAGTGATTAGGCAGACGACCCTGTGCCGAGTGAATGAGCCTGTGCTACCGACTTTACCATATTGCTTGTATAAAGCATCACAACTGGGGCAGCGAGATTAGGGTTAGACTTGGGAACGGTAACGTATGCTAAGTTGACCCAAATGGATGGACGCTAGTCGGTATCAGATTGATCGTGTTTAACGGTAGTCCAAATACTTGGTTGATATGGAAACCAGATTTGATTGACTCTGTTGGAAGTATCCTGGTGATTTATATAGAATTGGATTGAACCCTTAAAATTTTCGCAAAGTAGCTTGTCCGATTTTACTATCTCTAAGTTTGGTTGACTGCATGTGTTTGAAGGACGCTTTGAATATGTGCACGATCCAAGAGTTAAGAAATGTGAAACTCGAGTGCTAAGACTTCGCTATCGCTAAGTTGGCTGACATGCATGTGTTTGAGGGACGCTTCGAATATGTGCACGATCCAGACACGCGATATGATGATCTCAAATGCTAGTGCAAGTAAAAATCCACCTGAACAAGCATAATGACTTATATAAGTTTGCCTCAGCCTTAGATCGCTATCCAAGATCGATTGAAACGTGCCTCCTGTTAAGAAACTTGTCCCGCACCAAGGTGCGAATTATACTGACTCAGTATACACGCGACACGACGTAAGCATCGAGTAGGGGATTTTGTGTTCCAATGGATCTAGTGGTACCGATAGCTACGCTTGGGCTAGATTCGAAATTCGATAGTATGGCTTGCCCTCAGGAAGTCTCGAGGACGAGACTTTTTTTGAGTGGTGGATGATGTAACACCCCGTTCCGCTCAAGCGGACTGCCAATTCAAACGGCAAAGTGCAAACGTCCCGACCTGCCTCTCTCAGCGAGGTAACTCGTTTAAGGCAAGGATATCCAAACTTGGTCCCCACAGGAGTTCGGCTTAGGCTTTCAGAGGCTCGCTCGCAGTATCACTCGACCGAGGTGGATCATCGCTAAGATGGGTGGCTACGGTGAACTTGTCTTTAATTAGCCAGCACACATAAAATCTAGAATATTTATGCTAGTCGCTAGGTGAATCACCCCCTGCATGCTAATAAATCCAACGCACCTAGCTAAGGGAATAATCCTAACTTGTACTGCTTGTCGCTAGAACATAAAAATGAAATATTGCTTATATGTTCAGACCCTCGCATGTTACCTTTGCCTCGTGCAACTGGACCCGCTATGCCTCGAGTAGAATAACACAAACGTATATTCCGATGTGCACTGTTCACTCCCTAACACTGCACAACCCTAGATAACTTCGCTCGAAAAGGCCCCGTACGGTTTTGCTCGGCTTACCTTCGGGCCCGAAAGAACTTGAATGCTTAAGTTATACAAGTGCATGCTTGCCTGTTTTTATGTATTGCCTAGTTTCAATGCTTGCTGCATAACTATGCCCAGACCGTGAAACACTCTGCTTGTCATGCATTCATTTAGGTCATCCTCGAAAGACTACCTGATAGTCGTTCCGTGCATGAATAAACCTGAATATACCTGGGACCGTTAGGTCGCTAAGGCAATTCCCGAACCAGGGAAATTGTACCAATCCTGTGATCCAAGAATCCCTGCTCGTTGAGCAATACTGTCCTGTACTGAATCAAATGGCTCGTGGAGCCGATACTCAACATTTAGAGTAATCCTGACCCTGCCACAACAAGTTACAAATATATATATATCCTGACTTGAACTTGTTCCATGAAGCTTGTTCTATATATATATATCCTGCCTTGAACTTATTCCTGTACCTGACCTGACCCTGAAGATTAGAGACTTGCATGGTCACAGGACAACTTGGAAACAAGGTTTTGGTTCCGCAGACGGTCGCTGGGGCACTGGCACCGATCTGATCCGGACGGAACTCCTGATAGTCGCCTGCTATAGGACGGAATGCCCTGGGACGTCCTGCTCTATGCATCGCACGACATTCCGTACTGAGACTAGACCGTCCATTATGGCGTCGTGCCAGTGACCTCATGTTCATATAGATAAGTCATCCTCGCTTAGCGGCTACCCGCGTGCGAGTTACTGCATCGCATCGAGATTAACTGAACACCTGAATGATCTTGTTATAACAACACTCATGCATAAAGAGCACTTGATCATAATATGCAACACGCCTGATATTTCCTGTAACCCGTACGCCCGGAACGGGATCTCGTACTAAAACGCTTGTGTTTGCATATGCTTTGCCCTGAATGCTTAAACATGCTTCTGCTTGAATTAACTTAGTTTGCCTTGGACAGGGAAGGACAAATGGTAAGTTGGTAAGTCTCGCCGTGTTTCCTCTCATATCGCACGGCGCACTGCCACACGGATTAGGCTATTCAAATCTTACATGAAACTGATCCTAGGCTCAACTAGAAAGACAACTTAATAGTTGGTGCACGAAACCTGTACTACGTGTTTGGATTTGTCGAGTGGGCGAGTAGCCTCCCCACCAGTGCATTCATGTACTGATAACCCACCAGATTGCTTGCAGGGTGCGGGAGAACCTCGTTCGGTGTAGATGCCTCCCTCGTGCGTGCCAAGGCGTGGAGTTCAACTCAGAAGCCTCGGAACGCTACGCCCGGAACTGAAGCACATATATAAGACATAATGTTGGAACATCGCCTCGCCCGAACATCGCCTGAACATTCCTGTATATCATCCATAAATATAGCCACTTGGCACGCTTTTATGTTTCAGAGAGAGTGCTCGAGCGACTTGTAATCTCGGCTATACGCCGCCTGTAACACTTGTTTCAATATGAATAAAAGAGCTTGCTTTACTCCAACTTGTGTTTCCATGCTTCCGCTATATTGTCGACTCAGTGAACCTGTTACCGATCGCCTATGCGTTCATAATTCCGCTGCACTAGGACAATCTGTGCGACTCTGTGGCTTAGAACTCTTACCGCCAGCCAATGAACCACGGCCTTGCACGGGCGTAGCTAACGCTCGTGCGGCATCACGCCCGGATGGGTCAAAGCGATCGTTCTGCGGGAGCGCTGGCGCAGTGATTCTCGCCTAGCGGGAACGGCCGATTTGCCTGCGGGAGATCGGGGCGTGACACTTGAGTTGCATCTTTTCATAGAGGATTATCATAACGAGTTTCCTACTTCTTTTGCATGTCCATTGTGGGAGGCTGGGATAAACCCAGTCAGGTGCAGCGGATGTCACGGGTGCGACAACCGGAGGTGTAGTATCATCGAAAGCATTGTAGTTATCTTGATCCGTACCCAAAAATTGGTCATGAGCCATAGTTACGTCCAGCATATGCTGGAACATCGGTTGTAGAATACTGTAAAGGTCCACAATACCATCTAACAACTCACACAATGATATATGTATATCCCGTCAATGGTAACTCACTCCAAAAGGAGGACAAGATGAATATATATAACATCAATACTCAATCGAACAAACTAGAGATAAATAATGACACGATGTCATAAAAAAGAAAAATAACAAGTTACCACAACATCTAAATCTAGAGTTTAGCAATTAACACAGAGGGTCTTAATATACATAACATGCCAAGGTCTAAGCTGGAAACATATCCAGTACAAAAAAAGGTACTAGATACTTGTCTGCTATAGCTAGGTGTGTCTCCTTGATAGCTGAAATCAGATCATCCTGGACTAAGGGATCTACCTCAACTGGCTCTCCGTCCTGCGGGCCATAGCAGGTAGGACACTAGTCCTCTAAACAGTCGTCTGGAAAAAATATATCCAATTAGGAAAGGAGTGAAGTCCAATACTCTAAAAATAGTTTTATATACATGGTAGAGAATATATAACAGCAATAAAAATAAATACAAGATGTACAAGTAACTAAAAAATAAAAATATAACTGAAAAAGTAAATACAAGCAATATGGTATGAACTTGCATTAAGAGAACTGTAAATAAGAGAACTGATGAAACTAACTAGTGCCTTAGTGTACAAGTTCATTATGTGATCGATTTAGGTTGCACACGAATATTCTACGGTAACTCAATTACAAATGTAGGGTGTAACTGATATGCACATGAATACACCAAAGGGTTTGATCACATAATCAACTCCTACTCCCCTGTCGATATGTACGAGCACAAGAAATACCCGAAGCACACGATAAAGTATATGTGTAAGAAGTATCCAATTCACTCGTCAAATAAATAACATCTCCTGACTCGATCCATATAATACCAACCCGTGCAACATGGTATCAAAATCAAGCAAACAGATCTAGAATATATGATATATACACTATCAAGTACTAAAAACTAACAGAGAATGTACTCGCGTGAGGTCCTAAGCAAATCACAAGAAACGGTATCCGAACTGGTGCCACACAAACCTATATATGAAATATTATCTCATTCGGTGTAATGGAGGGATAAACAAGTTTAAATGAGTTAAAATAGGGTTTCTATGTCAAATCTAGGCCCCTGTAGTCAAACTAGGTCAAAGGTTGACTTTGGGGGTCAAAATAGTCAACTGTAGTCAATACTATGTCAACATTGGTCAAAATATTTAATTCTAGGTCAAACTAGTTATTTCTAGGTTGTATGAGTCTATCTCTAGGTTATTGGGTCCATACACTATGTATCTAGGTTATACTAGCTATATTAGGATACTAGAGAATCAATATTATATAATATCACAAGATACAAAATGTATTATATATATATACTAGTTACCTTAGTTACTATTAACTCCATGTGGATACCTCGTCTCACTTACCTTGGTTCTACTCAAGGTAATCTAGCATCCATACATAAACCAATACCTAATACATAACAAACTAGTATATCTATATACTAACATATACTACTAGTGTGAATATATATACTTAACCTAACTAACATATGTACTAACTCACAATATAACTAACTAAGATGTATCATATAGCAACTAATGATACACACTAACATATACAACTAATTAACATCTAACCTTTATTATATCCATCTAACTAAGGTGTAACTGAAAGTGACTAACTAATCAATACTAACATATATGCTAATATATATATATATATATATATATATATATATATATATATATATATATATATATATATATAATATAACACTAACTAAAATCACTTAATACAACTTACTACTAATACCTAACATATATAAACTAACTAACCACTGATAATACTAACACCTTGTACAAGACCCCCCTATCTTCCTTGTATTACTGTTGTACCTCAACCTACTGTTGTGCACTTAAGTCACACTAACCTACTTTAATTATTTGGATACTACAAGCAATGCACCCAGGCTCACATCCACTGATACTAGCCTAACTCTTGTAGATCCAACTTCAGTCCAGAACTTGCTTGTGGTCTATAACAGCAACCACACACAATACTACTTTCCTTAGTCTCATGCAGACATGTGCTCTGCCTACACCACACATGATCCCCCCTCAAATCTCTGTGCATCATAGATACTCCTTTATTGCAATATCACTGCTGTATAAAGCGGTACAGCACTCTCCATGCTTGCACAGGCAACCATTGCACATTCCCTAGGCAACAATGCAGTACACATTGGATTACTTCCTAGTATACCCGAGCACTCTATACCCAGTCAACCTGACACACATTGGCTCGATCAATCCCAACACATACACTCCAACACACCTGGCACTTGGTCACATGGAGACTCATAAAGCAGTTTCTACTCCCTAATACATCATACACCTCTCCTCTACCTCACTAACTTGCACACATCATAATACTCCCAAACATATTGGAATACCCCAACTCATATTTCCATCTGATACACCAATCTACCCTTACCAAGAAGTACCCACAATACAGCTACTTTTACTTTCAACCTTTCATCTGCTGTGTACAAACCAAATAGATCCTAATCCCTCCTTAACAGCAACTCACAACAACAACTGATACTACCCTATACCACCCTTGCAACAGCACCTATAACTTACTGTTGATGTTGCTCTACCCGACACTTCCCCCTCTCAACACATAAGAACAAAACATAACTCAACACTCTCACACCCACATACACATGTGTACACATAGTACATACAGTGAAGCACTCACACACAGTAAATTATGCACTAAAATCCCCCCTCCTACTTGCCTTAACACAATACCCACACTTATATGTAAACACACATATATTTAATAATATAAATATACATCTAGCATTAATTACATATGTTAGATAGGTACCTTCTCTCTAAGACAAAGTATCAAACACTTAGTAGGCAATATATCAAGTATCTTGATATTATGATACACTCCCAAATACCCATTCTATTATGATACCACTGCTCAAAATGCATCATACACATCCTAATATATTAAATACAACATAAAATAACAAGAAATAATCCATTAGGCATTTCATCAAACACTTGGTGTGCCACCTCGGAGTTTTCTCCAAATGGACATTAAACCTAATGTAACTTCCTCAATAGGACTCCTATAGACCTAATTCTTCTTCCTATGGGTATCCCTAAGCCAAGGAAGGGTTTATATGGGTTTATTACACCATCTTAGAAAGGAAATGACAAAAGGAATGAGGTTTTACCTATTGGGAGATGGATTCCCAATGTGGTTCCTTCCAATGAGCACAAGGATGAGAAATGGACTCCAACTCCTAGCAATGCTCCTCTTCTTCTAGCCCCTTGTAATTCTCAAGTTTCTAGCTCTCCATGGGGATCAAAATAAGAGGGATGGGGCTTGCTTTTGAAGGAATTTGCTAGAGGAGATGCTTTGAGGGAAGAACTAAACTTATGATTTCTTCATGAACAAATTATGAAGAAAATTGAGGCTTTCCCCCCTCCTTATAGGGCCGGCCACTTAGGGTTAGGGTTGGCTAAGGCACAATATCCAATATGCCTTCCAAGTTATCATAAAGGGTTATTTAATAAATGGGGGTTTAACTAAGAGGATTTTTATTTTAATTACAAGGGGTTATTAATTATTCTCTCTAATTAAATTAATCAACCATGACTAAACTAATTGGTGTACTAATGGTCATGGCAAGTTTAGTTGGGTTCAAGTCTAGTTTGGTTCATTAGCGACTAGTTAAACTAAGGGCTAACACACAACCATCTATATTATATATATATATATATATATATATATATATATATATATATATATATATATATATATATATATATATAACCATATAATTTATTATGTAATAAAATATATCTATAATAATAATACCAAAATAACTAAATACCCCGATATAGAAAAGTGATGGTTACAATACTACCCTCCTTAGAAAAAAATTTGCCCTCAAAATTTAAGAAGAACTAGCACTACAAAGGAAATCAAAATAAGAATAGAAAATACCTCACGGCTCGAAAAGGTATGGGTACCGCTCGCGCATCTCGACTTTCCTCTCCCAAGTAGACTCTCACGGAGAGTGATGCCTCCACATGACGTGTACCAAGGGAATCGTCTGGTTCCACAACACCTTCTTCTTGCGATCTAGAATCTCTACTAGCTATTCTGGATAACTGAGAGTCGGACCCACCTCGATCTCCAAGTGATCCAATACATGACTAGAATCTACCACATATCGTCTCAGCTGTGACACATGAAACACATTATGTACTCCCTTTAGTGCAGGCGATAAGTCTAGTCGGTAGGCCACTGCACTGACCTTCGCTAGTACATCAATGTGATCGATGTACCGTAGACTAAGCTTCTCGCCTCCACCAAAGCGAATCGTGCCCCATGTCGGAGAAATACAAAAGAACACTAGATCGCCAACCTAGAAAAAAAATACCTTCTTAACACTCAACTAAAATCAAAATAATTACAAGCAATACAAAACAAATCATACCTCAAACTCTAAAGGTCTTCGGTGGCTGTCGGCACAATGTCGTTGTCTGTCCTGTGCCACTTAGAGTCTATCTCAGATAAGCTTAACCTTCTTGGCTGCATCCACAACTATCTTCTGTCCTAACAAGGCTCTTTCTCTCTCTCTCTCTCCAACATCATCCCAAGATAAAGGAGTATGATATCTTCTTACATACAATGCCTTGAATGGTGATATCTGTCACTACCATATTTTCTAGAAAAGGGTATTTTGGTAATTTTATAATTAATTAAATATTATGCATATTGTATAATTATTTATTGTATTATTTATTATTGTTAGATGTTAGTTTATTATTTTGGACTTGTGTTAGTGGACCTAATTAGTTTAGTTTAGACTCATGGACCAACATGTATTAATTGTTAGAATTGAGCCAAACTAGAAAGTCCATTGATTAGCAGGATGATTAATTTAATTAAACCTTTAGACTAGAACCTTCTCTCCTTAATTATTTCTTCATGAGAGACCCTAAGGGGTATAATGGACTTTATATAGTATCTTAAGGAAGGGGCAAGGTGGGCGGCCTATTAAAAGAGGGAGGGAAAGTTTTTCTCTCCTCTTTTTATTTTAAATCTAGATCTAGAATTTCTCTCAACCAAATTCTTTCATTCCCACATCATTTATCTACCAACTTTTATCCTAATTCCTTTCCAAATTACCATTGGAGGCTAGTGCAGCAAGGATCTAGAAGGAGAAAGCAAGAATCTATAAAGAGGAGCAAGGATCTACAAGTTGGAGGCCAATTTCATCACATTTGGAGGGCGCATTGGGAATTCATCTCCTAATAGGTACAATTCATTTTTTTCCTTCATTTAGGTTCTAAATCTGATAATTAACTAAGAGAAATCAACCCATATGCATAGGCTACCCATAGGATTTGGAATTGAGTTCATAGGAGGCCTATTGAGGAAGTTATGGTACTTTTTGTGTCAATTTTAGAAAAATTCCGAGATTGACACTTGTTGTGGTTGTCAATTGGTCCTATAGATCAACTTGGCATGTGTTTGTATGTTTCTAGCTAGTGTCGTGTCCAAAATTGGGTATGTGTAGGTCGTATCCCAATAATTTGGTGATACGTATTATTTTGGGGTTTTTTCCTCCGACACGGGACTTTATGCATGTCACAATTTGACACGGACATATAGATATATGTTTGACTCTTTGTATTATTCATAAATAGTAATTTAGACTTGCTCATGTCCTTCAGGATACGTTTGGTTGTATGGTGGACTCGTGTCGCAAGCGTATCATAGATCTAGTGTAATACGGGTGCGATGCACTCCACGTGTTTGTTGTGTTGCATTTCTAGATCTAATTTTCTTTGTTCTTAGCTAATTGTAACATATTTATTTGTATGTTTATGTAGATATATTGTTATGAATATGTATATAGATAACTATATATATATGTATGGATATATATATATATAGAGATGGAAATACTAGTGTATTAGTTATCTACATGTGCATATGTGCTTATATATATATATATATATATATATATATATATATATATATATATATATATATATATATATATACTTCTATATCTATATATAGTTATAAGAATGGTCATGATTATGTATATGTGTATGGGATGTATCTATATGTGCATATGTGTGTTGATATATATATGTATTTAGAGAGGAGAGTGTACATATGTATAATTAATACATATGGATATAAGTGAGTATAACTATATATGTATATATTAGTGTAGTGATATCTATACATAGGTGGTGGTGTGTTGTGTGTTGTGTGTGCAAGAGGAGAAGGGCTCAGGGCAGTGAACTATGCACTGCTCAGTGCAATAGAGCAACAGCTATACCAAGCAAACGCAGCAGCAGCTACGCAATGCTGCTGTAGCAGCAGCAGACTCACACGCAGCGAGCAGCAACAGTAGATTCAAAATACAGCAACAACTACGCGATGCTGCAGCAGCAGCAGCAACAGATTTACACGCAGCAACAGCAGCTATGCAATGCTGCAGCAGTGGCAGCAGAAGCCCGAGCAGTAGCAGTAGCAGCAGCAGATACGAGCAACAGTAGCTAATACGAGCAGCAGAGTATTTCAAGGTGGAGACAGCAAGGTTAGGCATTGGTTTAGGTGTATCAGTTAGTGTTAGCTAGTTAGATGTTCAGTTAGTTAGTTTATTTAAGTTAAGTAATAGGAGTTTGATAGCTAGCTAGTTATTAAATTATTAGTTAACTAGTAGTTAATTGTATCTAGTTAGTTAGTAGTATCTAGCTAGTTAGTATTTATTTAGTTATACCTCTTATGTATCTTAAGTTATCTATATATGTAGGTATGTATGTGTATATGTAATAGGTGTTAGTGATTAGTTTGGTAGTGAGTAGTTAATATTCATATCAGTATATACTAGAAACTATATTGGATTGATATATACATGTATTAGTATATATAGTTGAGGGGATAGTTAGATATATACTAGATATCACATTTACCTTGAGATACCAAGGTAAGTGTCAAGGTATTGAGGGTTACTCATGGTATTCGGGGTTTGGGTATCTAGATGAGTGTTTAGTGGTGCGATACCGAGTTGGATCAAAGCCAAGGTATCCACTTAGCTTTTGGTAAGTTAGGATTTATATATGTATATATTATTGTTTAAATATGCATATATGACTATTTTATATTTTTGGTTGCGTATCTTGCTATACGGTATCTTAGTATCCTAGATTTAGGTTGTATAACTAGTTTCATAGTTTATGAACCCAATATCTTTGAGATCGACTCATGCAACCTAGAAATAGGTAGTTTGACCAAGTTTGACCGATTTGACTTGGAGTTGACTATAACTTATTTTTATTTTGAAACCTTGTATTGATATTATATTCCATATCTAGGTCTTCGAGGCACCGTATTAGACATCTGTGAGACTATTCACCAGACTTTAAGCGAGTACATTCTTTGATAGTTTCTCATTTATGATATCCTCTATGTTCATTGTATCTAGTGTAGATATCCATATTTTCTTGACACGATGAATACACGGATTGGTATATCCCGATCTCGTCATGAGATGTTAATCCTTGGTATATATGGTGTATCTTATGCAAGCCTTGTTTTATTGTTCTTCTTGTACATGTACAGACACTGATTCTCGGAAAGAGTCGCTATCTTCTTGGAAAATCCCGTGCCACAGCGTACCATGGTTGGATCTACTATACCAGTCGGGATTGGAGAGTATGTAGTATAGATATGTGATCATACCCTCCTTGTATTAATTCTTGTTCATTGAATAGTATTAATCATACACCGCACGTATGATTAGCCAGGCCATATATCTTGTATCAAGTTCCCAAGCCGATCACATGTTAAAGCTGGTACTAACTCACTTAGTCATTAGTATTCTTGTTCATTGTCATATTGTTCATTCTTGTATTTATTATCAGTATTTCCTTTATTGTATATCTTTTGTATCTATTTTTGTATCTTGTATATTCACATTTATTTACGGTTATATAGTTTATATCATTGATTAGAACTGTTGTTAGAGATGTACACTGCTCCTTTCCTGACTGGATATATTTTTTCCAGATGACACTGAGGAATAATATCCTACACATTACGGGCCTCAGGATGTTGTGGGCTTAGAGTCAGAGACCCTGGCTCGGGAGGGACTCATCCCGACTGAGACAGATGACCCGGGACTTGTAGCTTCTTAGTATTCTTTTGTACTGGATTTGTCTCCAACTTATTGTTTAGTATTTCTTCAAACTCATTGATGTTATTATTTTGACTCATGAGTTGTATTATGACTATTTTATTCTTTATCATATTCGTGCTATTCTTCATCTTAGATCTGTGATTGAGTATATTGATATTGTTGGTGGTTCATTATATTGCTAGATAGATTACCCAAACAATATTCTAGCACCGATTTTGCGGCATAGACTGGGTGTTATTCCTGACTTGCAACCCCACACCGGGTGTGGGTCGTGACACATTTTTAGTGGTGGCCATGTTGGTCTCTTCGAGGTAACAATTAGTGCAATTCGTAGTGGTATTCTGAATTAAGAGCTATTACGAGCCTGTTTGAGGATATAGGTGTAACGCCCCGTTCGTCCCGTTCCCCCTACTCGGGGAGCGCGGCCAAAGAAATACTTACGACCGTCCGAACGGGACAGATTGAATCAAGATCCTTTCCTCGTTATGGATTGGTTTCTTCGGAATTAGGTCCCATAGTCAATGGATCGTGCCTCAAGGAAGGACTCGGCGGCAGAGTAGAGAGAGAGGCCTTTCCGTTGTGTTGGTTTTCCTTGCCCATTTTCGATTGCCGTTTGGTTGCATACTTGTTGATTTTAGGACTTGCGTTTTCTTGAACGGTTTCGATGGACTTCATTGTTTTCGTTCTTAGGATTTCGTATTTCGTATCGAGCCTTGGAGACCGAAGCAGGAGGTATTGATCATCCGTTGGTGCGTGCAGGTGATCGGGTAGACGACGCACGAGCGGAGTCTTAGGGATCTCTACTTCTTCTTCCTATACAACCAACGTGTGAGTGGCTCTATTTCGATAAGCACCTTCTTTCCAAGGGCTCCGTTCATAATAAAATTGACTCAGTTGGGCATTCAATCAAACGATACCACTTAAGTAATAAGTTGGATAACAAGATAAGATAAGAAGTAGGCTTGGAACACCCATTGCTTGTCATATAAAACCTTGCATAAATTCATTGATGCATGCATGTTCGTTGGATGTTTAATGGGTTGGTATTTATTGATAGTTCAAAGTGCTCTTCAATAAGTTCAAGGTGTTCTTCTATAAACTGCTGCATGTTATTTCATATAACTGTTGGTTGATTGTGATAGTACAGTAAAGCAGTTTCGTACATGATGTTCTTTAAATGGCTAGTAAGTAAATCTATGATGTAGAGTTCATAGAAATGGTCATAGGAATTCTTGTGCACAAGGGATCCAGGTTCCTGCGAGCGGTTACCGGGGCACCGGGCCGTTTCGACCCGGGCAGAATCTACTTTCTTAGTCCTGGGAGCAGGGAATTGTAGCGGGGCTAGCTACCCGCGCTGCAAGCATCGCCGCCAGCCCAGACTAAACCCATGATGGCTGGTAGACAACAAAGAAAGATGTTGTGTATATTTAAACTGTGCAGACTAACTATGTCTTCGTGACAGGGAAGGCTATGGTAAGTTGTACAGGTGGTTCAGACGGGACAGGTAAAGTCACCGAACGGTGGCATGTGAAGTTATGTTATTTTGTTCTTGCATACCTGCTAAATGAAATCTGATCTAGGCAAGAATAGAAACCCACCTAAGAACATAATTGTAGCATACTCATTAGATCTCATTTCATGAGCTTGGTAAAGTTGAGCAGCTAGCCTTCACCAGTACTTTCCGAAGTACTGACCCTCGTTGTAGCAGGTTCCCCGGCGCAAGGCAACGCGGCGAGGAGCTGGAGTTCTCTCCGGACCCTTTGGGATTCTTGGCGGGTCGTGGCCAAGACTTTGGAGGCTCAAGCTTGAAGCCTTCCCCTCTCTCTCCGTTGCGGAAATAACGCTAAGGCGATGGTGCTTACCGCACCCAAGGAGTTTTGTGCTTTGAAACTATGTAAAAGGGACATAATGTATGGATCGGCTATCTCATTTTGCGTCCAAGTTTGTAAGCCCGTAGGGCATTTTATACTTTTGAGTCAAGCAATGTAACAAGATGTTCATTATAAATAAAAGAGAAACTTTTCTATGCCTCAACCTTGTGTTATCTTATTTGTCTACTCTGTTGCATTGATCTAAAGAATATCCTTATGCCTAAGGCCTTGTGCACGCGCGCCCTACGCGTGCACGGCATCGCGCCCCTGGGACAATTATCGGTTAGACGAAATTGGGGCATGATATATTGGTATCAGAGCATGCTTCAGATCCTTTGATCTCTCAAAAGAAAGTTTCTAAAGAGGACTTTGTTCCTTCCGAGTAGACCCTTGAATTCGCTTGGCCAAAATGAGATGCGTTCCATACAATAAGTCTAAATATTTTTGAAAAGTGCGTGGGAATTATACGATTGCTTGGACGGGATTATGATGTGAGGGCTTTTGTCCCAACTCATAGGGGATGTTGTAAGAGGAGACTCGTGTTATAATCGGCAAGTCTTATGTCTATATGAAAATACCAAACGAGTAGAGTGCGAGATAAGAATATCGTTCAGACAGTGGTCTATGCACATGGCCTTTTGGCCAAATTGTGTTAAGTATCGTGCACCAAGATCCTTGGTGCTAGTGTGTTGCAGCGAGATTTGGGTATTGTTGGGATGAGAATAAAGTTAACTTGGAGGAAAATCGATAGAGACGTTATCAAATTGCCGCTAAAGGCGAGTAATGGGAATCGTGTAGGGAATTTTCGAAAATAGTTGGACGGTTATTCATAGCGATAAGTTATGATTTGAAGCATAGTCTGTATAGAGGACTATGAATACGGGTGTGTACGAGTCTAAGATCGCTAAGGCGATAAATAGGGACGGTGATGGAGTTCTAAGGAACGAATTGGGCATACGAGTGAAGGATGCGAACGCGAATCAGGAGTTATTAGGACGACTCAATTCCTGAGTAGTGTATGCGATAAGTCCCCTGTTCGATTATGCAATTTGTGGATATAATGAGTTGTAAGGATTCAGGGAGTATAACTCGAACCCGGAGTGGTGTATTTGTTGGCTTAGAAACGCTTGAACGAAGTCGTGGATTCGGAGAGTTAAGCGAGTCTAGCGACAAGCGACGAGATTGGGTAAAGCCTTAGTGTAAATAAACAGTGCCTAGCAAGTAAACGAACTCGGAGAAAGCATGCAATGTTTGGTTCGAACGAGTTACAATGAGTTGAATAAGGGATAAGGCTTACATCGAATAGAAATTCAGGACAATTGAAATTGATGTCGTGGTCGGGAAAACTAAAAGGATTGTACGAGCGATTTGAGTTGAAACAAGTGAATTATAAACTTGAGTCGAGATTGAATAATCTGAGATGTGATCGAAGTAAGTGCAATCAGAAATAATGGAGTGAACGAATGATAGCGTGCATGGAAAATTTGGATTTGAGTAGGATATCGCTCGATAAAATTCGGTTTGAGTATGAATGCGATGATTTCAAATTTTGGGAGATTTAGACCATAATAATGGTTGGAAAATAGTATGGATTGATGCAAGTTAGTAAAAATTATGATTTTGATGGATTGAGTTAAGCGGTAATAGATTTGGCTTGGAGTTTGGAAGAACGATCTTGAAATCAAGTTCAGGAAGATAACATTCGAAATTTATCCCAGCGAGAACGATTATCCTGCGGGAGCGTCGGCGTGGTGATTTCACGTACGGTAGGGATAAGCAAACTCAAGAGAACAGGTTCGGTAATTATTCCAAAAATGAACTCGATGAATGGAAAGTATCAATGGGATAGACTTGGGTTTGGGAATTGATCTTAGTTGTTTGAGGAATGCTAAGAGTAGACTAAGAAAATGAGTCTAAGGATTCTTCTTGAGGAGTTAGTCTAGAAACGTAAAGTAAGAGATGTTGGACGTTTTCATGAACGGATACGTAGATTGTGCTGGACGACTTAGAGTTCACGATATACATCGATGGTTTATAATGGAATTGTGGCTTAGTGATACAAGCGTAGAAAATGATGGATTGGTGAATCCTATTAAACGAGATGAAAGAGATAGTATGTGCGAATCGATAGGTTAGCCCTGAAACATGGGCGTATCGTGGGTTCGGTTGGACGAGCGTGTTGGTGTGATAGGATGATCGGTGCTCGATATTTAGAAATCTGAGTGAAACGAGCTTGGGTAGAATACCCGTGTAAAGGAACAATGGTTTGACCTTAGGGTGTTTGGGGCGAGCGTTGTGCAACACGGTTGCGCGATGAGTCGCAAACTTGAGTTGTACCTATGACTGTGTGTGCTGGCCTAGGGACTAGGCAGACGACCCTATGCCTCGAGTTAAACTGGAGTGGCTGACTTCAGAGTATCGTTCGGAAAGAATGATAGAACTGAGGCAACAAGACTTAGAGTTAGAATTTGGAATTGGGAATATACGCTAGCAACGTTCGCGTTGAAACAAACGTAATGCGAGATAGGACTCGGGTGATAATTGATTTGGTTGGATAGGTTACGCAACGGTAAAGGATAAGACGATAGCTGGATCGAACAAGAGTTCGGTCATTCATATAGCAGGACGATCCGCGTTTCGAAAGATTTTCACGAGCAGCTTGTCAGACTTAGCTGTCACTGAGCTTGGTTGAAATACACATATTTGGGGGACGCCTTGAATATGGGTACGATCCAGACTTAGCGATATGCATAACTCGGATGCAGCTACAAAGGAAAATGTTCGGATTCGCATGGATGAGTATGGCGACTGAAATGATTTAGCCTCAACCTAAATTTTCATAGAGGAAAGATTGTATCGTTCCTCGTGCTACCGGGATAGTTCTGCGCTAAGGCGCAGTACGAGACTGAGTTTGGGGATGCAATAGTTGAACGAATAGATCATTCGGATAAAATGATTAAGCACTCGGGCGAACGGAACGAGTAAAAATGAATAGAAAGTTAAGTTCGATTGAGCCAAGGGTGCGGAGGACTTGAGCGTACCCCAGGTGGGCAATTTAGCTCTGCGCTAAGGCACAATATAGACTGAGGCAGAAAACGTTGGTGATTGGGTGCGAATTTATTTAGTGAGATTGGACGGTGACTCAGAGAGATTTGATACAAAAACGAGATTGGAAAATTGTCGAGATTCGAGCTTTTGGGTTAGGCGTAACGACGGGTTTCGATAGGCGACGTCAAGTAATAGGCTCAATTGTGTTGGGTTCCTATGGTGATAACATAACTAGTTGGGCAAGTCCACCCAATTATGAGTCGTAAGTGCCCGTTGAGTTATAGAATACCATGTGCTTGGGTAATGCAGCCCTGCGCTAGGTGCAGTAGATTTTGAGATAAAAGTGCAACGATCGAGTTGAGTATAACTCGATAGCATTGAACGATAGAGTCGTTCGATGAGAATTGGCCAACATTGGCGTAACGCATGGTGAGAAAATAGAGGATTGTAGTATTGAGACAGTCCTTGAAGGATAAGACGAGATGTATAGGGAAGTTTAGAAGTTATGCGATAGCACGAGTTGCGCTCAGGAAGTCTCGAGGACAGAACTTGTTCTGAGTGGTATATGGTGTAACAACCCGCTCCGCTCAACCCGGAGGGCCGATTCAAACGGCACAAGTGTAGCTATTCAACCGCCTTGCTTAGCGAGATGGCTCGTTCGATGCAAAGGCTTTCATGCTGGGATCCTCAATGGAGTCAGACTTAGGCTATCAGAAGCGTGTCCGAAGTCTAGCTCGACCGATGCGATACATCGCTAAGGTGGGTGACCCCGGTGAACCTGTCTCTACTTAGCTGCACACTAAGAAAATGAATATTTCGTGCTAGCTTACATGCGATAACCTTTGTATGCTAATAAAAGAGATGAACGTACATAGCTAAAAGGGGGATAACCCCGCCTTGTATCGTATAGAACATGGAAATCTTACTCACTAGTTGCGAAGTCGACTTGGGTTAGTTGAATCTGCAAGCGGACTTGTCGTACGCGGCGGAGCCTGTCTAAATTTTGAATCATAAAAAGAAGCAGTTGTGGAACCGAACGTCTCGCTAGTGCGCGTACTGTGGTGAAACCACGCGGTCGAGGAGTCGACCTGGGAACTTGAATCTGATATGAGGGGAAAATTTCCCTCATTATTCCTTAGTGGTAGGTTCTATTCTTAAGTTTCGGGACGAAACTTCCTATTAGATGGTTATGATGTAACGCCCCGTTCGTCCCGTTCCCCCTACTCGGGGAGCGCGGCCAAAGAAATACTTACAACCGTCCGAACGGGACAGATTGAATCAAGATCCTTTCCTCGTTATGGATTGGTTTCTTCGGAATCAGGTCCCATAGTCAATGGATCGTGCCTCAAGGAAGGACTCGGCGGCAGAGTAGAGAGAGAGGCCTTTCCGTTGTGTTGGTTTTCCTTGCCCGTTTTCGATTGCCGTTTGGTTGCATACTTGTTGGTTTTAGGACTTGCGTTTTCTTGAACGGTTTCGATGGACTTCATTGTTTTCGTTCTTAGGATTTCGCATTTCGTATCGAGCCTTGGAGACCGAAGCAGGAGGTATTGATCATCTGTTGGTGCGTGCAGGTGATCGGGTAGACGACGCGCGAGCGGAGTCTTAGGGATCTCTACTTCTTCTTCCTATACAACCAACGTGTGAGTGGCTCTATTTCGATAAGCACCTTCTTTCCAAGGGCTCCGTTCATAATAAAATTGACTCAGTTGGGCATTCAATCAAACGATACCACTTAAGTAATAAGTTGGATAACAAGATAAGATAAGAAGTAGGCTTGGAACACCCATTGCTTGTCATATAAAATCTTGCATAAATTCATTGATGCATGCATGTTCGTTGAATGTTTAATGGGTTGGTATTTATTGATAGTTCAAAGTGCTCTTCAATAAGTTCAAGGTGTTCTTCTATAAACTGCTGCATGTTATTTCATATAACTGTTGGTTGATTGTGATAGTACAGTAAAGCAGTTTCGTACATGATGTTCTTTAAATGGCTAGTAAGTAAATCTATGATGTAGAGTTCATAGAAATGGTCATGGGAATTCTTGTGCACAAGGGATCCAGGTTCCTGCGAGCGGTTACCGGGGCACCGGGCCATTTCGACCCGGGCGGAATCTACTTTCTTAGTCCTGGGAGCGGGGAATTGTAGCGGGGCTAGCTACCCGCGCTGCAAGCGTCGCCGCCAGCCCAGACTAAACCCATGATGGCTGGTAGACAACAAAGAAAGATGTTGTGTATATTTAAACTGTGCAGACTAACTATGTCTTCGTGACAGGGAAGGCTATGGTAAGTTGTACAGGTGGTTCAGACGGGACAGGTAAAGTCACCGAACGGTGGCATGTGAAGTTATGTTATTTTGTTCTTGCATACCTGTTAAATGAAATCTGATCTAGGCAAGAATAGAAACCCACCTAAGAACATAATTGTAGCATACTCATTAGATCTCATTTCATGAGCTTGGTAAAGTTGAGCAGCTAGCCTTCACCAGTACTTTCCGAAGTACTGACCCTCGTTGTAGCAGGTTCCCCGGCGCAAGGCAACGCGGCGAGGAGCTGGAGTTCTCTCCGGACCCTTTGGGATTCTTGGCGGGTCGTGGCCAAGACTTTGGAGGCTCAAGCTTGAAGCCTTCCCCTCTCTCTCCGTTGCGGAAATAACGCTAAGGCGATGGTGCTTACCGCACCCAAGGAGTTTTGTGCTTTGAAACTATGTAAAAGGGACATAATGTATGGATCGGCTATCTCATTTTGCGTCCAAGTTTGTAAGCCCGTGGGGCATTTTATACTTTTGAGTCAAGCAATGTAACAAGATGTTCATTATAAATAAAAGAGAAACTTTTCTATGCCTCAACCTTGTGTTATCTTATTTGTCTACTCTGTTGCATTGATCTAAAGAATATCCTTATGCCTAAGGCCTTGTGCACGCGCGCCCTACGCGTGCACGGCATCACGCCCCTGGGACGATTATCGGTTAGACAAAATTGGGGCGTGACATATTGGTATCAGAGCATGCTTCAGATCCTTTGATCTCTCAAAAGAAAGTTTCTAAAGAGGACTTTGTTCCTTCCGAGTAGACCCTTGAATTCGCTTGGCCAAAATGAGATGCGTTCCATACAATAAGTCTAAATATTTTTGAAAAGTGCGTGGGAATTATACGATTGCTTGGACGGAATTATGATGTGAGGGCTTTTGTCCCAACTCATAGGGGATGTTGTGAGAGAAGACTCGTGTTATAATCGGCAAGTCTTATGTCTATATGAAAACACCAAACGAGTAGAGTGCGAGATAAGAATATCGTTCAGACAGTGGTCTATGCACATGGCCTTTTGGCCAAATTGTGTTAAGTATCGTGCACCAAGATCCTTGGTGCTAGTGTGTTGCAGCGAGATTTGGGTATTGTTGGGATGAGAATAAAGTTAACTTGGAGGAAAATCGATAGAGACGTTATCAAATTGCCGCTAAAGGCGAGTAATGGGAATCGTGTAGGGAATTTTCGAAAATAGTTGGACGGTTATTCATAGCGATAAGTTATGATTTGAAGCATAGTCTGTATAGAGGACTATGAATACGGGTGTGTACGAGTCTAAGATCGCTAAGGCGATAAATAGGGACGGTGATGGAGTTCTAAGGAACGAATTGGGCATACGAGTGAAGGATGCGAACGCGAATCAGGAGTTATTAGGACGACTCAATTCCTGAGTAGTGTATGCGATAAGTCCCCTGTTCGATTATGCAATTTGTGGATATAATGAGTTGTAAGGATTCAGGGAGTATAACTCGAACCCGGAGTGGTGTATTTGTTGGCTTAGAAACGCTTGAACGAAGTCGTGGATTCGGAGAGTTAAGCGAGTCTAGCGACAAGCGACGAGATTGGGTAAAGCCTTAGTGTAAATAAACAGTGCCTAGCAAGTAAACGAACTCGGAGAAAGCATGCAATGTTTGGTTCGAACGAGTTACAATGAGTTGAATAAGGGATAAGGCTTACATCGAATAGAAATTCAGGACAATTGAAATTGATGTCGTGGTCGGGAAAACTAAAAGGATTGTACGAGCGATTTGAGTTGAAACAAGCGAATTATAAACTTGAGTCGAGATTAAATAATCTGAGATGTGATCGAAGTAAGTGCAATCAGAAATAATGGAGTGAACGAATGATAGCGTGCATGGAAAATTTGGATTTGAGTAGGATATCGCTCGATAAAATTCGGTTTGAGTATGAATGCGATGATTTCAAATTTTGGGAGATTTAGACCATAACAATGGTTGGAAAATAGTATGGATTGATGCAAGTTAGTAAAAATTATGATTTTGATGGATTGAGTTAAGCGGTAATAGATTTGGCTTGGAGTTTGGAAGAACGATCTTGAAATCAAGTTCAGGAAGATAACATTCAAAATTTATCCCAGCGAGAACGATTATCCTGCGGGAGCGTCGGCGTGGTGATTTCACGTACGGTAGGGATAAGCAAACTCAAGAGAACAGGTTCGGTGATTATTCCAAAAACGAACTCGATGAATGGAAAGTATCAATGGGATAGACTTGGGTTTGGGAATTGATCTTAGTTGTTTGAGGAATGCTAAGAGTAGACTAAGAAAATGAGTCTAAGGATTCTTCTTGAGGAGTTAGTCTAGAAACGTAAAGTAAGAGATGTTGGACGTTTTCATGAACGGATACGTAGATTGTGCTGGACGACTTAGAGTTCACGATATACATCGATGGTTTATAATGGAATTGTGGCTTAGTGATACAAGCGTAGAAAATGATGGATTGGTGAATCCTATTAAACGAGATGAAAGAGATAGTATGTGCGAATCGATAGGTTAGCCCTGAAACATGGGCGTATCGTGGGTTCGGTTGGACGAGCGTGTTGGTATGATAGGATGATCGGTGCTCGATGTTTAGAAATCTGAGTGAAACGAGCTTGGGTAGAATACCCGTGTAAAGGAACAATGGTTTGACCTTAGGGTGTTTGGGGCGAGCGTTGTGCAACACGGTTGCGCGATGAGTCGCAAACTTGAGTTGTACCTATGACTGTGTGTGCTGGCCTAGGGACTAGGCAGACGACCCTATGCCTCGAGTTAAACTGGAGTGGCTGACTTCAGAGTATCGTTCGAGAAGAATGATAGAACTGAGGCAACAAGACTTAGAGTTAGAATTTGGAATTGGGAATATACGCTAGCAACGTTCGCGTTGAAACAAACGTAATGCGAGATAGGACTCGGGTGATAATTGATTTGGTTGGATAGGTTACGCAACGGTAAAGGATAAGACGATAGCTGGATCGAACAAGAGTTCGGTCATTCATATAGCAGGACGATCCGCGTTTCGAAAGATTTTCACGAGCAGCTTGTCAGACTTAGCTGTTACTGAGCTTGGTTGAAATACACATATTTGGGGGACGCCTTGAATATGGGTACGATCCAGACTTAGCGATATACATAACTCGGATGCAGCTGCAAAGAAAAATGTTCGGATTCGCATGGATGAGTATGGCGACTGAAATGATTTAGCCTCAACCTAAATTTTCATAGAGGAAAGATTGTATCGTTCCTCGTGCTACCGGGATAGTTCTGCGCTAAGGCGCAGTACGAGACTGAGTTTGGGGATGCAATAGTTGAACGAATAGATCATTCGGATAAAATGATTAAGCACTCGGGCGAACGAAACGAGTAAAAACGAATAGAAAGTTAAGTTCGATTGAGCCAAGGGTACGGAGGACTTGAGCGTAACCCAGGTGGGCAATTTAGCTCTGCGCTAAGGCGCAATATAGACTGAGTCAGAAAATATTGGTGATTGGGTACGAATTTATTTAGTGAGATTGGACGGTGACTCAGAGAGATTTGATGCAAAAACGAGATTGGAAAATTGTCGAGATTCGAGCTTTTGGGTTAGGCGTAACGACGGGTTTCGATAGGCGACGTCAAGTAATAGGCTCAATTGTGTTGGGTTCCTATGGTGATAACATAACTAGTTGGGCAAGTCCACCCAATTATGAGTCGTAAGTGCCCGTTGAGTTATAGAATACCATGTGCTTGGGTAATGCAGCCCTGCGCTAGGTGCAGTAGATTTTGAGACGGAAGTGCAACGATCGAGTTGAGTATAACTCGATAGCATTGAACGATAGAGTCGTTCGATAAGAATTGGCCAACATTGGCGTAACGCATGGTGAGAAAATAGAGGATTGTAGTATTGAGACAGTCCTTGAAGGATAAGACGAGATGTATAGGGAAGTTTAGAAGTTATGCGATAGCACGAGTTGCGCTCAGGAAGTCTCGAGGACGGAACTTGTTCTGAGTGGTATATGGTGTAACAACCCGCTCTGCTCAACCCGGAGGGCCGATTCAAACGGCACAAGTGTAGCTATTCAACCGCCTTGCTTAGCGAGATGGCTCGTTCGATGCAAAGGCTTTCATGCTGGGATCCTCAATGGAGTCAGACTTAGGCTATCAGAAGCGTGTCCGGAGTCTAGCTCGACCGATGCGATACATCGCTAAGGTGGGTGACCCCGGTGAACCTGTCTCTACTTAGCTGCACACTAAGAAAATGAATATTACGTGCTAGCTTACAGGCGATAACCTTTGTATGCTAATAAAAGAGATGAACGCACATAGCTAAAAGGGGGATAACCCCGCCTTGTATCGTATAGAACATGGAAATCTTACTCGCTAGTTGCGAAGTCGACTTGGGTTAGTTGAATCTGCAAGCGGACTTATCGTACGCGGCGGAGCCTGTCTAAATTTTGAATCGTAAAAAGAAGCAGTTGCGGAACCGAACGTCTCGCTAGTGCACGTACTGTGGCGAAACCACGCGGTCGAGGAGTCGACCTGGGAACTTGAATCTGATATGAGGGGAAAATTTCCCTCATTATTCCTTAGTGGTAGGTTCTATTCTTAAGTTTTGGGACGAAACTTCCTATTAGATGGTTATGATGTAACGCCCCGTTCGTCCCGTTCCCCCTACTCGGGGAGCGCGGCCAAAGAAATACTTACGACCGTCCGAACGGGACAGATTGAATCAAGATCCTTTCCTCGTTATGGATTGGTTTCTTCGGAATCAGGTCCCATAGTCAATGGATCGTGCCTCAAGGAAGGACTCGGCGGCAGAGTAGAGAGAGAGGCCTTTCCGTTGTGTTGGTTTTCCTTGCCCGTTTTCGATTGCCGTTTGGTTGCATACTTGTTGGTTTTAGGACTTGCGTTTTCTTGAACGGTTTCGATGGACTTCATTGTTTTCGTTCTTAGGATTTCGCATTTCGTATCGAGCCTTGGAGACCGAAGCAGGAGGTATTGATCATCCGTTGGTGCGTGCAGGTGATCGGGTAGACGACGCGCGAGCGGAGTCTTAGGGATCTCTACTTCTTCTTCCTATACAACCAACGTGTGAGTGGCTCTATTTCGATAAGTACCTTCTTTCCAAGGGCTCCGTTCATAATAAAATTGACTCAGTTGGGCATTCAATCAAACGATACCACTTAAGTAATAAGTTGGATAACAAGATAAGATAAGAAGTAGGCTTGGAACACCCATTGCTTGTCATATAAAACCTTGCATAAATTCATTGATGCATGCATGTTCGTTGGATGTTTAATGGGTTGGTATTTATTGATAGTTCAAAGTGCTCTTCAATAAGTTCAAGGTGTTCTTCTATAAACTGCTGCATGTTATTTCATATAACTGTTGGTTGATTGTGATAGTACAGTAAAGCAGTTTCGTACATGATGTTCTTTAAATGGCTAGTAAGTAAATCTATGATGTAGAGTTCATAGAAATGGTCATGGGAATTCTTGTGCACAAGGGATCCAGGTTCCTGCGAGCGGTTACCGGGGCACCGGGCCGTTTCGACCCGGGCGGAATCTACTTTCTTAGTCCTGGGAGCGGGAAATTGTAGCGGGGCTAGCTACCCGCGCTGCAAGCATCGCCGCCAGCCCAGACTAAACCCATGATGGCTGGTAGACAACAAAGAAAGATGTTGTGTATATTTAAACTGTACAGACTAACTATGTCTTCGTGACAGGGAAGGCTATGGTAAGTTGTACAGGTGGTTCAGACGGGACAGGTAAAGTCACCGAACGGTGACATGTGAAGTTATGTTATTTTGTTCTTGCATACCTGCTAAATGAAATCTGATCTAGGCAAGAATAGAAACCCACCTAAGAACATAATTGTAGCATACTCATTAGATCTCATTTCATGAGCTTGGTAAAGTTGAGCAGCTAGCCTTCACCAGTACTTTCCGAAGTACTGACCCTCGTTGTAGCAGGTTCCCCGGCGCAAGGCAACGCGGCGAGGAGCTGGAGTTCTCTCCGGACCCTTTGGGATTCTTGGCAGGTCGTGGCCAAGACTTTGGAGGCTCAAGCTTGAAGCCTTCCCCTCTCTCTCCGTTGCGGAAATAACGCTAAGGCGATGGTGCTTACCGCACCCAAGGAGTTTTGTGCTTTGAAACTATGTAAAAGGGACATAATGTATGGATCGGCTATCTCATTTTGCGTCCAAGTTTGTAAGCCCGTGGGGCATTTTATACTTTTGAGTCAAGCAATGTAACAAGATGTTCATTATAAATAAAAGAGAAACTTTTCTATGCCTCAACCTTGTGTTATCTTATTTGTCTACTCTGTTGCATTGATCTAAAGAATATCCTTATGCCTAAGGCCTTGTGCACGCGCACCCTACGCGTGCACGGCATCGCGCCCCTGGGACGATTATCGGTTAGACGAAATCGGGGCGTGACAATAGGATATAGGCTGAGAATACTCAATCACATCTAGAAAAAATTATTTTGATTCATTCAACTATTCTTCCTTGATATTGATATTTAATCTTTAAATTGTCCTTTCCATGAGTATCTTACATCATGTGCCATATTAATTCTTTCTTTCGCTTTGTCTCAAGATGCCACCTAAGACTAGATCACAGCAGGGGAGAGCAGCTTCTGAGAGGTCTGCGATGTCCCGAGAGCCTACACCAGTCACTTCTTCGGTGATTGGAGTGTCAGCTGCTTTCGGAGGTCCACCACCTACTCAGAGGACTATGCCAGTTGTATCTGAGGGACTTCCACCTCCACCTTCCGTGCCAGCAGATGCGACACAGATATTCTCACTGTTTCATGAGATATTGGAGGCACAGAGGGCTCAGTCTGAGGCACATCAAAGATAGACCGACGTCTTACGGCAGGTCATCGAGAGTGCTCATCAGCTTGCTCATGCCGTAGTAGAAAGAGGAGTACTGATCCAGCAGTAGGTCTTCAAGGGGACGAAGGTCATCGTCTATGCTGATAATTGGCTCGAGGACATTGAGCGTCTTATGAGGGTGTCCCGTCTTTCTAAGGATCTGAAGGCTGAGGGTGTTGGACTTTAACTGTTCGACGTTGCCCACACTTGGTTCAAGAATGCGCCGATTCTGGTTGACGCGGGACAGTCTTGGGAGATATTTAAGGACCTCTTCAAGAAGAAGTTTTTTACTCGGGCAGACAGGCTAGACTTGGGGAGGCAGTTTAAGAGCCTCATTAAGGGGAGCATGTTTGTGGAGGAATACGATACGGAGTTCGGTAGGCTGAGCCAATTTGCAGAGTATTTGGTGAGAGAGCCGGAGGTTCAGGCTATTCATTTTCGTGAGGGTCTAAACTGGGAAGTGAAGATCCTTATTCCGTCTTTTTATGAGACATACTCGGAGATACTTGCGGAGGCACACAAGGTTGAAAGGGAGTTGGGTTTGAAGCCCAAGAGAGATCATGATTCTTTTCTGGGGGCCAACTGTAGTGCAGTATCTGTCAAACGTCCTCATTTCCAGTTTAGGCCTTTTCAGTAGCCGCAGCAGCACCTGACTCCAGCTAGGGCATCGTTTCACCAGGTACCACAGCAACAGAGACAATTATAACAAGCTTTCTTCCACTACTGCAAGAAGCTCGACCACATCTGGGAAGTTTGCAGTAGGAGGTTGGGAGTTTATATTATGGTACTGAAGGGCATCAGCTGAGGGAGTGTCCTTCAATCCTCGTCGTGCAATTCAGGGAGCAGCTTCAACTTCGAGGACACAGGTGAGACCACCTACAGTACAGCCGAGGGGACCGCTTCCGACCCAACAGCAGCGTTATATCCAACATCAGCATCAGGGAGGTGCACGTCAGGGACGAGCGTTTGCTATGACCATCGAGGAGGACGAGCCCACCGGAGATGTCATCGCAGATTCTATTCTTCTTGATTCTATTCCAGCTTTAGCTTTGTTTGATAGTGGTGCTTTCCATAATTTTGTATCTATTTCTTTTGCTCTGAAGCATGGTTTGGTAGCTGAGTCTTTGTTTAGGACTTGCAAGATCATGACTGGGAGAGGCATTATCCTGGTTAATGATATTTGCAAGGATCAGAGAGTTACTCTATAAGGCCGGGAGTTGAGTGCGTGTCTACTTGTAATGCACTTTCGAGCTTCGATATTGTAGTCGGGATAGATTGGTTGAGTAGGCACCGTACTAGTATAGATTGTAGAGGAGGTAGAGTTTTGTTTGGTCCGCCAGGAGAGCTAGAGTTCGAGTTTTCTAGAGGAGCTGCAGAGCAGGGAGAAGGCATTATTTGTGGAGCTATGGTGGAAGACAAGGAGTTGTCATATCCGTTGATAGCAAAGTTTTTGGATGTGTTTCCTAAGAAATTGCCAGGATTGCCGCCAGATCTAGATGTTGAATTCTCTATAGACTTGGTGCCAGGTGCAAAACCAATTTTGCAGCATGTCTATAAAGTAAACATCAGCGAGCTGGTCGAGCTGAAGAAGTAGGTAGACGGATTGCAGGATAAGGGGTTTATCAGATCGAGTTCTTCACCGTGGGGAGCCCCAGTATTGTTTATATCGAAAAAGGATGGATCAGTGCGCATGTGCATTGATTATAGGGCATTGAATAATCTCACTATCAAGAATAAGTACCCTTTGCCATGGATTGATGACTTGTTCGATCAATTGAGTGGTGTCAAGGTATTTTCTAAGATAGACTTGAGATCAGGCTACCACCAAGTAAAAGTGAAGCCGGAGGACATACCGAAGACTGCTTTTAGAACTCGGTATAGTCAGTATGAGTTTATGGTGATGCCGTTTGGGTTGACTAATGTCCCGGTGGTATTTATGAACTTGATGAACAAGGTTTTCCATCAGTACCTTGACAAGTTCGTCGTGGTATTCATCGATGACATACTCATATACTCGAAGACACCGGAGGAGCACGAGGAGTATTTACGGATTGTGTTGGAGGTGCTGAGGTAGGAGAAACTGTTTGGAAAGTTGTCCAAGTATGAGTTCTTCCTGGACAAGGTGGAGTTCTTGGGGCATGTTGTGACTGGTGATGGTATTTCAGTAGATCCGAAGAAGATCACAACAGTAGAGTCTTGGAAGACCACGAGTTCGGAAGCAAAGATCAGGAGTTTCTTGGGATTAGCAGGCTATTACAGGAAGTTTATGCAAGATTGCCGAGCCGATGACCAGACTCACTAGGAAAGATGTAGAGTTTGTTTGTACGGAGGACTGCTAGGTTGCTTTTGAGGAATTAAAGAAGAGGTTAACGTCTGCTCCTATTTTGATGTTGCCATCAGGATCTGGAGGTTTCACTATTTATAGTTATGCATCGGGGAAAGGTTTGGGTTGTGTTCTTCAGCAGAATGGGAAAGTTATTCCCTATGCATCTAGGCAATTGTGTCCTCATGAGAAGAACTATCCTACCTATGATTTGGAGTTGGCAGCAGTCATCTTTGCCCTGAAGTTGTAAAAATACTATTTGTAATGAGAGCGTGTGGAGATCTTCACAGACCACAAGAGCTTGAAGTATATTTTTACACAGAAGGAGTTGAACATGAGGCAGCGTCGGTGGTTGGAACTGATGAAGGATTTTGACATATCTTTGCAGTATCATCCTGGAAAAGCTAATATAGTTGCCGATGCTTTGAGCAGGTATCCGGTAGCAATGTTCTTGACGCAGGATCGATATTTGTTGGAGGACTTGGATAGCTTGTGTCACGCCCCAGTCCCAAAATACCGAGGGACCAGACACGTGGCAATGGCCAGCAGCATACACCGATGGACAAACCCAATTTAATGGATCCATCGGGGCATACTTAAGCTGTAATATATCAATAAATAGGTCCAATGATACAAGTCACAGTCTATTATAATCTCATCCACAACAGATAAGCACAGATCCAATGCCAGAATAAATGCAAATAAAAATAAACTAACAAATCTTAATAAAGGTGTCTCGAAGAATAATCCGAGAATAAGTCTGATACATCAATGAAATAGACTGAAAATAAAATAACTAGAAACAGAAATAAATGAGTATCTCAAGCCAATACTCAGGAGAAGTCCTTTGGCACGATCTCGTCCTCGTATCCTGGTTCTGTTCCAATGTACACACCTGCTTCTGCTAATGCTAATGCTCCGGTCCCGTATACCTCGGGATAGATCTCGTCAGCTAATCCTGGGGACATAATCCGGTATCCAGGTCCTCAGGGGACATAACAAGGTACAGAAATCAACATACCAAAATGCAGCGTAAAAGTAAATGAGATAAATAGGGTAGACTATATAACCAGCTAAGTGATATGCAAGTGAGAGTTTTAGTCATACTCGGGCTAAGACTACTATAGGATCAGTGTCGGAGAAACCCATAGCAATATTCTCTCGAAGGGCCAGTACGGTACCAAAGCTCTGTGTCAGAGTCTAAGGCACTTCCATTAAGTATTATATATATATAATCAGCCTTATGTATGGTAAATCTCTCCCCACCCAATGTAATCTCATGTCACAGTTTCATGATATCTTATGTCCATGTCACGTAAAACCATATCTAATGCAACAAGTCATAATAAAATCTAAGCATGTATAATGTATATGTCATAAACCTGTATCCTATACAGAATCACCATGAATATCTCAGGAGGATTCTGTCTCATGAATAGTGTCAAGTGTTCTGGGTCTATGTACTTGATAAGACAAGTACGAGAATATATCCGGTCTCGGTATCCATCTCTAGGTGACCTTACACAACTCTACGTACAGTGTTGGCACCCGACTATTAATCGGACGCTAAGTAAGTCACACGGTCCTAGGTCAAGCATGTACAATAATATATAAATAAGACAAGGAAATATGTAACAAGAACTACAATGTTGGCAAGGTACACTTGCACAACATTGTATAAATAAGTCAAGAAAATAAGTAGCAAAACTGCAGGGTTTGGCAAGGTACACTTGCTTGTTGTTCTGGCTCCAACTGTAGCTTTGGTCTCAGTGTGATTTGTAGGTACTGCTCCGGTTGCTGAAATAAACATCACCATTAGATTCAGAAAATATCAAATAGCTAGAAACGCCTGTCCTTAAGTCCAATTTGGACACAGGGGCAAAAATAATATTTTCTGGTCAAAGCGGGGTCCACATATGGGCCGCTTT
Source organism: Iris macrosiphon (assembly GCA_036927795.1). NCBI lineage: Eukaryota > Viridiplantae > Streptophyta > Magnoliopsida > Asparagales > Iridaceae > Iris > Iris macrosiphon. The sequence goes on along the minus strand of JAYESA010000016.1, from coordinate 6,465,097 downwards.
GCACCGAAAAACGTATCAGGGTCAAAGGTCTCCAAATTCATCAAACTTAGTGTCAACAAGTCAGAAAAGATGATACGAACCCAACGGAACTTCCAGAATTGGATTCCGATGAGCCGGTCACAAAATGGCCAGTCAAGTGGAGCTTGTGGGGCCCACGATACGCGATTTTGTCAACGTTCTCAGAATCGAACCAAACTTGGGTCACATGACCAGCGTATCGCTACGAGTCCGATGGTGCAAGTTTCGTCTCGATCCGACATGTGTACACTAAGTTACGATGTATTCCAGAATGGGCAGATATGGGGCGTTGTCAGCTGATACGCGTTGATTCCGGTGTGCACGCACATCCAAATCAACTTCTGTGAAATCCCAAACGTCCGTATCAACGGCGCGCACGTTTTGGTAAAGACCGCGTGCGACCAAGTCGTCCCGTTTGGCGGGGTGCACTCAGTTCTGGGGTGAAATAGGGCGTGGGTTTTCCTGTTTTTAGATCGCGGTTCGCGATCGCCACAGGACGCGACGTACCGAGCGAGTTGCACGGGCATCGAGAGGGTCACGCAGTCTACGCGTCATAATTGACGGAATAGAAAACGGGGCAACGAGGAGAGAGAACGGGTTACCTGAACAGGGCTCCGTGAACAGAGAATTCTCGTGTCCGCGTGTCGTCTCGACACGAGCTGAGTCGTGTCCGGGTACTGTGCAACCTAGGGTTAGGGCTAGGGCACGATGCCGGAGGCGGCGGAGCTGGCCGGAGGGAGGCTGGGGGCAGTGGAGGCGGCGAGGGCTGGAGGCGGCGGCACGCGGGGAGGCGGCGCAGGGACTCGGGCGGCCGAAGATGGGCCGAGGGCAGCTGCTGCTGGCTGCTGCTGCTGGGGGGAGCCGCCGGAGGAGGCGGGCGGAGGCTGGCGAGGGAGGTGCGGCGTCGGCGGCGAGGCGGCAAGGAGGGTGGCAGATCTGGTGATGGTTCGTGGTGGTGGCGACTGCTGCACCGAGGTCGGGTGTACAGCAGCAGGCGGGGGAGGATGAGGGGTGGTGGGGGTTCGAGGTGAGGGCGGTGGAGAGGGATCGGGGATGATGACGGAGGGGGTTGAGGAGACGGCGGTCGAGTGCTAGGATTCCGGCAGCGTCGAGGGGATTAAATAGGGGTCGCCGGCGGTAGGGATAGGAGTCGGATTCCGGTTAGGGTTCAGATTTGGATAACGGGTTTGGGTACGGGTCGGGTCAGCGGGTAGCGGGTTAGACCCGGATTCGTTAAGTTTAGGCACGGGTTTCGGGTAGTCGGGTTCGGGTCGAGTTTAGATCCGACCTGACCCGCTAAGGTTCGGTTCGGTTCAGTTGAACCGGGTCTGGGTTGATTTGGTTTATTTTGGAAATAAACCGGGTTTATTTCAGGGTTTATTTTTGTTTAAATAAACTTAGTTTTTAGGGCTTTAAAAATGCTTCTGAGGTCCAATAAATCCCCAGAAAATTATCCTATGTCCAGTTTTTCATTTTACACTATAAAATATTATTTGCATAATATTTTAATATTAATTAACAGCAATTAAAAATTATTTAATTACCAAATACCTAGGTTTTAATTACAGAAAAATCCTAGAAAATTACAGAAAATTGTGAAAAATCCAAATCAAAATTCTTGAAAAAACGAGGGGGCTTACAGCTTGGGCATTAAGGTAATAGTTCCTAGTTTTGCTATGCAGATGTAGGAGGTAAAGATACACTTAGATTTGATGGACAGGATCAAGGAAACCCAGTATGAGGATGTATCTCTGAGGGGCATCAGAGCTCAGGTGAGAGCAGGATTGGAGGATGATTTCACCATTATTAAGGATGGTTCTTTATGGCATGGTGTTAGATTGTGTGTGCCTAGTGGGGAGCTACGTGAGGAGGTATTGTAGAAAGCGCATCGCTCTCAGTATTCTATACATCCAGGTGCCAACAAGATGTATCGGGATATGCGAGAGAGTGTGTGGTGGTATGGCATGAAGAGAGAAGTGGCACAGTTTGTATCCAGATGCTTAGTATGCCTGCAGGTGCAAACTGAGAGGTAGAGGCCAGGAGGTTTACTTCAGCCATTACCCATTCCAGAGTGGAAGTGGAAGCACATTAATATAGATTTTATGTCCGGACTTGCACGATCTCCAGGAGGAAAAGACGCAATTTGGGTCATCGTTGATAGGTTGACCAAGTCGGCCCACTTTTTGCCTTTCAAGGTGGGTTTATCTATGGAGAAGCTAGCAGAGATATACGTGAGGCAGATCGTCAAGATACATGGAGTTCCCGTCAGCATAGTCTCGGATCGGGATAGTCGTTTCACTTCTCATTTATGGAGGAGTTTGCAGGCAAGTATGGGCACCCAGCTCAAGTTCAGTACAGCATATCATCCCGAGACAGATGCGCAGTCAGAGAGGACTATTCAGACTCTCGAGGATATGTTGCGCACTTGTTTACTAGATTTCAGAGGGTTCTTGGGAGGACCATCTCCATTTGGTAGAGTTTGCTTACAACAACAGCTACCACGCTAGTATAGAGATGTCACCTTTTGAAGCTCTGTACGGTCGGAGATGTCGTACTCCTTTGTCATGGGATGATATTGGAGAGAGAGTTTTGCTTGGGCCAGAGATGGTTGTGGATGCAGCGGAGAAGATTCAGTTGATCAGAGATAGACTTCGAGTGGCGCAGGACAGACAGCGGCATTGGGCCGATAGCCACCGGAGACCTTTGGAGTTTGAGGTATAGTTTTAGATTTTTTTTTTTGTGCTTGTTATTAGTTTTTTTATAGATTAAGTTCTTAAGGTGGTATTTTATTCTAGGTGGGTGGTTTTGTGTTTTTGAGGATTTCTCCGATACGAGGCACGATTCGCTTCGGTGGAGACAGAAAGCTTAGTCCGTAATTCATCGGACCTTTCACTATTCTAGAGAGGGTCGGTATAGTTTTTTATAGACGAGACTTGCCACCCACATTGGAGGAAGTGCACAACATATTTCATGTATCGCAGTTGAGACGGTACATGGCAGATCTTAGTCACGTGTTAGATCACTCGGAGATAGAGGTGGGCCCTACTCTTAGCTATCCAGAGCAGCCAGTTGAGATTCTGGATCGAAGAGAGAAGGTGCTGAGGAACCAAACTATGCCTTTGGTATGCGTCGCATTGAGGCATCACTCTCCAATAGAATCTACCTGGGAGAGAGAGGATGAAATGCAGGAGCGTTATCCATATTTGTTTGTGCCCTGAGGTATGTTCTTTCCTAGTTATGTTCTGTTCTGTTCTTTTGTTATATTCTGTTATTTTTTGGGGGTAGTTTTCATCTTTGAATTTCGAGGACGAAATTATTTTAAGGAGGGTAGACTTGTCACTACCACATTTTCTAGGAAAGGGTATTTTAGTAATTTTATAATTAATTAAATATTTTGTATGTTGTATAATTATTTATTGTATTATTTATTATTGTTAGATGTTAGTTTATTATTTTGGACTTATTTTAGTGGACCTAACTAGTTTAGTTTAGACTCAAGGACCAACATGTATTAATTGTTAGAATTGAGCCCAACTAGAAAGCCCATTGATTAAGAGGATGATTAATTTAATTAAACCTTTAGACTAGAACCTTCCCTCCTTAATTATTTCTTCATGAGAGGCCCCAAGGGGTATAATGGACATTACATAGTAGCTTGAGGAAGGGACAAGGGGGTCGGCCTATTAAAAGAGGGAGGAAAAGTTTCTCTCCTCTTTTCATTTCAAATCTAGATCTAGAATTTTTCTCAACCAAATTCCTTCATTCTCACATTATTTTTCTACCAAATTTCTACCCAATTCCATTCCAAATTACCATTAGAGGCTAGTGAATAAAGGATCTAGAAGGAGGAAGTAAGGATCTACAAAGAGGAGATGATCTACAAGTTGGAGGCTAATTTTATCATATTTGGAGGTTACATTGGGAATCCATCTCCCAATAGGTACAATTTAGTTTTTTCCCTTTATTTAGGTTCTAAATATGAGAATTAACTATGAAAAATCAACCCATATAATTAGGCTACCCATAGGATTTGGAATTAAGTTCATAGGAGGGCCTATTAAGGAAGTTATGGTACTTTTTGTGTCAATTTTGGGAGAATTCTGAGATTGACACTTGTTGTGGTTGTCAATTGGTCCTATAGATCAACTTTTCAAGTGTTTGTGTGTTTGTGGCTAGTGTCGTGTCCACAATTGGGTACATGTAGGTCGTATCCCAATAATTTGGTGATATGTATTGTTTTGGGGATTTTTCCTCCGACATGGAACTTTATGCATGTCATAATTTGACATGGACACGTAGATATATGTTTGACTCTGCGTATTATTCATAAATAGTAATTTAGACTTGCTCGTGCCCTTTGGGGTACGTTTGGTTGTGTGGTGGACTCGTGTCGCAAGTGTATCATAGATCTAGTGTGATACGGGTGCGATGCACTCCACGTATTTGTTGTGTTGCATTTCTAGATCTAATTTTCTTTGTTCTTAGCTAATTGTAACATATGTATTCGTATGTATATGTAGATATATTGTTATGAATATGTATATAGATAACTATGTATATATGTATGGATATATGTATATAGAGGTGGACGTATTAGTGTATTAGTTATCTACATGTGCATATATACTTATATATATATATATATATATATATATATATAGAGAGAGAGAGAGAGAGAGAGAAGTATATATATATATATATATATATATATATATAGAGAGAGAGAGAGAGAGAGAATAAGGGAGGTGAGATGGCACTTCACACTAAAAACAAAGGTGGCGGTGACGTGGCACAATCTCAACCACACAAACGAGGGGAGGGGATTAAGTGCAAATTGCCAATTATGAAATGTGTGGTTGGAATTGTGTCACGACCCACACCCGGACATTCGGGCACGAGTGCGTGGGCACGTCCAGCCTACGCCGCAGTGTCGACGGTAGTACGCTGTCTAGGTCCTATTCACAGGTAATTTATAATCTATCTCATCCACAGTAAAGTAAATAGACAAGAAAAATGACAGGGAAATAGAAATGATAAGATTTCATAAACAAAAGGTGATATACAAATCCATGGTTTAATACAGAATCCAGAAATAAAATCGGAGACAAACCCGATTGCTGTGCTGAAAGAAAATACTAGCTAACTGGCTTCTACTCCTCAAAAGTAGTCTCCTGAGTAGGAACAGGCTCCTCAGATGTATCACCTGCTACCTCATATGGGCCATAAAGGTGGGGGCAAAGTTCTCATCTTCGCCTAAAATAACGGATCCAGTCAGGAAAGGAGCAAAGTACACAATGCACAACAAGATTTAAACTAAATATTTGTGACAGGTAGAAAATAACTGACTAAGCATCATGTTGAGAATATACGTAAATAAGTAGTGAAATTGACTGAGATATAATGCTATAAATCAGGACTATAAGTAAAATATGATTAGTTGCTATGACCAGACATATGAGTAAAACAGGAATAAAATGTGACAGGAAATGTAACTGTAATAAGACAACAAGAACTGCAACACGACCAGCACTATGTGCGTGAACTTGTGTATTTAGAATACATAGTTGGCATGTAGGGGCTTATAAGGCTAATAAGGCCGTCCTCGGCGGCTAGTACACAATGAACAATCGAGTATAAGGCTGATGGTACAGTCACGTACCAACAGCTAGTACACAATGACAGGGGGAAGGGTAAACCACATGCCTCCTAGTATTCTCCCGCCCGACACGAAAAGCAAGACACGAAATCCAGATATTCAAGACATAAAATCCAGATTCTAACACTACGTGTAAACATCAAAGGTACTAGTAGAGCAAGAAATTAATTATCACAATATAAAGATTAAACTTGAAGTGCAGGTACTTGCCTGATGTTTGGATCCAAAACAGTTATGTTCTCGGGGAAGATTCCAGAAATATGTCCAGATGCTGAAATAAATATTACCATCATGCTCAGAAGATATCAATTAGCTAAAAATGCCTGTCCTTGGGTCCAATTTGGAGACAAGGACAAAAACGGCAATTTCGGGTCAAAACGGGGTCCGCATGTGGGCCCGCTTTGCACCGAAAAATACGTCAGGGTCAAAGGTCTCCAAATTCACCAAACTTAGTGTCAACAGGTCAGGAACGATGATACGAACCCAACGGAAGTTCCAGAATTGGATTCCGATGAGCCGATCACAAAATCGACCGTCGAACGGGGCCTGTAGGGCCCACGACACGCGATTTCGTCAACGTTCTCAGAATCGAACCAAACTTGAACCACAGGACCAGCGTATCACTATGAGTCCGATGGTATAAGTTTCGTCTCGATCCGACGTGTATACACAAAGTTAGGATGAATTGCAGAAAAGTCGGATACGGGGCGATGTCCGCGGATACGCGTTGATTCCGGTGTGCACGCACACCCGAATCAGCTTCCACGAAATCTCACACGTCCGTATCGACGGCGCGCACGTATCTGTGAAGTCCGCACGCGACCAAGTCGTCCCGTTTGGTGGGGCGTACTCAATTTCGGGGTGAAACAGGGTCTGGTTTTTCCTGTTTTTGGATCGCGGTATGCGATCACTACAGGACGCGATGCCCCGAGCGGTTTGTCCGGGCACCGAGAGGGTCATACAGGCTTCGTAACGCAATTTACGGAATCGAAAACAGAGCTACGAGCAAGAAGATACACGCACCTGAACTGGGCTGAAAAACCCGAGGCAAAATCGTGTCCGACACGTGTCCGACACTTGTCCGACACGTGTCCACAGAATTGGGAATTAGGGTTTAGGGTTCAGGGGAAAATCCGGCGAGGGGAGCGGCGGTTCGGCCGGAGCTGAGGCTGGCCGGAGACGGCTGCGGCGGGGAGAGGACGACGGGGCGAGGTCGGGGCGAGGGTGGCGGAGCAGCGGGGGTGAGCCGACGGCGGAGCGGTGGTCGGGGAAAGTTGGCACGGGGCGGAGGAGCCGTCGAGGGGATTTTAAAGGGGGGTGGCGAGGCGAGGGGGCTCCGGGCAAGGCGGCGGGCAGCGCGGGGGTGGGGGCGCGTGGCCGCGTGCAGCGCCGGGCGTGGGGGTCGGCGTGGGACGCGGGCGGCCGGGGGACGCGGTGAAGGGGAAGATGGGTTAGCGGGTCCGGGCGGGTCGGGTTCAGGCGGACCCGACCCGACCCGTTAGGGTGTTGGACTGGGCCGTGGGCCGGGCTGGGCCAGAAAACGGGCCGGAAATAAAATAATAAAAATAATAAAATAAAAGATAATAATAATAATAATAATAATAATAAATGAATTAATTAATTAATAAATAGTTTTAGGTGTTTAAAAATAGGTCCGGGGCCCGATAAATTCTAGAAAAATTACCCTAAGTCCAGTTTTCTATTTTACACCCAAAAATATTATTTTCATAATATTTTAATATTATTTATTAACAATAAAAAATCATTTAATAATTAAAATCTTGATTTTAATTACAGAAAATTCCCAAAAAATTCCAGAAAATTGCGAAAAATCCAATTTTAATATTTTTTGAAAAATCAAGGACTTACAATCTACCCAACTTATAAAAATTTCGTCCTCAAAATTTAAAATATGGTAGGGTTCTCTCTATCCAATCTCACTTGATTACAGTCTAACGGGTTTCTCTCAGGTGAACATTGCGGTCGCTACCCAACTTAGAATTTACCCATCTATCCTCTAAGGCTAAACAACTAGTAAAGCTATGTCCCAACTTATTTAATCATGGTATTGAATCCTTAAGTCTTTAATACCAAACATATTACCTATGGTATTCCCTTAATCATGTATAAAGGGTCGTCATTAATGTGACCGGTCTGAGGGGTATATCTAGTACTATCTATATCATACTTATACCAAGCACAGGATTTTGTCTTTCCGAAATAAGGGAAGACGAGGATCAATAATAAAGAGTTCAAGGGCGAGGGGGTAGAACAGAGGTATAGGGATCAAGGCGTTTAAAGAATTCTAATGGGAATTGTCAAGCAGTTATGGATTGAAATTCTATTCTGGTAATCATTTGTTCGCATGCTCGTATTAGTACAGTTATGTAACTGATACGATATGCTCGGTCATATTTAGGGGGCAAGTATACTAGTCACTATATATCTCAATCCACGTAAAGTAGTCGTGCGAAGTGCGAATCAAAATGCACTAAGGTTGATCAGACCGTAGTACACTGATTCTGAATAGACACTTGTATTAGTGGGGTTGATCAGGCCTCAATAATATATGTGTCATGAACAAGCCCGATAAAGAGTAAGCTTGCAAAACTAGGCTAAAAATAGCAACATAAGTCAAGTACAACAAAATTAGGTGCGCTAGATGATGATAAAAAGGATGTACAAATTATTTAAGTTCACAAAACAACCTACAATAAGCACAATAACAAAAGAATCTACAATCTCTACAGTTATCAAATATAAAAGCATACCAGGTTATTAGCAAGTTCAAAATTACTAGGTTGGGGCTGAGGTCACGAACCAATAGGCACGAGCTAAACAATACGAGGAAAGGTATCTACGAATCACTTACGTGCATTGGCTACTCCAAGAGTCTGCGCGTTCTCCACGGTCATGCTGGTAGAGCATCTCGTGGTGATCTTGTAGGAACCTCGTCGCTTGCTGATAAATCCTTTACTCTGCATCCAAAAATAAACGATAAGGGGCACACAGGAATCAAGGCAGGATGCAAGTCAAGGAATCAATTCAAATCCAAAATAGATGTCAAGAACGATTCAAGCAAGTGGATGAGATCCTAAACTTATCCTTATCTTATTGCAGGCCTGTTCGGTTCCTAAGTTGAAACCGAATAATTTAGTCGTTGAGCTGCATGGGCCACCATAAAAATGTGTCACGACCCGCACCCGGACATTCGGGCACGAGTGCGTGGGCACGTCCAGCCTACGCCGCAGTGTCGGCGGTAGTACGCTGTCTAGGTCCTATTCACAGGTAATTTATAATCTATCTCATCCACAGTAAAGTAAATAGACAAGGAAAATGACAGGAAAATAGAAATGATAAGATTTCATAAACAAAAGGTGATATACAAATCCATGGTTTAATACAGAATCCAGAAATAAAATTGGGGACAAACCCGATTGCTGTGCTGAAAGAAAATACTAACTAACTGGCTACTACTCCTCAAAAGTAGTCTCCTGAGTAGGAACAGGCTCCTCAGATGTATCACCTGCTACCTCATATGGGCCATAAAGGTGGGGGCAAAGTTCTCATCATCGCCTAAAATAACGGATCCAGTCAGGAAAGGAACAAAGTACACAATGCACAACAAGATTTAAACTAAATATTTGTGACAGGTAGAAAATAACTGACTAAGCATCATGTTGAGAATATACGTAAATAAGTAGTGAAATTGACTGAGATATAATGCTATAAATCAGGACTATAAGTAAAATATGATTAGTTGCTATGACCAGACATATGAGTAAAACAGGAATAAAATGTGACAGGAAATGTAACTGTAATAAGACAACAAGAACTGCAACACGACCAGCACTATGTGCGTGAACTTGTGTATTTAGAATACATAGTTGGCATGTAGGGGCTTATAAGGCTAATAAGGCCGTCCTAGGCGGCTAGTACATAATAAACAATCGAGTATAAGGCTGATGGTACAGTTGCGTACTAACAGCTAGTACACAATGACAGGGGGAAGGGTAAACCACATGCCTCCTAGTATTCTCCCGCCCGACACGAAAAGCAAGACACGAAATCCAGATATTCAAGACATAAAATCCAGATTCTAACACTACGTGTAAACATCAAAGGTACTAGTAGAGCAAGAAATTAATTATCACAATATAAAGATTAAACTTGAAGTGCAGGTACTTGCCTGATGTTTGGATCCAAAACAGTTATGTTCTCGGGGAAGATTCCAGAAATGTGTCCAGATGCTGAAATAAATATTACCATCATGATCAGAAGATATCAATTAGCTAAAAATGCCTGTCCTTGGGTCCAATTTGGAGACAAGGGCAAAAACGGCAATTTCGGGTCAAAACGGGGTCCGTATGTGGGCCCGCTTTCACCGAAAAATGCGTCAGGGTCAAAGATCTCCAAATTCACCAAACTTAGTGTCAACAGGTCAGGAACGATGATACGAACCCAACGGAACTTCCAGAATTGGATTCCGATGAGCCGATCACAAAATCGACCGTCGAGCGGGGCCTGTGGGGCCCACGACACGCGATTTTGTCAACGTTCTCAGAATCGAACCAAACTTGACCCACAGGACCAGCGTATCGCTACGAGTCCGATGGCATAAGTTTCGTCTCGATCCGACGTGTGTACACAAAGTTAGGGTAAATTACAGAAAAGTCGGATACGGGGCGATGTCCGCGGATACGCGTTGATTCCGGTGTGCACGCACACCCGAATCAGCTTCCACGAAATCTCACATGTCCGTATCGACGGTGCGCACGTATCTGTGAAGACCGCACGCGACCAAGTCGTCCCGTTTGGTGGGGCGTACTCAATTCCGGGGTGAAACAGGGTCTGGTTTTTCCTATTTTTGGATCGCGGTGTGCGATCACTACAGGACGCGATACCCCGAGCGGTTTATCCGGGCACCGAAAGGGTCATACAGGCTTCGCAACGCAATTTACGGAATCGAAAACAGAGCTACGAGCAAGAAGATACACGCACCTGAACTGGGCTGAAAAATCCGAGGCAAAATCGTGTCCGACACGTGTCCGACACGTGTCCACAGAATTGGGAATTAGGGTTTAGGGTTCAGGGGAAAATTCGGCGAGGGGAGCGGCGGTCCGGCCGGAGCTGAGGCTGACCGGAGGCGGCTGCGGCGGGGAGAGGACGACGGGGCGAGGTCGGGGCGAGGGTGGCGGAGCAGCGGGGGTGAGCCGACGGCGGAGCGGTGGTCGGGAAAAGTTGGCACGGGGCGGAGGAGCCGTCGAGGGGGTTTTAAAGGGGGGTGGCGAGGCGAGGGGGCTCCGGGCAAGGCGGCGACCAGCGCGGGGGTGGGGGCGCGTGGCCGCGTGCAGCGCCGGGCGCGGGGGTCGGCGTGGGACGCGGTGAAGGGGAAGATGGGTTAGCGGGTCCGGGCGGGTCGGGTTCAGGCGGACCCGACCCGACCCGTTAGGGTGTTGGACTGGGCCGCGGGCCGGGCTGGGCCAGAAAATGGGCCAGAAATAAAATAATAAAAATAATAAAATAAAAGATAATAATAATAATAATAATAATAATAAAAAATGAATTAATTAATTAATAAATAGTTTTAGGTGTTTAAATATAGGTCCGGGGCCCGATAAATTTCAGAAAAATTACCCTAAGTCCAGTTTTCTATTTTACACCCAAAAATATTATTTTCATAATATTATAATATTATTTATTAACAATAAAAAATCATTTAATAATTAAAACCTTGATTTTAATTACAGAAAATTCCCAGAAAATTCCAGAAAATTGCGAAAAATCCAATTTTAATATTTTTTGAAAAATCAAGGGCTTACAAATTGTGCCACGTCACCACCACCCTTATTTTTAGAGTGAGGTGCCATCTCACCTCCCTTATTCTCTCTCTCTCTCTCTCTCTCTCTCTCTCTATATATATATATATATATATATATATATATATATATATATATATATATATATGAATGGTTATGATTATGTATATGTGTATGGGATGTATCTATATGTACATATGTTTGTTGATATATATATATGTATCTAGAGAGGAGAGTGTATATATGTATAATTGATACATATGGATATAAGTGAGTTTACCTATATATATATATATATATATATATATATATATTAGTGTAGTGATATCTATACATAGGTGGTGGTGTGTTGTGTGTGTGTGTTGTGTGTGCAAGAGGAGAAGGGCTCGGGGCAGTGAACTATGCATTGCTCAGTGCATTAGAGCAGCAGCTATACCAAGAAAATGCAGCAGCAGCTACGCAATGCTGCTGCAGCAGCAGCAGCAGACTCACACGCAGCGAGCAGCAGCAGCAGATTCAAAATGCAGCAGTAGCTACATGATGCTGCAGAAATAGCAGCAGATTCACACGCAGCAGCAGCTACGCAATGCTGCAGCAACAGTAGTAGATACGAGCAGCAGAGTGTTTCAAGGTGTAGGCAGCAAGGTTAGGCATTGGTTTAGGTGTATCAGTTAGTGTTAGCTACTTAGATGTTCAGTTAGTTAGTTTAGTCAAGTTAACTAATAGGAGTTTGATAGCTAGATAGTTATTAAATTGTTAGTTAACTATTTGTTAATACTATCTAGTTAGTTAGTAGTATCTAGCTAGTCAGTATTTATTTAGTTATACCTCTTATGTATCTTAAGTTATCTATATATGTAGGTATGTATGTGCATATGTATTAGGTGTTAATGATTAGTTTGGTAGTGAGTAGTTAATATTCATGTCAGTATATACTATAAACTATATTGGATTGATATATACATGTAGTATATATAGTTGAGGGGATAGTTAGATATATACTAGATATCACATTTACCTTGAGATACCAAGGTAAGTGTCAAGGTATTGAGGGTTACTCAAGGTATTCGGGGTTTGGGTATCTAGATGAGTGTTTAGTGGTGCGATACCGAGTTGGTTCAAAGCCAAGGTATCCACTTAGCTTTTGGTAAGTTAGGATTTATATATATATTATTGTTTGAATATGCATATATGACTATTTTATATTTTTTGTTGCGTATCTTGCGATACGGTATCTTAGTATCCTAGATTTAGCTTGTATGACTAGTTTCATAGTTTATGAACCCAATATCTTTGAGATAGACTCATGCAACCTAGAAATAGGTAGTTTGACCTAGTTTGACTTAGAGTTGACCTAGTTTGACTATTTTGACTTAGAAATGGCTTTTTGACCTACATGTTAACTAGTTTAACTTATTTTTATTCTGAAACCTTGTATTGATATTATATTCCATAGCTAGGTCTTCGAGGCACCGTATCAGACATCTGTGAGACTATTCACCGGACTTCAGGCGAGTACATTCTATGATAGTTTCTCAATTATGATATCCTCTATGTTCATTGTATCTAGTGTAGATATCTATATTTTCTTGACACGATGGTTATCCGGATTGGTATATCCGAATCTCGTCTTGAGATATTATTCCTTGGTTTATATAGTGTATCTTGTGCAAGCCTTGTTTCATTGTTCTTCTTGAACATTTATAGACACTGATTCTCGGGAAGAGTCTTTATCTTCTTGGGGAATCCCGTGCCATAGCGTACCATGGTTGGATCCAATATACTAGTCGGGGTTGGGGAGTATGTAGTATAGATATGTGATCATACCCTCTTTGTATCAAGTCTTGTTCATTGAATATTATTAATCATACACCGCAAGTATGATTAGCCAGGCCATTTATCATGTATCAAGTTCCCAAGCCGATCACATGTTAAAGCTGGTACTCACTCACTTAGTCATTAGTATTCTTGTTTATTGTCATATTGTTCATTCTTGTATTTATTCCCAATATTTCCTTTATTGTATATCTCTTGTATCTATTGTTGCATCTTGTATATTTACATCTATTTACTGTTACATAGTTTATATCATTGATTAGAACTGCTGTTAGAGATGTACTCTGCTCCTTTCCTGACTGGATATATTTTTCCCAAATGATACTGAAGAATGGTACCCTACACATTACAGGCCTCAGAATATTGTGGGCTTAGAGTCAGAGACCATGGCTCAGGAGGGACTCATCCGGACTGAGACATATAACCCGGGACTTGTAGCTTCTTAGTATTCTTTTGTACTGGATTTGTCTACAGCTTATTATTTTGTATTTATTCAGACTCATTGATGTTATTATTTTGACTCATGAGTTATATTGTGACTATTCTATTCTTTATCATATTCGTGTTATTCTCCATCTTAGATCAGTGATTGAGTATATTAATATTATTGGTGGCTCATTATATTGCTAGATAGATTACCCAAACAGCGGTCTACCATCGATTCTGTGGCGTAGGTTGGGCGTTATTCCCGACTTACATCCCCACACTGGGTGCGGGTCATGACAATATATCAATACTGGCCTGGTAACTGTTGTTGTAAAAAAATTCTACCAGCTGGAGACCATGGCTCTGAATAGTCCTCTTCGACTACCCGTCCGTCTGGGGGTGATATACGGTACTGAACTTGAGCTGGGTGACCAAGCTACCCTGCAAACTACTCCAAAAGTGGGACGTGAAGCGACTACCCTGATCCGAGACTATGCTCACAGGTACACCGTATAATTTGACAATCTGTCGTATATATATTTTCGCTATCTTCTCTATAGACCTACCCACTTTAAATGGCAAGAAGTGGGCAGATTTGGTCAACCTGTCTACGATGATCCAAATTGTGTCTTTTCTTCCTGGAGATCGCGGAATCCCAGAAACAAAATCCATGGTAACATGCTCCCACTTCCACTCAGGAATGGGTATGGGCTGAAGTAAACCGCCTAGCCTCTGCCTCTTTGCTTTCACCTGCTGGCACACTAAGCATCTGGATACGAAGTGCGCCACCTCCACTTCTTTCCATACCACCATACATGTTCCCTCAAATCCCTATACATCTTGTTGGCACTGGATGCATAGAGTTCTGAGAGCGATGTGCCTCCTACAGAACCTCCTCGTGCAACTCTCCACTCGGTACACACAACCTCGTACTACGTCGCAAGGAACCATCATCAGCAATAGTGAAGTCATCCAATAACCAGTCCTAAACCTGTGCTCCGATGCTCCTCAGAGTCACGTCATCATATTATGTGGTCCTGATCCTGTCGATCTGTCATGACCCGTACCCGAGGTAAGGTTACTGGTCGGAAACAACGTCCAGCCTACGCCGCAGAATCGGCGGTAGAACGCTGTCTAGATAATCTATCTAACAATGTAATAAACCACCAATAAGGATAGTATACTCAATCATAGAACTAAGATAGAAATGGGCATGAATCAGATAAAGAATATAATAGTCACAATACTGTTGTGCCCCATTCCCCCTATTCGGGGAGCGCGGCTAAGAAATACAAGACGGTATCGTTCGATCGGGATAGATTGAATTAAGAACTCGTCCTCGTTATGGATTTGTTTCTTCGGAATCGATTCCCATATTCAGTTGACCGTGCCCCCGGGATCGACTTAGCGGCAGAGTCAGGAGGGACCTCTCCGCTGCATTCTTTTGTTGCCTAGTTTTCGCTGTCGCTTGTTGCTTTCGTGCCTTGAGTTGGTTTTCGGATTTGCTTGGGTTTTTATAAACTGTTTCGATGGATTTCATTGCTTTCGTTCGTAGGACTATACTTCAATTCCGATAACGAAAAGAGAGAAAGAAGTACTGATCAGCTGTTCGTGTCAATACAGGTGATCCAGCAGTAGGCGTCACTCGAGCGAACTCCTAGGTACTTCTTTCCTTCTTCCTTACAACCACTAAAGTGAGTGGCTACCAACCCAATTAGCTAGCCCTTCTTGCTAATCTTTACATCTGAATCTGTGTTCGTGCTTGCCCCGATCAAACGATACCAAGTAATAACTAAAAGATTACAATATAACTAGGGAATAGACTTGGGTTATATTTTGCTTGTCAAATGAAACTTGTGAACGGTTATTTACTTACATGCTTGCTCGTTTGGAACGTTCTTCACATGCATAAATACAAGTTAGAATACATATTTCTTCTTAAATTTGTGCTATGGATAGAACTCTTCTTGAATGCCATAAACTGAACAGGTAGGCTATGCAAAAGTAAATCCTGCCCCGTACTGCCCTGCTCCTGTTATGCCTGATTTGCCTCGATTGCTAACTTAGTGTACTGCGTTGATTACGGACAACTTGTGCACAAGGTCTTAGTTCCTGCGGACGGTCGCTGGGGCACCGGCACCGATCCGATCCGGACGGAACTCATGATAGTCGCCTGCTATAGGACGGAATGCCTTGGGACGTCCTGATCTATGTGTCGCACGGCACTCCGTACCGAGACTAGCCCGTCCATTATGGCAACGTGCCAGTGATCCCCCTTGTATATTTAAACCTGTTGCAACTAACTTGTGTCTTCTTGGCAGGGAAGGCAAGGTAAGTATTGTATAGGTGGTTCAGACGGACAGGTAAATGTCACCGAACGGTGGCGGGTTATTTTATTGATTCTATATCTATGTCTTGTTGTAAAATGAACTAAGACAAGATAGAAACCCACAATAAATGTGCATGCTTCATTAAAACAACGTGTTGATTGGTATAGTTGGGTTAGCTTGCCTTCACCAGTACGTTTCGATGTACTGACCCTCGTTGAAACAGGTTCCCCGCGCTAGGAGAACCAAGCGAGGAGCAGGAGACAAACCCCAATCCAGTCCAGCTGTAGGCATGCCTCGACCGTGCCACCTTTTGTAGCACAAGAAGAAGAAGCCTTTTGAAGAAGAAGCTAGCCACCAAGCAACCATGCAGCTTCGTGGCAAGGCAGTCGTTCCGACTCAAGGTCTTATATTTTGAGTTGTAGTAAAGGATGTAATATACAGGACTGCTATCTCATTTTGTGTCAACACTTTTGTAAGCCCATAGAGGAAATCCTTATGACTCAGTTCAAGGAGTTTGTAATAGATGTTCATATTATAAATAAAAGAGAACTTTTCCATGTTTCAATCTATGTTTCAATTATCTGTGTACTCTGAATATGTGCTCGCTATGCAAAACAAAAATACTAGCCTTGTGCGGAGCGCAACCTAGGCCCGCACGGCGGTCACGCCCGAGGGACGACTAACGATTCCACGGAATCAGGGCGTGACATGTTGGTATCAGAACACAGCTTCAAAGTTCCTTTGATTCATGAATTGGAAAAGTTCCCTTAGCGATAACTCGCCTATGCGAACTCTTGAACTCGTTAAGGCCAAAATGAGATGCGTTCATGCAATAAGTCCATAATGTGGTGCCCCGTTCCCCCTATTCGGGGAGCGCGGCTAAGAAATACAAGACGGTATCGTTCGATCGGGATAGATTGAATTAAGAACTCGTCCTCGTTATGGATTTGTTTCTTCGGAATCGATTCCCATATTCAGTGGACCGTGCCCCCGGGATCGACTTAGCGGCAGAGTCAGGAGGGACCTCTCCGCTGCATTCTTTGTTGCCTAGTTTTCGCTGTCGCTTGTTGCTTTCGTGCCTTGAGTTGGATTTCAGATGTGCTTGGGTTTTCTTGAACGGTTTCGATGGATTTCATTGCTTTCGTTCTTAGGACTGCACTTCAATTCCGATAAGGGGAAGAGTGGAAGAAGTACTGATCAGCTGTTCATGTCAATACAGGTGAACCAGCTATAGTCGTCGCTCGAGCGGACGCCTAAAGCACTTCTTTCCTTTTTCTTCCAACTACCAAAGTGAGTGGCTACCAACCCGATTATCTAGCCCTACTTGCTAGTCTTCACATCTAAATCTCGTGTTCGTGCTTGCCCCGATCAAATGATACCAAGTAAATAACTAAAAGATATCAAGATAATAAGGGAATAGACTTGGAAAATATTGCTTGTCAAATGAAACTTGTGAACGGTTACTTACTTATATGCTTGCTCGTTTGGAAATGTTCATCATATGCATAAATATAAGTTAGAATGTATATTTCTTCTTAGAACTGTGCTATGTATAGAACTCATTTTCAATGCCATAAACTGAACAGATAGGCTATGCAAAAGTAAATCTTGCCCTGTACTGCCATGCTCCTGATATGCCCTGATTTGCCTCGATTGCTAACTTAGTGTACTGCGTTGATCACGGACAACTTGTGCACAAGGTCTTAGTTCCTGCGGACGATCGCTGGGGCACCGGCACCGATCCGATCCGGACGAAACTCATGATAGTCGCCTGCTATAGGACAGAATGCCTTGGGATGTCCTGATCTATGCGTCGCACGGCACTCCGTACTGAGACTAGCCCGTCCATTATGGCAATGTGCCAGTGATCCCCTCGTATATTTAAACCTGTTGCTACTAACTTGTGTCTTCTTGGCAGGGAAGACAAGGTAAGTATTATGCAGGTGGTTCAGACGGGCAGGTAAATGTCACCGAACGGTGGCGAGTTATTTCAATGATTTTATATATACATGTCTTGTTGTAAAATAAACTAAGGCAAGATAGAAACCCACAAATATGCATGCTTCATTAAAACAACGTGTTGATTGGTATAGTTGGGATAGCTTGCCTTCACCAGTACGTTTCGATGTACTGACCCTCGTTGAAACAGGTTCCCCGCGCTAGGAAGAACCGAGCGAGGAGCAGGAGACAAACCCCCAATCCAGTCCAGCTGTTGGCACGCCTCGACCGTGCCACCTTAGAAGCATTTTGAAGAAGAAGCCTTTTGAAGAAGAAGCTAGCCACCAAAGCAATCATGCAGCTTCGTGGCAAGGCAGTCGTTCCGTCCCAAGGTCTTATATTTTGAGTTTAGTAAGGGATGTAATGTACAGGACTGCTATCTCATTTTGTGTCAACACTTTTGTAAGCCCATAGAGGCAACCTTTATGACTAAGTTCAAGGAGTTTGTAATAGATGTTCATATTATCAATAAAAAGAAAACTTTTCCATGTTTCAATATGTGTTTCAATTATCTGCGTACTCTGAATATGTGCTCGCTATGCGAAACGAAAATACTTAGCCTTGTGCGGTGCGCAACCTAGGCCCGCACGGCGGTCACGCCCGGGGGACGACTATCGATTCCACGGGATCGGGGCGTGACATGTTGGTATCAGAGCACAGATTCAAAGTTCCTTTGACTCTTAAACTGGAAAAGTCCCCTTAACGATAAATCCCTGTGCGAACTCTTGAACTCGTTAAGGCCAAAATGAGATACGTTCATGCAATAAGTCCATAATACATTATGATCCTGATCTAAATTACCTCTTTTGAAGGAATGACGCAAGCGCAACCATCAGCGTTAGCGCCAGGCGAGCCACGGACTCAAGAGAGCAGCTCCGGAACATCAGGAAGCTCCCGGAGCCAACGGGGCATGTCTCAAACAGATTCGATTCAACAAGTGGTGCAAATGTTAACCGAGCAACGACAGAGGGATGATGCCCGCCAAGCCATGTTCGAGAGCAACCTAGAGGCTCGGCTCTCAGTCCAACAAAAGCAGGTAGATACCCTGCAACAGCTTGTTCAGACCCTGGCCTCCAACCATTCTGCCGCAACGACAGCTACACCAGTGGAGCAGCCAGCGCTTGAAGTTGAACCACCGCTAGCGCCAAGGACGAAGGAAGTGACTGCCTTCGCTTTTGGCAACTTCAAGAAGGTCTGTAACACGGCATTTAATGGGACTGAGGACCCGATCGTGGCACTAGATTGGCTCGCCGAGCTTGAAGATCATTTTTCCCTCCTCGAAGTGCCGGAAGACAAGCGCGTCACCTGTGCCCAATTACTGCTTCGCCTCAACGCGCACGACTGGTGGGACGTGCATCGACGATCTTTTCAACTTGGCCATGGAGAGGAGGCGATCGCGTGGACGACTTTTCGTGCCGCATTTGAGGAGGAGTTTATACCCCCACCTCTACGACGTCAACGGGAAAATGAGTTCGTTCAGCTCCGGCAGGGCAGTATGACGGTGAAGCAATACTCGGCAGAATTCAACAAACTGGCCAAATTTGCTACCGCTTATCTACCGGATGCAGCGAGTCGTGCCAGACGATTCGAAGGAGGGCTACGTCCTGGCATTCACGGGCACGTAGCCATTCCGCAGTATCAGACAATGCGGGAAGTATTAAACCATGCCCTCTCCCTGGAACCGCAGTATCCTCACGTTGCTGCCGGCGCTGTGCAAACTTCCAATCACAAACGCCAAGGCAATGATAGAGGAAACAACGCTGCAAAGCGTCCAAATAACGGCGGTAAACAGCGTGGAGACACTAGCAAGACCTGCAACTTTTGCAGAAAGCCAGGGCATATCGAAAAAGATTGTCGCCGCAAGCTTGGGACTTGTCTCCGTTGCGGCGATCCAGGCCACCAGATTAGCAGCTGTCCGCGTCGTCCACCGCAACAACCAGATCAGACTTCGGCTCCTCAGGCAAATCGAGCGGTGCCTCAGCAAGGGCGTAATCAAGCTCAAGGCCGAGTCTACACCATGACACGGGAAGAAGCATTAGCTTCGGATACCGTCGTGTCAGGTACCTTACTTTTCAATAATATACTTGCTCGCGTTCTATTTGATTCAGGTGCAACGCATAGTTTTATTTCCACAAATTTTGCCGTGGAAAACAATATAAAAATGACTCCGTTGCACTTAGATTTAAATGTTAGCACCCCCTCTGGTACAAAAATCCCTGTTCGTTCAGTATGCCTAGGTGGTTACATTTGTATTGAGGAGAAGAAGCTGTCACTCGATGTCTTAGTTCTAGATGTTAGGGACTATGATATCATCTTGGGAATGGACTGGCTAGGCGCATGCGCAGCAACTATTGAGTGTGCAGAGAAGCGAGTCGTTTTCCGTCTGCCCGGAGAAGCCGTATTCTGTTACACCAGTAGTCCAGCGAACGATGCGACCAAGGCCTGCATGGTGATTTCAGCAAAATCTGCTCGGCGAATGCTCTACACAGGCTGCGAGAGATTTCTAGCATCAGTTCGGGACGCGCAGCAGGACTACGCAAACGTCGAGCCTAATTCCGTTGAGGCGGAGTTCCCCGACGTGTTTCCGAGCGAACTACCCGGCATGCCGCCCGATCGAGAGATTGAATTCACTATCGACACATTTCCAAATACACAGCCGAATTCAAAGCCTCCGTACAGAATGGCACCTGCAGAGCTGAATGAATTAAAGCGCCAACTCCAGGAATTGCTTGATCGCGGGTTCATCCGTCCGAGCGTGTCTCCTTGGGGCGCTCCCGTGCTCTTCGTGAAGAAGAAGGACGGAACTCTACGCCTCTGCATCGACTACAGAGAATTGAACAAGGTCATAATCAGAAATAAGTATCCTCTGCCACGGATAGATGACTTGTTTGATCAGTTACAAGGGGCAACGGTGTTTTCTAAAATTGATCTTCGCTCGGGTTATCACCAGCTGAAGATTAAGCCAGAAGACGTACCCAAGACTGCTTTCAGAACCCGCTACGGCCATTACGAGTTTTCCGTGATGTCGTTTGGACTGATGAATGCTCCTGCTGCATTCATGGATATGATGAACCGTGTCTTTAGGCCCTTCATCGATAAATTTGTGGTGGTGTTTATCGATGACATCTTAGTGTACTCGAAGACTAGGGATGAGCACGCAGGACACCTGCGGATGGTGCTGCAAACCCTTCGAGACCACAAGTTGTATGCCAAATTAAGCAAATCAGAATTTTGGCTGGATAGTATCTCGTTCTTGGGGCATATCATCTCCTCGGAAGGCATCTCAGTTGATCCGAAGAAAATAGAAGCAATCACGCAGTGGAAACGACCGGAGTCAGCTAGCGGCATCCGAAGTTTCCTTGGCCTGGCAGGATACTACCGAAGATTTATACAAAATTTTGCTAGGATTGCTTCGCCCTTGACTCAGTTGACACGAAAGGGTGCGAAGTTTACTTGGACAGAGGACTGTGAAGCTTCGTTTATGGAGTTAAAGCAGCGCCTCATCTCTGCCCCAATTCTCACTCTGCCGAACGGACTGGATGACTTTAAAATATATAGTGATGCCTCAGGAAAAGGTCTAGGATGTGTCCTGATGCAACGCGATAAGGTGATAGCCTACGCGTCTAGACAGCTAAAGCCGCACGAGCAGAACTACCCAACGCATGATCTCGAACTTGTCGCGGTAGTATTTGCATTGAAGCTGTGGCGTCACTATCTTTATGGCGTGCCGTGCGAAATCTATACAGACCATAAAAGCCTGAAATACTTGTACACTCAAAAGGATTTGAATCTTCGGCAGCGGCGATGGCTTGAACTCCTCAGCGACTTCGATCTCACGATCAGATACACGCCTGGAAAGGGAAACGTAGTAGCTGACGCGTTGAGTCGAGTATTTGTAGGGAGTTTGGTTATTGATGATAGGCTACGCCGAGATCTTGAATCACTGGGCATTACCTTAAAAATCAGATACACAAAGTGGGCGCAAGTATCACAACTGCGCCTCGAACCCGACTTGTTACAACGAGTAAAGACCGCTCAAAAGGACGACCCGTTCCTGCAAAAGATTCATGCCCTTATCTCAGCAGGGAAGACGTCCGACTTTGCGGTAAGCACGGATGGGATGCTTCGAGTGAAGGGAAGACTGTGCGTTCCAAGCGACGCGGCCCTCAGGGAAGAGATACTCACGGAAGCTCATTATGCTAGTTATACTTCTCATCCGGGTAGCACAAAGATGTATCGGGATCTTCGTACGACGTTTTGGTGGCACGGCTTAAAAAGGGATGTGGCGCAGTTTGTGTCGCATTGCATGGCTTGTCAACGAGTAAAGGCCGAGCACCAGAAACCAGGCGGAGAATTACAAAGCCTTGCTATTCCGGAGTGGAAATGGGATGATATAACGATGGATTTTATCGTTGGTTTGCCAAGGACGCAACGGGGACATGATGCAGTCTGGGTTATCGTCGATCGACTCACCAAGTCAGCTCACTTTCTGCCTATCAAATCTACTTGGAGTGCCGACCGCCTGGTTCAGATATACCTCAACAAAATCGTTCGACTTCACGGCGTGCCCGTAACCATAGTCTCCGATCGGGATGGTCGATTCATATCACGTTTCTGGGGAAGCCTGCAGTCAGCAATGGGGACGAAGTTGAAATTCAGCTCCGCCTACCATCCACAGACCGATGGCCAAACAGAGCGCGTCAACCAGATCCTCGAAGACATGCTGCGACTCTACGCCTTGGACACGAAGACTAGTTGGGACCTTCATCTACCTCTAGCCGAATTTGCTTACAACAATAGCTATCAATCAAGCATTCAAATGGCGCCGTATGAGACGCTATACGGGCGAAAGTGCAGATCTCCTATCTGTTGGGACGAAGTCGGGGAGCGGCAAGTACTTGGCCCTGAGCTCGTAGAGCAGACCATCCAGAAAGTCCGGCTGATTCGGGATAGACTAAAGGTAGCTCAAAGCCGTCGAAAGAGCTACGCGAACACACATCGTAGACCGCTAGAGTTCCAAGTAGGCGACCGAGTATTCCTCAAGGTCTCGCCCATGCAAGGAGTCAGCAGGTTCGGGGCAAGAGGAAAGCTAAGTCCAAGATTTGTCGGCCCGTTCGAAATACTAAAGCGGGTTGCCTCAGTTGCGTATCAGATTGCTCTACCAACATCCCTATCCAACGTACACGATATATTCCATGTTTCACAGCTTTGGAAATATGTGTACGACCCAAGCCATGTGGTAGACCTGGACCAACTGAACCTTCAAGCCGACTTGACGTATGTAGAACAGCCTGTGCAAATTTTGGATAGAAAAGAAAAGCTGCTTCGGACTCGTTCGGTTCCTCTCGTGCGCATGCTTTGGCGAAATCACTTTGTCGAAGAATCTACTTGGGAGCTTGAATCCGAAATGAGGGAAAGGTTCCCCTCACTATTTCCTAGTGGTAGGTTCTATTCTTTAAGTTTCGGAACGAAACTTCCAATTGGTTGGGTAGGATGTGGTGCCCCGTTCCCCCTATTCGGGGAGCGCGGCTAAGAAATACAAGACGGTATCGTTCGATCGGGATAGATTGAATTAAGAACTCGTCCTCGTTATGGATTTGTTTCTTCGGAATCGATTCCCATATTCAGTGGACCGTGCCCCCGGGATCGACTTAGCGGCAGAGTCAGGAGGGACCTCTCCGCTGCATTCTTTGTTGCCTAGTTTTCGCTGTCGCTTGTTGCTTTCGTGCCTTGAGTTGGATTTCGGATGTGCTTGGGTTTTCTTGAACGGTTTCGATGGATTTCATTTCTTTCGTTCTTAGGACTGCACTTCAATTCCGATAAGGGGAAGAGTGGAAGAAGTACTGATCAGCTGTTCGTGTCAATACAGGTGAACCAGCTGTAGTCGTCGCTCGAGCGGACGCCTAAAGCACTTCTTTCCTTTTTCTTCCAACTACCAAAGTGAGTGGCTACCAACCCGATTAGCTAGCCCTACTTGCTAGTCTTCACATCTAAATCTCGTGTTCATGCTTGCCCCGATCAAACGATACCAAGTAAATAACTAAAAGATATCAAGATAATAAGGGAATAGACTTGGGAAATATTGCTTGTCAAATGAAACTTGTGAACGGTTACTTACTTATATGCTTGCTCGTTTGGAAATGTTCATCATATGCATAAATATAAGTTAGAATGTATATTTCTTCTTAGAACTGTGCTATGTATAGAACTCATTTTCAATGCCATAAACTGAACAGATAGGCTATGCAAAAGTAAATCTTGCCCTGTACTGCCATGCTCCTGATATGCCCTGATTTGCCTCGATTGCTAACTTAGTGTACTGCGTTGATCACGGACAACTTGTGCAGAAGGTCTTAGTTCCTGCGGACGGTCGTTGGGGCACCGGCACCGATCCGATCCGGACGGAACTCATGATAGTCGCCTGCTATAGGACGAAATGCCTTGGGACGTCCTAATCTATGCGTCGCACGACACTCCGTACTGAGACTAGCCCGTCCATTATGACAACGTGCCAGTGATCCCCTCGTATATTTAAACCTGTTGCTACTAACTTGTATCTTCTTGGCAGGGAAGACAAGGTAAGTATTATGCAGGTGGTTCAGACGGGCAGGTAAATGTCACCGAACGGTGGCGAGTTATTTCAATGATTTTATATATACATGTCTTGCTGTAAAATGAACTAAGGCAAGATAGAAATCCACAAATATGCATGCTTCATTAAAACAACGTGTTGATTGGTATAGTTGGGATAGCTTGCCTTCACCAGTACGTTTCGATGTACTGACCCTCGTTGAAACAGGTTCCCCGCGCTAGGAAGAACCGAGCGAGGAGCAGGAGACAAACCCCCAATCCAGTCCAGCTGTTGGCACGCCTCGACCGTGCCACCTTAGAAGCATTTTGAAGAAGAAGCCTTTTGAAGAAGAAGCTAGCCACCAAAGCAATCATGCAGCTTCGTGGCAAGGCAGTCGTTCCGTCCCAAGGTCTTATATTTTGAGTTTAGTAAGGGATGTAATGTACAGGACTACTATCTCATTTTGTGTCAACACTTTTGTAAGCCCATAGAGGCAACCTTTATGACTAAGTTCAAGGAGTTTGTAATAGATGTTCATATTATCAATAAAAAGAGAACTTTTCCATGTTTCAATATGTGTTTCAATTATCTGCGTACTCTGAATATGTGCTCGCTATGCGAAACAAAAATACTTAGCCTTGTGCGGTGCGCAACCTAGGCCCGCACGGCGGTCACGCCCGGGGGACGACTATCGATTCCACGGGATCGGGGCGTGACACATAATACATTATGATCCTGATCTAAATTACCTCTTTTGAAGGAATGGCGTAAGCGCAACCATCAGCGCTAGCACCGGGCGAGACCCAGGCTCAAGGGAGCAGCTCCGGAACATCAGGAAGCTCTCGAAGCCAACGGGGCATGTCTCAAACAGATTCGCTTCAACAAGTGATGCAAATGTTAACCGAGCAATGACAGAGAGAGGATGCCTGCCAAGCCAGGTTCGAGAGCAATCTAGAGGCTCGACTCTCAGTCCAGCAAAAGCAAGTAGATACCCTACAGCAACTTGTTCAGACCTTGGCCACCAACCAGTCCACAGCTACAACAGCGACCCCGGTGGAACAACCAATACTTGAAGTTGACACACCGCTAGTGCCAAGGACGAGGGAAGTGACTGCCTTCACCTTTGGCAACTTCAAGAAGGTCTGCAATACGCCATTTAAAGGGACTGAGGACCCGATCGTGGCCCTAGATTGGCTCGCCGAGCTTGAAGATCATTTTTCTCTCCTGGAGGTGCCGGAAGACAAGTACGTCACCTGTGCCCAACTACTGCTTCGCCTCAATGCGCACGACTGGTGGGACGTGCATCGACGATTTCTTCAACTTGGCCATGGAGAGGAGGCGATCGCGTGGACAACTTTTCGTGCCGCGTTTGAGGAGGAGTTTATACCCCAGCCTCTACGCCGTCAACGGGAAAACGAGTTTGTTCAACTCCGGCAGGGCAGCATAACGGTGAAGCAATACTCGGCAGAATTCAACAAACTGGCCAAATTTTCTACCGCTTATCTACCGGATGCAGCGAGTCGTGCTAGACGATTCGAGGGAGGGCTACGTCCTGGCATCCACGGGCACGTATCCGTTCCACAGTATCAGACGATGAGGGAAGTCTTAAACTATACCCTTTCGCTCGAACCGTAGTATCCTCACGTTGCTGCCGGTGCTGTGCAAACTTCCAATCACAAACGCCAAGGCAACGATAGAGGAAACAACGCTGCAAAGCGTCCAAATAACGGCGGTAAACAGCGTGAAGACACCAACAAGACCTGCAACTTTTGCAGGAAGCCTGGGCATATCAAAAAAGATTGTCGCCGCAAGCTTGGGACTTGCCTCCGTTGCGGCGATCCAACCCATCAAATTAGCAGCTGTCCGCTCTTTCCACCACAACAGCAGAATCAGACACCGGTACCTCAGGGAAATCGAGCGGCGCCTCAGCAAGGGCGTAATCAAGCTCAAGGCCGGGTCTATACCATGACACGGGAAGAAGCTCTAGCTTCGGATACCGTCGTGTCAGGTACTTTGCTTTTCAATAATATACCTGCTCGTGTTCTATTTGATTCAGGTGCAACGCATAGTTTTATTTCCACAAATTTTGCCGTGGAGAACAATATAAAAATGACTCTGTTGTACTTAGATTTAAATGTTAGCACCCCCTCTGGTACAAAAATACCTGTTCGTTCAGTATGCCTAGGCGGTTACATTTGTATTGGGGAGAAGAAGCTGTCGCTCGATGTCTTAGTTCTAGATGTTAGGGACTATGATATCATCTTGGGAATGGACTGGCTTGGCGCATGCGCGGCAACTATTGAGTGTGCAGAGAAGCGAGTCATTTTCTGTCTGCCCGGAGAAGCCGTGTTCTGTTACACCAGTAGTCCAGCGAACGATGCGACCAGGGCCTGCATGGTGATTTCGGCAAAATCTGCTCGGCGAATGCTCTACACAGGCTGCGAGGGATTTCTAGCATCAGTTCAGGACATACGGCAGGACTACGCAAACGTCGACTCTACTTCCGTTGAGGCGGAGTTCCCCGATGTGTTTCCGAGCGAACTACCCGGCATGCCACCAGACCGAGAGATTGAATTCACTATCGACACATTTCCAAATACACAGCCTATCTCAAAACCTCCGTACAGAATGGCTCCGGCAGAACTGAGGGAATTAAAATATCAACTTCAAGAATTACTTGACCGTGGGTTCATCCGTCCGAGCGTGTCTCCTTGGGGTGCGCCTGTGCTCTTCGTGAAGAAGAAAGACGGAACTCTACGCCTCTGCATCGACTACAGAGAATTGAACAAGGTTACGATCAGAAACAAGTATCCTCTGCCACGGATTGATAACTTGTTCGATCAACTACAGGGCGCAGCAGTATTTTCAAAAATAGATCTTCGCTCGGGTTATCACCAGCTGAAGATTAGGCCTGAGGACACCCCCAAAACTGCTTTCCAAACCCGGTATGGATATTACGAATTCTCAGTGATGCCTTTCGGACTGATGAATGCGCCTGCAGCATTCATGGACGTTATGAATCGAGTATTTAGACCTTTCATCGATAAATTTGTGGTGGTTTTTATCGATGACATCTTGGTGTACTCGAAGACTAGGGATGAGCACGTAGGACACCTGCGGATGGTGCTGCAAACCCTTCGAGACAACATGTTGTACGCCAAATTGAGTAAATGCAAATTTTGGCTAGACAGTATATCCTTTTTAGGCCATGTTATCTCGTCTCAAGGCATCTTAGTTGACCCGAAGAAGGTGGAAGCCATTACACAATAGAAACATCCGGAATCAGTTAGCGATATCCGAAGTTTTCTTGGACTGGCAGGTTACTACCGTAGGTTCATACAGAATTTTGCTAGAATTGCTTCGCCCTTGACTCAGCTCACACGGAAGGGTGCAAAGTTTACTTGGACGGACGACTGTGAAGCTTCGTTTACGGAGTTAAAGCAGCGCCTCGTCTCTGCCCCGGTCCTTACTTTGTCGAACGGACCGGATTACTTCAAAATATATAGCGATGCATCAGGAAAGGGACTAGGATATGTCATGATGCAACGGGATAAAGTGATAGCCTATGCGTCTAGACAGCTAAAGCCTCACGAGCAGAACTACCCAACGCATGACCTCGAACTTGCCGCGGTAGTGTTTGCACTGAAGCTGTGGCGCCACTACCTTTATGGCGTACCGTGTGAAATCTATACGGACCATAAAAGCTTGAAATATTTGTACACTCAGAAGGATTTGAATCTTCGGCAGCGGCGATGGCTTGAACTCCTAAGCGACTTCGATCTCATGATTAGATACACGCCTGGTAAGGGAAACGTAGTAGCTGACGCACTGAGTCGAGTGTTTGTAGGAAGTTTGGCTATTGATGATAGGCTGCACCGAGATCTTGAATCACTGGGCATTACTTTGAAAATTAGATACACAAAGTGGGCGCAAGTAGCCCAACTGCGCCTCGAACCCGACTTGTTACATAAAGTGAAGGCCGCTCAGAAGGACGACCCATTCCTGCAAAAGATTCATGCCCTTATCTCAGCAGGGAAGGCGTCCGACTTTGCGGTAAGCACAGATGGGATGCTTCGAGTGAAGGGAAGACTGTGCGTTCCAAGCGACGCGGCCCTCAGAGAAGAAATACTCACGGAAGCCCACTATGCTAGCTATACTTCTCATTCAGGTAGCACAAAGATGTATCGGGATCTTCGTACGACGTTTTGGTGGCACGGCTTGAAACGGGATATGGCGCAGTTTATGTCGCATTGCATGGCTTGTCAACGAGTAAAGGCCGAACACCAGAAACCAGGCGGAGAGCTACAAAGCCTTGCTATTCCGGAGTGGAAATGGGATGATATAACGATGGATTTTATTGTTGGCTTGCCGAGGACGCAACGGGGACATGATGCAGTCTGGGTTATCGTCGATCGACTCACCAAGTCAGCTCACTTCCTGCCTATCAAGTCTACTTGGAGTGCCGACCGCCTGGCTCAGATATATCTCAATGAAATCGTTCGACTCCATGGCGTGCCCGTAACCATAGTCTCCGATCGAGATGGTTGATTCATATCACATTTCTGGGGAAGCCTGCAGTCAGCAATGGGGACGAAGTTAAAGTTTAGCTCCGCCTACCATCCACAGACCGGCGGCCAAACCGAACGTGTCAACCAGATCCTCGAAGACATGTTGCGACTCTGCGCCTTGGACTTGAAGACTAGTTGGGACCTTCATCTACCTTTAGCTGAATTTGCTTACAATAATAGTTATCAATCAAGCATTCAAATGACGCCGTATGAGGCGTTATACGGGCGGAAGTGTAGATCTCCTATCTGTTGGGACAAAGTTGGGGAATGGCAAGTACTTGGCCCTGAGCTCGTGGAGCAGACCGTCCAGAAAGTCCGGCTGATTCGAGAAAGATTAAAGGTAGCTCAAAGCCGTCAAAAGAGCTACGCGGACACACATCGGAGACCGCTAGAGTTCCAAGTAGGCGACCGAGTATTCCTCAAGGTCTCGCCCATGCGAGGAGTCAGCAGGTTCGGGGCAAGAGGAAAGCTAAGTCCAAGATTTGTCGGCCCGTTCGAAATACTAAAGCGGGTTGCCTCAGTTGCGTATCAGATTGCTCTACCACCATCCCTATCCGACGTACACGATATATTCCATGTTTCTCAACTTAGGAAATATGTGTACGACCCGAGCCATGTGGTAGACCTGGACCAACTGAACCTTCAAGCCGACTTGACGTATGTAGAACAGCCTGTGCAAATTTTGGATAGAAAAAAAAAGCTGCTACGGACTCGTTCGGTTCCTCTCGTGCGCATGCTTTGGCGGAATCACTCTGTCGAAGAATCTACTTGGGAGCTTGAATCCGAAATGAGGGAAAGGTTTCCCTCATTATTTTCTAGTGGTAGGTTCTATTCCTTAAGTTTCGGGACGAAACTTCTAATTAGTTCGGTAGGATGTGGTGCCCCGTTCCCCCTATTCGGGGAGCGCAGCTAAGAAATACAAGACGGTATCGTTCGATCGGGATAGATTGAATTAAGAACTCATCCTCGTTATGGATTTGTTTCTTCAGAATCGATTCCCATATTCAGTGGACCGTGCCCCCGGGATCGACTTAGCGGCAGAGTCAGGAAGGACCTCTCCGCTGCATTCTTCTGTTGCCTAGTTTTCGCTGTCGCTTGTTGCTTTCGTGCCTTGAGTTGGTTTTCGGATTTGCTTGGGTTTTCTTGAACGGTTTCGATGGATTTCATTGCTTTCGTTCGTAGGACTGCACTTCAATTCCGATAACGGAAAGAGAGGAAGAAGTACTGATCAGCTGTTCGTGTCAATACAGGTGATCCAGCAGTAGGCGTCGCTCGAGCGGACTCCTAGGAACTTCTTTCCTTCTTCCTTACAACCACTAAAGTGAGTGGCTACCAACCCGATTAGCTAGCCCTTCTTGCTAATCTTCACATCTGAATCTGTGTTCGTGCTTGCCCCGATCAAACGATACCAAGTAATAACTAAAAGATTACAATATAACTAGGGAATAGACTTGGGTTATATTTTGCTTGTCAAATAAAACTTGTGAACAGTTATTTACTTATATGCTTGCTCGTTTGGAACGTTCTTCACATGCATAAATACAAGTTAGAATACATATTTCTTCTTAAATTTGTGCTATGGATAGAACTCTTCTTGAATGCCATAAACTGAACAGGTAGGCTATGCAAAAGTAAATCCTGCCTCGTACTGCCCTGCTCCTGTTATGCCTGATTTACCTCGATTGCTAACTTAGTGTACTGCGTTGATCATGGACAACTTGTGCACAAGGTCTTAGTTCCTGCGGACGGTCGCTGGGGCACCGGCACCGATCCGATCCGGACGGAACTCATGATAGTCGCCTGCTATAGGACAGAATGCCTTGGGACGTCCTGATCTATGCGTCGCACGACACTCCGTACCGAGACTAGCCCGTCCATTATGGCAACGTGCCAGTGATCCCCCTTGTATATTTAAACCTGTTGTAACTAACTTGTGTCTTCTTGGCAGGGAAGGCAAGGTAAGTATTGTACAGGTGGTTCAGACGGACAGGTAAATGTCACCGAACGGTGGCGGGTTATTTCATTGATTCTATATCTATGTCTTATTGTAAAATAAACTAAGGCAAGATAGAAACCCACAATAAATATGCATGCTTCATTAAAACAACGTATTGATTGGTATAGTTGGGTTAGCTTGCCTTCACCAGTACGTTTCGATATACTGACCCTCGTTGAAACAGGTTCCCCACGCTAGGAGAACCAAGCGAGGAGCAGGAGACAAACCCCAATCCAGTCCAGCTGTAGGCACGCCTCGACCGTGCCACCTTTTGTAGCACAAGAAGAAGAAGCCTTTTGAAGAAGAAGCTAGCCACCAAGCAACCATGCAGCTTCGTGGCAAGGCAGTCGTTCCGACTCAAGGTCTTATATTTTAAGTTGTAGTAAAGAATGTAATGTACAGGACTGCTATCTCATTTTGTGACAACACTTTTGTAAGCCCATAGAGGAAATCCTTATGACTCAGTTCAAGGAGTTTGTAATAGATGTTCATATTATAAATAAAAGAGAACTTTTCCATGTTTCAATCTATGTTTCAATTATCTGCGTACTCTGAATATGTGCTCGCTATGTAAAACAAAAATACTAGCCTTGTGCGGAGCGCAACCTAGGCCCGCACGGCGATCACGCCCGGGGGACGACTAACGATTCTACGGAATCAGGGCGTGACAAATACAACTCATGAGTCTAAAATAATACATCAATGAGTCTGAAGAAATAACAAAATAAGCTGGAGACAAATCCAGTACAAAAGAATACTACGAGGCTACAACTCCAGGGTCAACTGTCTCAGTTGGGAAAAGTCCCTCTTGAGCCAGGGTCTCAGAATCTAAACTCACAACATCCTGGGGTCCATAAAAGGTAGGGTACCACTCCTCAGTGTCATCTGGAAAAATATATCCAGTCAGGAAAGGAGCAGAGTACATCTCTAACAGCAGTTCTTATTAATGATAAAAACTATGTAATAGTAAATAGCTGTGGATAAACAAGATGCACAATAGATATAAGAGATATATATATACAATAAGGAAATACTAGAAAGAAATACAATAATGAACAATATGCCAATAAAACAATAATACTAATGACTAAGTGTGTGAGTACTAGCTTAACATGTGATCGGCTTGGGCAAGATGCAATGCGGCCTGGCTAATCATAAGTGTGGTTTATGATCAACACTATTCATTTACCAGTACTTTATTCAATAGGGATTTGATCATATATCTATACTAATACTCCCCACCCCCGACTGGTATAATAGATCCAACCACGGTATGCTTTGGCACGAGATTTCCCAAGAAGATAGCTAGTCTCCCCGAGAATCGGTGTCTGTACATGTACAAGATAACCAATGAAACAATACTTGCACCATATACACCATATACCAAGGAATAATATCTCATGACGAGATCCGGATATACCAATCCGTGTAACCATAGTGTCAAGAGAACATGGATATCTACACTAGATACAGTGAACATAGAGGATATCATAAATGAGAAACTATCAGAGAATGTACTCGCCTGAAGTCCAATGAACAGTCTCACAGATGTCTGACTCGGTGCCTCGAAGACCTAGATATGGAATACAACATCAAAACAAGGTCCCGAAAAGAGAACAAGTTAAACTAGTCAACTTCTAGGTCAATAAGTCAATTCTAAGTCAAAAGTCAACTGTGGTCAATTATGAGTCAACTATCTATTTCTAGGTTGCACAAGTCTAGCACCAAAAACTTGGATCAAAATACTAAACTCTAAGTCATAGAACCACATCCTAAAATATTAGGATACCGTATCTTCGGATACATGAATCCAAGGTAAATCCTCACAATATATATATATTAAATATATTGCATAATAATATAGAATATTAAATTACCACAATTAGGGACCATGGTTTTGAACCATTTGGTACCCACACAAAGTAATATTTAAGATACATATAGGTATATTATTTACTCTAATACATAATATATTATATATAAACTAATATATTATATATAAATAAAATAATAACAATACTAGTATAATATCTCACCACAAATACATTTATATATACATATATATATAAATATAATATATAAAGTATAAACCCAAAACTGTCTAACTGTCACTGAAAAACTGTGTGGAAAATAATTAATTTCAATAAACAAACCTATAGTGACAGTCCCGACTGTCACAGAAAAACTATCGCCAAAATGCTGCATATAAAACCCACTGCTGACTGATTGGTGACAGTTCAAACTGTCGCAGAAAAACTGCCGCTGAAAAAACTGCTCATTCCCGCCCGCTGCATTAATGACAGAACTGTCATTAATGCCCAAAGACTGCTACAGCGGCTGCTGCTTTAATGACAACATCTGTCATTAATAGCCGTTGTCGTAAAAAAAATAATTAATATATAACTATTTATATATATATTAATAAATATAAATCAATATAAATCAATATATACATATATATATAACAATTAAATAAATATATACTTATATATATATATACATAATCCTATACAATAAATACTAATAGTTACAAACACATTGCATGTATTAATGTACATATTTTACATGGCTAGAAGCACACATAAAAATATATTCATTAATATACAAATAATTACATAATAATTATAATTAATATAATTACATATTTAAGCACATAAATATATTTTATAAAACATTTATATATAATTTATTTTATTAACATAAGTTGTAATATATATATAAATGCATGTAAAGAAAACTACATATATATTTATACATCATATTAGTACACATAAAAATATATAGATCTATGCTACAATAAATACTATAATAAATACACTAAAAATAAATATATAACATCCATATATATATTTACTAACTATAATTCAAGAATTAAAACATAAATAATTAGATCTATTCATAATACACACAATTGGAGAGTATCACACCGTATCCCACTAGATCTAGGATACGCATGCGACACGAGTCCAACACACAACCAATTACACCCCGAAGGACACAAACAAGTTACAAATATTATTTATGAACAAATCAAAGTGTCAAATGTAGATCTATGTGTCCGTGTCAAAATACGACATGTACAAAGTCCCGTGTCGGAGGGAAAACCCCCAAAACGACACGTATCCCCAAATTGTTGGGATACGACCTACACGTACCCAATTATGGACATGATACTAGCCCCAAACACATAATCACATGTCCAATTGATCTATAGGATCAATTGACACACACAACAAAATATAAATTCGGAATTCCCACAAAATTGACACAAAAAGCACCATAACTTTCTCCATGGGTCTCCTATAAACACAAAACAAATTCCTATGGGTAGTACATACATATGGGTTGATTTTACATGATTAAATCTCAGATTTAGAAGCTATTTTAAGGGAAAAAACTGAATTATACCTATTGGGAGATGGATTCCTAATGAAACCTCCAATTGAGATGAACTTACTTCCAAATTGTAGATCCTTGCTCCTCTTTGTAGATCCTTGCTTCCTCCATCTAGATCCTTGCTTCTCAACTTTCTAATGGTGAATTAAGAAGAATTTGGAATGAAATTGGTAGGGAATTGGAATGGAAATGAAAGGAATTTGGGAGTGGGGAATTCTAGATCTAGATTTGGAAATGTGAATGAGAGGAGAGAGAAATTCCCCCCTCTAAAATAGGCCGGCCTTACCCCTTCCCCAAGCAATTATAAAATGTCCAATGTACCCCTTAGGGCCTCTCATGAAGAAATAATTAAGGAAGGAAGCTTCTAGTCTAATGACTTAATTAATTTAATCCATCTCCTTAACAATAGGCTTTCTAAATGGGCCAAGTCTAACTAATTAATTTATGTTGGTCCATGGGTCCAAACTAAACTAGTTGGGTCCACTAATATAAGTCCAAAATAATTAAATAACATCTAACAACAATTAATTAATACAACAAATAATTATTTACCATGCACAATATTTAATTAAATAGGAAAAGACTAAAATACCCTTTCCTAGAAAATGTGGTAGTGACACGATCAGTTCTGACTATATATGTAATCCCCATATCTATATCTCGATACCAGGAACTACTACCCCAATACCCAGGCTCTCCAAATCTTCCAACAAGTGCCTGTCTGATGTCAAATACATAGCCACCGGATACCTACTCAAGGCATCGGTGACCACATTGTCCTTCCCTGGGTGATACTGTAGCAATATATTAAAGTCCTTCATCAGCTCCAACCACTGCTACGGTCTCATATTCAGCGCTTTCTGTATGAACACATATTTCAAGCTTTTGTAGTCTGTGAAGATCTCCACACGCTCTTCGTATAGATAGTATTTCCACACCTTTAGAGAAAAAATGACTACTACCAACTCCAAAATATGGGTCGGATAGTTCTTCACATAAGGACGTAACTACCTGGATGCATAGGCAATCAACTTTCCATTTTGCTGCAGAACGCAACCAAAACCATTTTCTGAAGCATCACTATAAATAGAGAATCCACCTGTCCCCGATGGCAACGTCAATACTGGAGCTATCGTCAATCTCTTCTTCAGCTCATCAAAAGGGGCCTGGCACTTCTCTGTCTATACAAACTCTACGTCCTTCTTAGTCATCCTAGTCATCGGCTTTGTAATTCTGGAGAAGTCATGTAAAAACCTCCTGTAGTGCCCTGCCAGTCCCAGAAAGCTCCTAATCTCTTCTACCGAACTTGGAGTAGCCCATGACTCTACTGCCGCGATCTTCCTAGGGTCAATTGATATCCCATCTCCTTTCACCATATGACCAAGGAATTCGACCTTGTCAAGAAAGAACTTGCACTTTGAAAGGTTTCCATAAAGCTTCTCCTTATTGAGAGTCTCTAGAACTATCCTCAGGTGCTCCTCGTTCTTCTCTTGTATCTTCGAATACACAAGGATATCATCGATGAACACTATCACAAACTTATCAAGGTACTAGTGGAACACCTTGTTCATCAGGTTCATGAACACCGCTGGAGCATTGGTCAACCCAAATGGCATCATCATAAACTCGAAATGACCGTACCGAGTCTGAAAAGCTATCTTCGGAATATCCTCTCTCCCTTTACCTTTAATTGATGGTAGCCTGACCTCAAGTATATCCTCAAAAATACCTTTGCTCTGCTTAACTGATCAAAGATATTATCTATCCTCGACAGCGGGTATTTGCTCTTGATAGTGAGGTTGTTTAGAGCCCTATAGTCGATACACATATGCACTGACCCATCCTTCTTTCGTACAAACAATATCGGAGCACCCCATGGTGAAGAACTGGATCTGATGAAGCCCTTGTCCTATAACTCGTCCACCTGCTTCTTCAACTCTGCCAGCTCGCTGCTGTTAAATCTATAGATATGTTGTAATATCGGCTCTGCGTCTGGTACCAAGTCTATAGAGAACTCAACATCTTTGTCTGGCGACAACCTCGGTAACTCCTCTGGAAAGACATCCAGGAACTCCATAATCATAGGATGTGGCAACTCTTCCTCTTCCACCAGGGCTCCACAAATGACTTTCTTGATCTGCTTAACTGCTATTCTGGAAATCTTAAACTCTAACTCTCCCGACGGTCGAAGCAAAACTCTGCCTCCACGATAATCTATACTAGCATGGTGCATACTCAACCAATCTATCCCGAGTACAATATCGTAACTCAGAAGTGGCATTACTAGTAAGCACACACTCAATTCTCGGCCTCCCAAAGTAACTCTCTGATCCTTGCAAACATCACTGACCAGGATGATGCTACCCCCAGTCGTAATCTTGCAAGTCCTACTCAAGGGTTCAACCGCTAAATGATGCTAAAATACAAAAGACACTGTTACAAAGCTATGGAAAGCACCAGAATCAAATAAAGCTAATGATGGAATAGAATCTAAAAGAACTGAACCTGCGATGATGTCCCCAACTGGATCCGTCTTCTCAATCTTCATGGCGAAAGCTTGCCCCTGTAGTGCTCCCCTCTATTGCTGATGATGCACGAAATGCTACTGCTGGGTCGGGAGTGGAGGTCTCCGCTTCTGTGCTGCAAGTGCTGCTGGTGCTGTAACTGGTGCTCTCTGAGCAGGAGCTCCATCCTGACCTGGACGAGCTAGTGCCAAATGACAGTCTCTCAGCTGGTGCCCCGCTGCTCCACAGAACAAACAGACTCCCAATCTCTTCCTGCAGATGTCCCATCTGTGTCCTGGCTTCTTGGAGAAGGGGCAAATAAGAGCCTGCTGCTAATGCCTCTGAGGCTGCTGATGTGCCTGCTGGAACTGCTGATGCTGAGGATGAAATGTCTGTTGTTGCTAGAACTGGGGCCGCTTGGCTGGACCCATACTATTGCTGCCACTGAACATCTCATATTCCCTCTTGGGCCTCAGACTCAAGTCCCATTCGACCTTGCAGGCCTTCTTTAGTATCGCCTCATAGGTCTCATGACTCAAAGAAATAAGGGCCTTTATGTCCTAGTTCAGGCCCTCCCTGAACTGGCTCGCCCTGTCCTCCGGATCTCGTACCATGTTTGCTGTATACCGGCTCAACCTGCCAAACTCTGTGGCGTACTCCTCAACAGATAGGTTCCCCTGCTCAAGGTTCTCGAACTTTTGCCCTAGATCCAGTCTCTCGGTAGGCGGGAAGAACTTCTTCTTGAACAAGTCCTTGAAGCCGTCCTACGTCAATCATGGGGTAGCGATTGTCACGCCCTGAGGCGTCCCCCGAGTCGTGATCGCCGTGCGGGCCTGGAGTTGCGCCCGCACAAGGCTTTAATGATTTGCATAGCAAGCACATATTCAGAGTACGCAGATAAATTGAAACACAGATTTGAAACACAGAAAAGTTCTCTTTATTGATAATGAACATCTATTACAAACTCTTGAACGAGTTAGCTAATATGCCGAACGGCTTACAAAAGAGATGACTCAAAATGAGATAGCAGTCCTGTACATTACATCCTTTTATAAACTTAAAACGATAAAGACCTCCAGGCTGGAGGATCGCTTTGCCACGGAGCTGCATTTGTGTATGAAGAGTTGCAGCTTCGGGCTTCAAAAGTCTTCAAGGGCGCGGTGAAGATGCGCCAACAGCTGGACTGGATCGGGAAGACAACTTCGGCTCCTCGCTCGGTTCGCCTTAGTGCGGAGAACCTGTTTCAACGAGGGTCAGCATATCGAAACATGCTGGTGAAGGCGAGCTAGCCTGACTATACCAATCAACACGTTGTTTAGTGAAGCATGCATATTTTTGTGGGTTTCTATCTTGCCTTAGTTCATTTACAAGTAAGCAGCATATTGAATTTACTGAAATGAACGTGCCACCGTTAGATGGATTTTACCTGACCGTCTGAATTACCTGCACAATACTTACCATGCCTTCCCTGCCACGAAGACACAAGTTAGTATGCAACAGGTTTAAATATACAATAGATTACTGGCATTTGCCATAAAGGACACTAGTCATAGACGAGAATAGGTTGCAACGAAAGTACGGTGGGTGCTACAAGCCATTCCGTCTAGTACAGTTGACTATACAGTAGGGTTCCGTCCGGACCGGATCGGTGCCAGTGCCCCAGCGACCGTCCGCAGAAACCAGTTACCTTGTGCACAAGTTGTCCGTGATCGAACAGTACGTTGCTAAGTTAACAGTTCATGCAGTTGAGGCAAACAGTAGTACGGGACAGTCGGTATTGCATGATTCATTTAACATAGCCTCATTGAACAGTTTAGCGCATACAAGGTGTTCCATACTTAGCACGATTTATAGAACAGTTATGAACGAACTAGCATACAGTATGATAACAGTTCACATATTTGATTGACAAGCATAAGAACCAAGTCTATTTTCTTTTATCTTGGTTTCTTTTATTATTACTTGGTATCGTTTGATCGGGGCAAAGAAGAGTGCAGATTGATTAGCTGTGAAGCTTGGAAGCAGGACTAGCTAATCGGGTTGGTAGCCACTCACTTAGATTTTGGAAGGGAGAAGGAAAGAGACGCTTCACGACTCCGTTCGTAAGCCGCCTACTGCTCGTTCACCTGCATATGAACAGCTCGATTAATACTTCTTCCTCTCTCTCCATTCTCGGAATAGAAGTGCAAGTCAATGAACGAAAACAATGAAACCATCGAAACCGTTCAAGGAAAACAAGCAAATCCCAAAACCAACTCAAAGCACGAAGGCAACAAGCGACATCGAAAACCGAGGCAATAAAAGATAGCAGCGGAGAGGTCCCTCCTGACTCTGCCGCTAAGCCGATCCTTGGGGCGCAGTCCACTAAATATGGGAATCGATTCCGAAGAAACAAATCCATAACGAGGACGAGTTCTTAATTCAATCTATCCCGATCGAACGATACCGTTGTGTTTCTTAGCCGCGCTCTCCGCATCGGGAGAACGGGGCGCTACAGCGATCTGTGGCTCAATCCGGAACCAAGAACTGGCAATGTCTAACATCTGCATCTTGGCCGCCTCTATATTCAGATCCTCTTCTAGGCAGGATAAACGTATGATGCGCTCCATGTTCTCCAACCAGTTATCAGCATATATAATGCCTCTGTCCCCTTGAAAATATGGGAATCCAATTTCTTAAAGTCTTGTATATTGCACGGCTTAGGGTGGGCCTCCTGTGGCTGTGGTGGTGCCATCCTCTTTACTGTGCGATAACCACCTAGTGGGCATTCTCAATGCCCTGGCCTAGTACATTTGCCTGCCTCTGCTGCACTGCTATCATCTCCCAGAATATGGCGAACATCTGTGTCGCATCCGCTGGCATAGGTGATGGTGGTGGTGAAAGTCCCTCAGAAGAAGCCAAAATCGGACCAACTCTACCGATAGGCGAGGGAGGAGGACCCGCAAAAGCAGCGGAAGCTCCCACCTAAACCGGAGAGGAAGCCCTTTGAACCAAAGGAGGTGGAATGGTATCAGCTACTGTAGCTATATTCTAAAATGATGTGCTCATGCGGCCACGCCAAACATGCGGCCAAGTTAGCCATGCGGCTACACCACGCATGCGGTTGAGTCAACCATGCGACCCAGGCATGTATGCGACCGAGTCAACCATACGACAGTAAATAGTTGGCGCATAGATGCATCCATGCGTCCAACCGTGCACATGTGTCTATGTGTTCCAAAATCAAAATGTCTTCTCCAAAAAACCTACCCTTGATCGGCAACTGAACGACCCTTTCCCTTAGCCTTTTCCTTTTCCTTTTCCTTAGCCTTGCCCTTTTCCTTTCCCTTTCCCTTAGCCTTGCCCTTTTCCCTTAGGGGCCTTTTTGGCAGCAGCAGCAGAGGAGGAGACCTTGGGAGCCATGGCAACAGCAAAAAAAAGGAAAAATAGAAGAGAGTTTGGAGAAAAAGACTTCTCTCTCTCTCTTCCCCTATATATAGGGGGGACTATGCGGCAACGACGACGGCTATTCGAATCCTGATTCGTGATCCGCCTCGATCTACGCAGCGGCAAAGGTTGGCGGTGACTTTGCATTAGTTAAGCCACTTTATCCACTGACGATATAGAATCCTAAGAGATCCGCATAAAGATCAAAGTAAATATCCTCATTTAATGATCGAACAGCCTGTCAGAGACAACTATGCGGCAACGAGACTATACGACATGCACTGCATATGCGGCCAATAGTGCTCGTCCATGCTTCTTTTAAAGTATTCCAAACTTATTATTTTGGAAACTTTAAAGGCGGCCTTGTAGAAGCATAAAAATTCATGCAGGCCGCATAAAGGTCATGCCCCCTCACCAGAACAACGAAAATACAGAAGAGTCACATACGGCCTGAATAATCAAGCCACAAAGAAGCCACATAAGGCCTGAACAATAAACTCGCAGAAAAGCCATATGCGGCCTGAACAATCAAGCCGCAGAGAAATCACATGTGGCCTGAACAATCAAGCCGCAGAAGAGCCACATAAGGCCTGAACAATCAAGCCGCAGAGAAACCACATGCGGCCTGAACAATCAAGCCGCAGAGAAGCCACATGCGGTCTGAACAAATAAGCCACAGAGAAACCATATGCGGCCTGAAAAACTAAGTCGCAGAGAAGCCGCATAGTATATTGTATGCAGCCTGAACGACTATAGAGCATGAAGACCACCTAAAATACCCCTGACACAGATTCCGATGTTTGTCAGAAGCTCTAACACATCACTCATCACTCTGAGATGCTTTGAGACTCGTCAAGACGAAGGCTCAAAAAAAGATAACAAGTCACATCAGTGCATTAATTGCTTCGACAAACGTGTCATGCCATGTGTTCCCTCGTATGCGGCTATACACTATGCGGCCACAATGTCATATGGCCATAATGCCATGTGTCCTCGCCAATATGCGGCCAAAGTTTCCATCGACCAAGGCCAAACAAGAGTTTATATGTGGTCACAAAGCCATGCAGCCTTGCCAAATATGCGGCCAAAGTGTCCATCGACCAAGGCTAGATGAGAGTTTGCACATGCCTCTCTAACATGCAACTAGAGCGTCTAGATGACCAAGGCTAAACGAGAGCTCATATGTGACCGCGAAAATATGCGGCCAAGTTGTTATGCGGCCTCCAACTCACAAGATCTTCCCGTTACAACTAAAAAAATCTTCACACAGTTGGTGCTGACTACGTGTCCAGCTGACCAAGTCACGCACACAACGGGTTAAAAATAACCCAGAGATCTCTTCAACAGCATATCTCAACCAAGACCACGTGGCAATCTGCCCATGGCATACGACTACAATTGCACTGCATTCTGTTGAAGGAGCCTTATACGGCCACTAAACAAAGCCATATGTGGCATCCATAGTCCATCAGCACGATAACTATAAATAGGAGCAACTTGAACGTTCCAAGGGATGGCTTTTTCTTCTGCTTCAAAGAGAGAGCAAACCATCCCCAGCCAATACATAGAGAGAGTATACCCAGATGAGCGAATAGAGAATGTAAGATTCTTCACCCTACACAGGATCGTCCACGCAGTAAAGGAGATGCCATAGCACTCCTTGTCCATCGCCATACCCCAGATCAAAAAATATTGTACTTAGATTGTCTGTCCAGGACCTCTTCGTACTCTCTTTCGTTTGTTAATTAAATCAAGCTCTTTTAGAACTTTTCGAATTTAATAGCGAACAGTTGCCTCTTCGACGTCTAAGCAGGGTCGGTGAGAGGTGGTTGGTCTTCTCATGTCGATTGATGAGAGCGATGGCACGCAAGTGGTTTCTGAGAAGTTTGACTGACTAAGTAAGGAGAGGTTGTAGATGTTTAAGGGAGAAAAACATATTCCTTATGTTTTATAGTAATAAGGGAGATGGGTTATTGTATGGAGATTGGATTGGCAGGGATGACATATATATATATATATATATATATATATATATATATATATATATATATATATATATATATATATATATATATATATATATATATATATATATATATATATATATATATATATATATATATATATATATATATATACTAACTATAATCTTTTTTTATATATTTTATGTTTGTGTGTGTTCAGATGTATATATAAAAGATATTTTATATATGGATGTAAGCAGGTTGGATTTATTTGTATATAATCTTTTTAATTGCTTTGAATAGAAAATTATTTAAAAAAGGACTTGGATATTGAGTTTAATTGAGTATTAATCCAATTTGGATTTGGAATGGCTACAAAATATTTGAATTTTGTTTAAAACAACTTAAGATAAGGATTGGGCTGATTTTGATATATTTATAATTATGTATCTACTAATTTATATTATTTTTTTATTTAATCAAAAAAAAATTTGTATAGGTGGATAAGTATATACTTGTTTCATAATTTATTTATTAGAGTTACAATTCCTATAAAATTGGAATTGAGTAAAAATTTTAGCTTACTACTTGTTTACCTAGATTTTATCACAGTTAACAGTATTATCAACCCTAAAATAATATATAAGTTAAAAAAATTTAAAAATAATTGGACAGGAAGTTTACACACAATGCCATGGGACACTCTCAGTCCTAGATGGTACATAGGCCAATATCTAGTACTCAAATCTCTCATACATGGTACGAGTCAAGTTAAACTTAATGGAATGGAGGAATAGGACTAAACAAATGCCATCACAATACGCACATGAATCAAGCAGTGACACATGGAGAGAAAATAAGGTACATGCACGTAAAACAGCATATGATATGAACATAAGAAGCATATAATCATATATGATTGGAAAGGAACAAATAATAGGAAATGCATGTAAATACTATACAATTCAGTCAAGGTATATTTGCCTGGAGTCCAAGTATACTGAGTTTGCGAGCCCGAAGTCTATCCAACTCTAGCCACAAACCAAGATCTCTAATCATCATAAATATCTACCAATCCAAAATACAATTATACATAAGTACATTTACAATTAACCACTCCTAACTAAAAGTGGAATCGGTCTAAGTCACTTATTTCTTGGTTTTGAATATATTTTTCTAGCTTTTTGTAACTAGTTTTCGGCTTTCAAAAATTCATAAGAACTGTCAAATTAATTTATAAAATTCA
Source organism: Iris macrosiphon (assembly GCA_036927795.1). Lineage (NCBI taxonomy): Eukaryota > Viridiplantae > Streptophyta > Magnoliopsida > Asparagales > Iridaceae > Iris > Iris macrosiphon. The sequence goes on along the minus strand of JAYESA010000016.1, from coordinate 6,421,343 downwards.
AAAAAAATATAATTATGATATTAAATATCCCTTTTATATACTCTATTTTTACCAGCACCTCTCACAAAATATAGGTTTTCTGTGAATTTATTCGATCAAGCAGGACAACAAATGAGGGAAGAATGATTTCTCCCAAACCGATAATCCAATAGATCTAAAAAAATTGTCAACAAACTAATTACATATTCAATAAAGTAATATTAAAATTTTAAATTACCTAGTAAATTAGGAGTTATGATCTTTCAAAATAGGATAAAATTTGAATAGATCAAAATAGGGAAGGCAGACTTGCGAAAACCATAAGTAATTTTTAAATATATATTTTAATGATCTACTTTCTGATTCTGATAGTCTTAGATGTTAGATTTACTATAAAAAATGTTTCATTGAAAATTTATGAATGACCTATGTGTTATTATAAAATTACTAGGGATATACACTATTGAAACACATATTTTCGTATAAATTTCTTTAGGGGTCAAATGAACTTCATTTTGGGATTAGGAATATGATTTGGGAAGCTAAGTGGTAGAAGAATATACTTGAAAGTTTGAGAATGCAATTTCTTTGTTTGCTCCCTCAAAATTGTCTTCAAAAATAAATTTTCTTCTATGGCTGCTGCTGAAATTATATTCTCAAAACAAATAAGTCAACCTAAAAAAACTAATGTCTATATATACTAAAGAGGGGAATCCGGATCAAACCCAAGTTTGACCCATGGGTAGGACATGTAGGCCCCTATAAGGATCCAAATATGAGCGAAGCTTTAGGTTTTTGCCATATTTTATATCCTTTTATTTTCTTTAATTAGAAAAGATATTTAATAACAAGTTTTAGCATAATTAAACATAAATAAATATCAAATGAATTCTAAAAATTATGAAAAAAATACGAGAAACTATAAAATGATGTTTCAGGCTCTCTGTAAAATCTAGGATACAAATTCCTAACTAATATTTTTCTAAAATTCCTACAAACTAGAATTAAATATTAATAAATAGCTTTTGGCCTATAAATATTCATAAAAAATTCTACAAAATTCTAAAAATTATCAAAATACTTCTAATACACTTATAACATGTTTTTATGACTTATAAACACACATTAGATTATTCTATCTACTATTAAACATTTAATATTATAATTTACCTATTTAAACTTTTTGGTAGCAGATGCTACAATCTACCCAGCTTAAAAAAATTCGTCCTCGAAATTAAATTTATCAATATTCCTTAAAATTCTTAAAATTAAAAATGAAAGTTCACTCTTATCATAATTTTCTTAAAATTTAAACAACCAAAATTTATTAATTCTATCATATGCCAAATTTTAAATTTTAGAATTCCTTAGTCTTCAAATTTTAAATTTAATTTCTATCTTCAAAATTTAAATTGATGATTCAACCCTCAAAATATAAAATTAAAATCAAATTATTAAATTATAAATCATAAATCCAATTTATCAAAATTTAAAAAAAAATCAATTAAATTCAATCCTTATTACACTTTTCTCCTCAAAGTCAGATTATAATTCTCTCATCTTTTTTTCGTATTAACTCAAATAAATCATAGATATTTTTCTGAATTTTTTTGAAGTCAAGAGCACATAAATCTCTCAGTCTTATTTTACTTGATTGCCTTCATAACCACCTGTTTGTGGTAGAAAACGAAAAGAATGAAAGATGTATTCAAGATGGGGTTTATACAAGACCCGTGTTCTTTTGTTTACAAACAAACTTGTACAATGTAATCCTATACGAGGATGTAGGAGTATAATTTATTTAATCTGGGTATAAATTGCTATAGGTGTCTGATCTGCAGTCGATCACTTTAGCCCTTGGACCACACGATGGTGAAGAAGTGCCGTAGAAGACAGGAGGTAGCTTCGAAGGTTGCAAAAGAGGGTGGATGCACGATCCCAAGGTCGTCGATCCCTACCCCTTGCCTGAGATCCGGGTTCCTCTCTCTCTCTCTCTCTCGATCTCTTCTCTCTCCTTGTTTTTCTTGACCCTGTCCGATCTCCTTTTCAGAAGCCTGATCGTTGATTAATTTCTTCGACCTGTTCCTCTGTAGATAGAGGTCTCTATTTATAGAGTTTTAGTGACAGTGACCACTCAGTTGGTGTAAAAACTGAGGAGTGGAATCACAGCACCCTTTTACACGATGGTTAAAATAACTAATGCCTGCGTATAGATGATCCTTTGAATGAGCGTATAACGCGGGTCCAACTAAGGGACACAACGCGTATTGTTGCTACGAAGATCATGGCGTAAAAGCCACGTAGGTAGGTATCCTCCGTATAGAAGAGGTGGGCGTAAAAGCCAATGTCTGTCACCATGGCATAGAAGCCAAAATAGGCATAGAAGCCAGGTAGGCATAGAAGCCCGATGGCATAGAAGCCGAGTGAGCATAGAAGCTGAGGAGGCATAGAAGCCGAGAGAGCATAGAAGCTGAGGAGGCGTAGAAGCCCTGAGAGCATAACAGCTGAGAAGGCGTAGAAGCCGAGAGAGCATAGAAGCTAAAGAGGCGTAGAAGCCCTGAGAGCATAACAGCTGAGGAGGCATAGAAGCCGAGAGAGCATAGAAGCTGAGGAGGCGTAGAAGCCCTGAGAGCATAACAGCTGAGGAGGCGTAGAAGCCACTGCGCAATGCTGAGTGCTGACGTGGACGTCTTTAGCTGGAATCACGGCTTTTGAAGATATAATCAAATCTCTCGCATTAAATGCGGAGATCTGCCACCATCCTATGCATTAATTGCGAAGGCATGTTCTGAAGGCCTGCCCCCATTCTGAGCATCAGGTGAAGAGACGTGCCTCGAGCCTTGTACAAAGCACAGCTTTTGACGTGGCAGTCTGTTTGTCTTCCGCGGTGTGTAGACGGTTCACGTTTGCCTGTGTAGAACAAGGCAGCGTATCCCTTTGTATGCGAAAAAGCAGTTTACGCAAGGGGGGTGTCACCACACGATGGTTCGGTGATTCTTAATCAAATCCCCTGCATTAAATGCAGAGATCCGCCATCATTCTGCGCATTAAATACGGAGGCATGTTTTTGAAGGTCTGCAGCTCTTCTGTGCATTCGTCGCAGAGACGTGCCTCGAGAAGACTGTCACCGTCTTGTGCACCAATCGCAGAGACGTGCCTCGAGCCCTGTACAAAGCGCCACTTTTGACGTGGCAGGCGATTTGTCTACTGCGGAGTGTAAAGGCAGCATATTCCCTCATTCATGTAAAAGCAGTTTACGCGAGGAAGATGGCGGTAACTGATAGCCTGGTTCGCAGTGCCGTGCTATCATTTATAGCCATCGTCTGGGTAGCCGAGCCGTATCCTTTTATCAGAAGTTCAGACGTCAGGTTCATTTCAGGGTCTAACAAGTTCATCTCGGAGAGCACGAAGCGTTCCTCGTACGCTTTAATACCGTATTTGAAAGCGGATGTGTTTTACGCCATATAGGCGACGAAGCCCTCTGCTTTACGCTCTGAGGCGGCCTGGACATACTGCACTTACGCGGATGGTCCTGAGAAGCTCTTTGTCTTGCCTGCTTGATGGCTCTGAGGTCATCTCTTTACGCTGCCCCGCACCAATAAGTTGCGTATAGTCATCCGACGTATTTTTTATGCTTCTACAAGACCCCCTTCAAAGCTTTTAAATTCCTCGGAATTTGAAACGCTTTGAATGAAGCATGAACCGTCCCTCGTAACTCGAAACACCTTCTGAATGGAGCCCGAAACGGTCAAATTTGACACGTTCTTTCAGGCTGATCTTTATGGCGGATTTATTGGGGGTAGGTGTGACCTCGCTTGCCTATAAAAGGGCTGAGGAGTTAACCTGTTTCTTCCCATATTTCCTTTCACCATGCTGAGATGATCGTCGGAGTTCGTCGGGTCGACCTGAGGAAGAAGAAGACCATGTTCTTTCAGCATGTAAGGAGCCGAAAAAGATGGCGTCTTCGAGCAAGTGTCATCTGCAACGATGAATTATGGAAGGATATCTTAGCCTCCCTTGCTCGGGATAATCAGCAATTTCATATGGCATCTTGTCCAGGAGAAAAGAAGGGTCGTATTAGACCACACAACCTGCAAGCTGTATATTTTCTCCTGAGACCCCCGCGGACGAGATTAGACAAACTGTAATCTGTCGTCCTCGATCGAGTTGGGTTGAAGAAGCCTCAACTGGATCGGCCATGGCGTATGGAGGATCTTCTTGTTTATGACTGTGGTGGTCGATGAACTGCCATGGAAGAGGAGAAAGACCTTTGTAGAGGGGATTTCCCTCATATATAATTACGAAAATGAAGAAAAAAACCCTTGTAGACAGGATTTCCCTTATATGTAATTATGATTTTAACTTTTAATAAAGTCGTCTTTCTTCTCTGCATATGATCGTCTTTGCCATACATTGCTGTGAAGTCTGAATATGTGCAGCTTCGACACGTCTGATTCTTTACGCTGACTCTGATAGAAAGAGTATTAGGTCCCGCCCTGTCTTTTACGCATAACTAGTGATGAGCAGCTGCTTTAGGAATGTAGGAACCGCGTAGAGTTTCTGAACTGTCTTCTGATGAACAAAAATTTTGTTCAGACTTCATCTTCAAGAATGACCTCTCGAAACTCCCTTGGAACAGGGTCGAGGTTTCGGATGTCAAACCGAGTTGCCATAGACAAGATGTTCAGACTGGAGTCTGGATGAACCTCCAATTTTTTTTTTTGACCCGAGAAGAGTAATTTCTGAATGTTTGAACTTTGTATGCTCCGGGCACTTGGGATAGTTCGAGGTCAAGGAGTATCTTCTGGGTGAACTCCTGTAATCGACCGCCCTTAGAACTGTTTTGGACATACGGAAAGTCAGAGATCCGTAGTGTAGATGGGCTGGAAATCCTGAGTTCGTAGCCTATTGAGCATAGAAAGCCACCGAGCGTGAGATCATAGGTTCGGTATCTGCTGAGCGTGAAGTCGTAGGTTTGTAGCCTCTCGAGCGTAAAAGCTACCGAGCACAAAAGGCATCCGGGCATAAAACCATAGACTTATAGCTTGCGAGCGTAAAACCGTAGATCTGTAGCTGTCGAGCGTAGAAAGCTCCTTAGCGTAGAACTGTAGATTTGTAGCCTGTGAAAAAGAAATCTTCCGAGCGTGAAATTGTGGATCTATTGCCTCCGAGCGTAAACTAAACACCACCGAGCGTGAGACCATAGGTTTGTATCTGTTAAGCGTGAAGTCATAGGTTTGTAGCCTCTCGAGCGTAAAAGCTACCGAGCACAAAAGGCATCCGGGCATAAAACCATAGACTTATAGCTTGCGAGCGTAAAACCGTAGATCTGTAGCCGTCGAGCGTAGAAAGCTCCTTAGCGTAGAACCACGAATCTGCTTTGCACGAAAAACTTTTCGAATTAGCGTAGTACCCAATCATAACCAAATATTAATTTGCGAGATTTGGTTAGGGTTTCGAGGAGTCCGTCCGAGGATTCGAGGAGTCGATCCGAACCCTATATATATCTCGAGCTTTTGAGAGAAAAACTTTTCATCCATTTTCTGCGAAAGAGAGTCTTCGTCTGTTCGAGTTTTTCTCCGTTCCTTCTCTGAGCACTCAGAGTCTTCAGAAATGGTGTCACGCCCCAGTCCCAAAATACTGTGGGACTAGACACGTGGCAATGGCCAGCAGTACGCACCGATGGACCAACTCAATATAATGGATCCATCAGGGCATACTTAAGCTGTAAAACAAGTCTACGACAATCATGGCACAACTAATCTCATCCACACAAGATATAAAATATGATCCACAGAATAATAAGGAATGTAAATCATCATCTAGTCTCACAAAGTACTTCGGGGAACAACCCGATAAATATCTAGTACAATGGTTCAAATGACCAGAATATAAAAGACTGAAAGAAATACTAAAAGCTGAGCATAAACATGGATGCTCAAGAGAAGTCTTCAGCTAAGACCTCGTCCTCAGATGGTGGTACAGCTCCTGGATCAGCTCCTGCTCCGGTCCCGTAAACCTCGGGATAAACCACGTCTGCAAAATCTGGGGACAAAATCCGGATCCAGGTCCTCAGGGGACATAGCAAGGTACAAAGAGATCATGCCAATAAATAAATATGCAGTGCAGCAAATATATAACTAAACAAAACAATAGGATAAATATGTAACCATCTAAGTGTAAATGCAAGTGAGAGCAGCACGAATACTCAGGCTGAGACCACTACAAGCTCTGTGTCTGGGAGCCGGTAGCAGCAATAACTATGTGTTTACTATGTTTTATATATATATAATCAGCCTGTAGCCTGTGTGTCTCTCCCCACCCAATGTAACCACGCATATCATGTCCATAACGTCTCATGTCCATGTCAAGCGCGATCATAGCTAAATACAACAAGTCATAATGTATCTAAGAGTATAATGTCCATGTCCTGTATCCTATACAGAATCACCACGAATATCTCGGGAAAATCCTGTCTCATAAATAGTGTCAAGTGTCCTGGGTCATATGGTACTTGATAAGACAAGTACGAAAATAAGGTGTCACGAATGTCCATCTCTAGATGACCGTACCCAACACTGCGTACAGTGTCGGCACCCGACTGATAATCGAACGCTAAGTACGTCACACGGTCCTAGGTTGATCATGCACAGTAATATATATATAACAAGGAAAATAAATAACTAAGCTGCAGAGTTTGGCAAGGTACACTTGCTTGATGTTTGAATATCAACTGTCGTCCTGGTATCGGTAGATCCGGTAGGTACTACTCCGAAAGCTGTAATAAATATCACCAACAGTCTCAGAAGATATCAAATAGCTGGAAATGCCTGTCCTTACGTCTAATTTGGACACAGGGGCAAAAAGGTCATTTTCGGGCCAAAGCGGGTTCCATAGGTGGGCCCACTTTGCACCGAAAAGTGTGCCAAGGGTAACAGTCTCTAAATGGGACAAACTATGGGTCAAACAACTCTAAATGTCAATACGATCCCAACGGTATGTCCAAATTTGGATTCCGATGAGCCGAACATAATTTGGTCCAAAAGTCAACTGTGGGGCCCGCCAATTGGCGATCTGGTCAACCGTCTCAGAAATGCGTGAAAATTGGGTCACAGGGCCAGCGTGTTACCACGAGTCCAGTGGCGCAAATTTCGTCGCAATCTGACAAGCGTGCACAAAATACTCGTGAGTTCCACAAAAGTGGCGACACGGAATGTGTTCGCGGATACGGCCTGATTCCGGCGCGCACACGCGTCCAAATCAGTCCCCACGAATTTTCACGTATCCCGTTATGCTGCGTGCACCATTCGGTACACTTGGCACACGGCGGGGCGGTCCCGTTTGGCGGGGCGTGCTCCGATCTCCCATTTTTAGAAAACCGGAAAAAGTGGGTGCGCGCAGTTTTGTGACGACTACAATTTGGTCCACAGCAACTAATAGCACAAAGTTATAATACAGAAATTAAACTAGATCATGTAATCTACAGGTATCAAAAAGAATCGTCGAATTTGGATCTCTGGGGTGGGAGATACGAACTCGACAATATGGGTGGTCATCGCAAGTTTCTGCGATTGCAGAATGCTGTCTGCTCGCGCTGACTTGGGCGCTATTTTTCACCTAGGGGCACACGTTTTCCGAGGTTGACTATAAAACAATTATTTGAGAGGGTTAAGGGAAGATCATACCTATGAAAACGGATCTGCGTTTGGTCGAGCGAGTCAACGGGAAATTACGTCGGAGCGAAGGTGCCTCAAGTGGGAGACTGCAGTTCACGATGTCGGCGTCGACGGGATGGTTGGATGGCTTGGGGAGGCTTCTCTGGCTGCGGTGACGGCTCTAGATGGGAAGGAGAAGTCTGGAGTTTTAGGTTAGGATTTTGGGGAGCTAATCATATATATATATGTTATATATATATTAGAAGAGAGGGGGTTGATTAATGGTCCGCGGGTTTTGAAGGGTCGGCGGGTTTTGACTATAGGCGTGCTCCCCAGGCGCTGAAGTGGGTTCGATGCCTATGGGCTTCTCAGCAACATGCTGAGAAGTGAGCAATTCCAATGAATCATTACGAATACTATTAGTATATTACTATTAAGTATTATTATTATTATATTCTATTAACTTTTTCTTTCTTTCTTTTTCTTACTTTCTTTAATTAAAATATATATACATATATATTTGTTTATATATATATATTTTTACACATAAAAAAATTTATATAATGGGGTATTGTACATCGTTAGGCTAGCAACTGCTCAAGGGGTCTCCTACATGGACTAAATTCCGAAAAATTTCTGATGGTCCCACAAGTCCTCTAAGTGCCCGAACACCTAACATAAAAATTATTAAAAATCTATTTCTCCTATTTGGACCTGATTACCACAATTTAATTAATAATTAATAATAAAAGGGTATTTACGATTTTCTAGGAAGGGGGTTTTACATTCTACCCAACTTATAAATAATTTCGTCCTCGAAATTAAATTAGGGTAGGGCTCTCTTTATCAAGTCTCACTTGATTACAGTCTAAGAATTTCTCTCAAGTGAGCATTGCGGTCTCTACCCAACTTAGATTTTACCCATCTATCATCTAAGGCTATACATCCAAGAAAGCTATGCCCCAAATTATGTTGTTGAATCCTCAAGGTTTTTAACACCAACATATCATCTATGATATGTCCTTAATCATATATAAAAGGGTAGCAATAATGTGACCGGCCTGTGGGGTATATCTAGTACTGTCTATAAACCAAACTTATACCAAGCACGAGGTTTCGTCTTTCCAAAATAAGGGAAGACGGAGATCAATAATAAAGAGTTCAAGGGTGAGGTAATATATTAGAAGTATCAGGATCAAGGCGTTTGACGAATTCGAATGGGAATTGTCCAGTTGTTGTGGATTGAAATCCTATTGGTAATCCTTTGTTCGCATGCTCGTACTAGTACAGTTATGTAACTGATACGATATGCGCAGACATATCTAGAGGTCAAGTATACTAGTCAACTATATATCTCAATCCACGTGAAGTAGTCGTGCGAAGAGCGAACCAAAATGCACTAAGGTTGATCAGACCGTAATACACTGATTCTGAATAGACAATTGTATTAATGTACCAGTCCACTAATACATATGTCATGAACAAGCTCAATAAAGAGTAAGCTTGCAAAACTAGGCTATAGAATAGCAGCATAAGTCAAGTACAACAAATTTAAGTACGCTAAATGATGATGAAAGGAGGTACAAATTAATTCAAGTTCATAAAACAAAACAAACAAGCAACCATAATAATAACAGACTCTCCAATCTCTACAGTCATCATACAACCTCCTTGTCCAAGTCGCTAGTCGACCAGTTAGGGGCAAGGACCTCTAAATTCTACAGTCTAAATTAAACACTATCTTCTAATGCAAGTCTAAAGTTATGTCATCCTAGTTCACTTCATCAATGGGTCAATAGGGCTAGTTGGTACTATGTTGTGAGGCATACTACCCAACTTATAAAAATTAAACTAATACCGTGATCGTCTTAAGAGGATCCTACAAATAACCTTGCACATGTAAATAAAACAGAAACTCTTATTAGGGTATATGAGGAAGGATCTTGATACTTATTAGGGTCTCCTATTGCATTATATAGGTAAGGGTCACCTTAAGTCTTAGTCATAGCACTTACAAGCAAGTGTCAATGGTAAGGATAGAAGAGTTACTGGCCATCAAGGAGGAAGGGTCTAACTTGTATCGAGGTGAGGGTACAAATTTCATGATTTAAAAATTAAGGGTTAATCATTGGTCACAATCTACAAAACAACTTAAACTTATCAAGTTCTAACTACCAAGCATAAAGATTTCACACTCAAGGCTACAACTATAAGCCTAGCAAACTATGAGCCCTTAACCAAGAATAAAATTACTTGGCCTACTATCCGAAGTGTCAGATGGCGCGAGTTAAAAGATGAAGAGAAGAAACGTAATTAGCCGTCGCAAAATAGCGAGCGCTATGGTCGCAGGGAAACAATATAAAATAAAGATAGAGGGCTCTAGATAGCATCATGGTTCTCTAAGGGGAGTGGGGTGTTGGTTGCTATGTTCGGGGTATGATCAAGGGAGAAGTGTTGATTACATTCCTCTAGGCTTCCTAGGGTGCTGTCTACTAATAACAAGACAATGGTATAAGTTTATGGTTCCAATATCATCTAACTATGAAGGTTAGGTTCAGTCCAAACATTAAGTTTTTGTTTTCTATGGGTTCCTCCATGCTAGGGGCAAACATTATGGTAAAACTTCTAACTATCTCTAGTAGTGTCTATACTACTCAAGTCTTCTTAATACATCTGGGTAATGGTAAACCAATTATAGGGATAAGGGATTCTAGGGTTCACTAGATATTCTAAACTTAGTGGTGTGTCTATATTCTCGTTGTATTCTTAATAGGTGTGCTACCCTAATTATCATCCTAATAACAGGGGTTCCTATATTCTAGCAGAAGTCTATACTCAAAGAACTATTAAGGAAGTACAGGAATCAAGCGGGATGCAATTGTTCAAATAGAACAGATGGGAGGAAGATAAATTATAGTCAATTGTGGATGAGATCCTATACTCTAGTCCTAAGCGCAGGCTGGTCCGGTCCCTAAGTTGAAACCGAACTATTTAGTCATAGACCTGCATGGGCCACCACAAAAACCATGTCACGCCCCAGTCCCAAAATACCGTGGGACTAGACACGTGGCAATGGCCAGCAGTACGCACCGATGGACCAACTCAATATAATGGATCCATCAGGGCATACTTAAGCTGTAAAACAAGTCTACGACAATCATGGCACAACTAATCTCATCCACACAAGATATAAAATATGATCCACAGAATAATAAGGAATGTAAATCATCATCTAGTCTCACAAAGTACTTCGGGGAACAACCCGATAAATATCTAGTACAATGGTTCAAATGACCAGAATATAAAAGACTGAAAGAAATACTAAAAGCTGAGCATAAACATGGATGCTCAAGAGAAGTCTTCAGCTAAGACCTCGTCCTCAGATGGTGGTACAGCTCCTGGATCAACTCCTGCTCCGGTCCCGTAAACCTCGGGATAAACCACATCTGCAAAATCTGGGGACAAAATCCGGATCCAGGTCCTCAGGGGACATAGCAAGGTACAAAGAGATCATGCCAATAAATAAATATGCAGTGCAGCAAATATATAACTAAATGAAACAATAGGGTAAATATGTAACCATCTAAGTGTAAATGCAAGTGAGAGCAGCACGAATACTCAGGCTGAGACCACTACAAGCTCTGTGTCTGGGAGCCGGTAGCAGCAATAACTATGTGTTTACTATGTTTTATATATATATAATCAGCCTGTAGCCTGTGTGTCTCTCCCCACCCAATGTAACCACGCATATCATGTCCATAACGTCTCATGTCCATGTCAAGCGCGATCATAGCTAAATGCAACAAGTCATAATGTATCTAAGAGTATAATGTCCATGTCCTGTATCCTATACAGAATCACCACGAATATCTCGGGAAAATCCTGTCTCATGAATAGTGTCAAGTGTCCTGGGTCATATGGTACTTGATAAGACAAGTACGAAAATAAGGTGTCACGAATGTCCATCTCTAGATGACCGTACCCAACACTGCGTACAGTGTCGGTACCCGACTGATAATCGGACGCTAAGTACGTCACACGGTCCTAGGTTGAGCATGCACAGTAATATATATATAACAAGGAAAATAAATAACTAAGCTGCAGAGTTTGGCAAGGTACACTTGCCTAATGTTTGAATATCAACTGTCGTCCTGGTATCGGTGGATCCGGTAGGTACTACTCCGAAAGCTGTAATAAATATCACCAACAGTCTCAGAAGATATCAAATAGCTGGAAACGCCTGTCCTTACGTCCAATTTGGACACAGGGGCAAAAAGGTCATTTTTGGGCCAAAGCGGGTTCCATAGGTGGGCCCACTTTGTACCGAAAAGCGTGCCGAGGGTAACAGTCTCTAAATGGGACAAATTATGGGTCAAACAACTCTAAATGTCAATACGATCCCAACGGTATGTCCAAATTTGGATTCTGATGAGCCGAACATAATTTGGTCCAAAAGTCAACTGTGGGGCCCGCCAATTGGCGATCTGGTCAACCGTCTCAGAAATGCGTAAAAATTGGGTCACAGGACCAGCGTGTTACCACGAGTCCAGTGGCGCAAGTTTCGTCACAATCTGACAAGCGTGCACAAAATACTCGCGAGTTCCACAAAAGTGGCGACACGGAATGTGTTCGCGGATACGGCCTGATTCCGGCGCGCACACGCGTCCAAATCAGTCCCCACAAATTTTCACGTGTCCCGTTATGCTACGTGCACCATTCGGTACACTTGGCACACGGCGGGGCGGTCCCGTTTGGCGGGGCGAGCTCTGATCTCCCATTTTTAGAAAATCGGAAAAAGTGGGTGCGCGCAGTTTTGTGATGACTACAATTTGGTCCACAGCAACTAATAGCACAAAGTTATAATACAGAAATTAAACTAAATCATGTAATCTACAGGTATCAAAAAGAATCGTCGAATTCGAATCTCTGGGGTGGGAGATACGAACTCGACAATATGGGTGGTCATCGCAAGTTTCTGCGATTGCAGAATTCTGTCTGCTCGTGCTGACTTGGGCGCTATTTTTCACCTAGGGGCACACGTTTTCCGAGGTTGACTATAAAATAATTATTTGAGAGGGTTAAGGGAAGATTATACCTATGAAAACGGATCTGCGTTTGGTCGAGCGAGTCAACGGGAAATTACGTCGGAGCGAAGGTGCCTCGAGTGGGAGACTGCAGTTCGCGATGTCGGCGTCGACGGGATGGTTGGATGGCTTGGGGAGGCTTCTCTGGCTGCGGTGACGGCTCTAGATGGGAAGGAGAAGTTTGGAGTTTTAGGTTAGGGTTTTGGGGAGCTAATCATATATATATATGTTATATATATATTAGAAGAGAGGGGGTTGATTAATGGTCCGCGGGTTTTGAAGGGTCGGCGGGTTTTGACTATAGGCGGGCTCCCCAGGCGCTGAAGTGGGTTCGATGCCTATGGGCTTCTCAGCAACATGCTGAGAAGTGAGCAATTCCAATGAATCATTACGAATACTATTAGTATATTACTATTAAGTATTATTATTATTATATTCTATTAACTTTTTCTTTCTTTCTTTTTCTTACTTTTTTTAATTAAAATATATATACATATATATTTGTTTATATATATATATATATATATTTTTACACATAAAAAAATTTATATAATGGGGTATTGTACATCGTTAGGCTAGCAACTGCTCAAGGGGTCTCCTACATGGACTAAATTTCGAAAAATTTCTGATGGTCCCACAAGTCCTCTAAGTGTCCGAACACCTAACATAAAAATTATTAAAAATCTATTTCTCCTATTTGGACCTGATTACCACAATTTAATTAATAATTAATAATAAAAGGGTATTTACGATTTTCTAGGAAGGGGGTTTTACAAATGGTGCCGAAGTAAACCCCCTCCACTAAGGGAAAGAGTGTAGGTCCTTCTTCTCATCCTTCCGCCCCAGCGAGGGAGTCTTCGGTCGGGCAAGGCGAACTTCATCCTGAGCAAAGTATCCCGCCGACGAGCAGCGCTCCCGGCCTTAGAGGTAGAGCCTTTTGGATGACAAAGAATGACGAAAAATCCTTCGCACACGTTGAACGTGACCGCGCTAGGTCGTCTTCTATGCTGATAGCCTCTTTGAGGAAGATGATGCATGGAGACGTTTTCATCTTTTACGCTCACATTTCTAATGTGCCAACATAAGAGTTCCATGTTTCCGCAGTTTCGAGAGTAACAGCTCTGACTGCCAAAAACTTGGTGTATACTATAAAATTTTAGTTTTACGCTTGGGGACGGGACCTCCGGCGTAATAACTAGAATTTTGGTAGCCCGACGTAAAGCACGGATAGTATGCTGCCAGTTACGTCTCTGGATGAGACTTCCTACGAAAAATGACCAAATTTGTACAGTCTTGGCGTAAAGCACAGACTGTGGCTTCTGGGTCCTCATGTTGCAAGATTTGTAATGACGTGTTTTCCTCGCACTTTTGCAGTTAATTTGGGTGAGTCTCCACTGGCCGAGGTGATGGGTTCCGCTGCCGGGATGCTGCACTCGAACTATCTGGAGGATCTGTCCCATGTGGCATTTCCTATCACCGGACCCCAGTATCCTGAGGGAAGGGAGCTTTTGATATCAGCTCAGGGCGAGCGAACGCTGCTAAATATGATTAACGGAGAGCCCCTGACGTATATAGACGGGGAGCAGTACATAAAGCCAGCTTTTCTTTTTGGGGACATGATTGATAAACGATCCCAAACGAAGCCTAAGAGAGAGCCCTGGGTTTTCCCTGCCGGGAGCTTGGTCTCGTACATGCCAACGATGCAGAGAGATTATCCCATCTCGGCCTTCTTCCATGCGACACATCCTAGGAGGATGTCGTGGATGCTGACGCCCGATCTTCACGGCAAACCGGGGAAGATCTTTCATCTGAAAGGAGCTGACCAGGGGTCGTTCGTCAGCCGTCCTTCCGGCCTTGTGACGTTGTTCAGGGGACTGTGCCCGGGCAGTGTCCCGAACGAAGATAGTCTAGTGATCCAGCGGTCCAGTTGCCGACTTTCTGCAACGACTTCATGGGGCGAGGGGGATTATATCCCAAGGAGAATCCTCGATGCAACGGGTGGATCACCCCAACAAACCGTCGATGGGCTTGCCTAGTTGACTGGGCCTTGAAGCACTGTCAGAGAGAGATGGAGGGCATTGGGCTGTATGCCGCTGTGAGTGCGACCAGTGTTGGGTTGCCTCCTAACCCTAACCTGTTCCTGGCGCTGATGGAGCGATACATTTCGCTCACCGGGACTTTCGCCACTCCATTGGGGGAGTTGGGATTGGCCCTCCATGAGATGGCAGTGATCTCGAGGCTGCCGATGGGGAATACCCCATATGAAGAGTATGTCCCCACCAATCGGGAGTTGGGGGATTCGGACTCTCGAGTGGTAGAGGTGTATCAGGAGTTGATGTGCCACTACTTCGCGTGCACCACTTTTTATGACGAGCCTTCTGATTTGGCTCACACCACCAAGTGGACGTCCTACCTCTTCTTCCACCGGGCCAGGACCGCCAAGCCGGAGAAAGTTTCGGGGGGCAAGGATGAGCCCGTGAACTGTTTGGGAGTGCTTAGTGCCCAGGTCGTCGAGGCTCTTATGGATGACGCCAAGGCTCCGGACCAGATTCTTGACGACGGGGTAGGAAAGTATCCCGAAGGCACTAAGGTCTATAGCTACTTGAGGCATTGCCGCAGGCCTCTGTCTAAGGAAGCCCAGCTGGCTGGTTTCCTTTCCATATGGCTGCGTCGAGTAGTGGTGCCCGGTACTGCATCTGCGGACCGCATTCACCGGAATATCCTGTGGCCTGCGGTGCGTCTGGTGTTTGGGGCAAGACTGGACTTGCTCCCTGCTATGGTGTGTCGTATACAGGCTGGCCTGAGAGCCATGACTGACGGGCTGCTCGCCGATGAGACTCGGCGTGAAAGCTTTCCCCGGGTGGAATTACCATACCTGTATTTGATGGGATGGTTAATTCTTCACAACCCCCGGGTGATGTCTCCTGGATCTGGTAGTAGCTCGGGGGGTAGCTTCCTGCTGAATTATAAGAACTCTTCCTGGAATGTGAACACAGTTTTAGACTGTCGGTTGACACTGAGCCTCAGTCACGGCTGGAAGCTCCTCTGCATTGTCCCCTCGGTACATCGTAATCAATCGGGGATTAGGCTGGAGGATTTAGGTGGAGAGAAGACCAATCTTTCTCCGGAGGCTTTCAAATGGTTGATCTGCATCAGGCCCTCCCATTTGTTGTATAGAAGTGAAGACCATTGCTTCTTCGAGCCTCACTTGCCTAGTCGGTTTGACAGGCAACTTGGGTACGACCAGTTGCACGTGGGCAATGCCGTCACCAGCTTCAGGTCTAGGGGCGGACTCATTGATGGAGCCAGAGGATGGCGATATTTCATCATGGGATGCACTGGAGCAATTTTTACCGTGCCGGTCGTCACACCCTCCACGGAGCTCCGCATCTTACATTCATATGCCCAGTTCTACGTGGCGGTTAACACCTTCCACCGTAATTTTGACATGCGTGGGAGTTTTAGGGTGTCGTCTTCTACGCCTGGGGGAAGAGTCGAAGTTCCTTCGATTTCTTCCGACGAGGGTGAGGAGTTTGCTACTCCTAATGAGCCGCTGGTGTCGGTGCTGAGGTGTGAAGTGCCTCTGCCTGCGGGGGCCTTGGTGGTCTCTGGGAAGCGAAGGGCTGCTGCTCCCAAGGAGGCTTCTTCTCGCAAGAGAAAGAGGATGGTCAATCGTTCTCTCCGGATTTCTGGTATTGAGGCTCCTAGAGAGGGACCTGCTGTCTCGCCTGTCGAGGATGCTTCCCTGATCGGAGGTTCCCCGACTTCTAGAGAGGGACCCCCAGCTTCGGCTGGCGGTGCTGGAGAATCTTCGTTAGCGGCTTTTGTCGCTGCTACCGCTCCAGTTAGTGGAACGAGATTGCCTGCGTGGCCGAGGCAGATGGGAGAATCTTTCCCTAGACCAGTAACGGATGAAACCCCTGCCATGCCTGTGAGCATGCTTGGCGAGGTTCCAGCTGACGAACCTCGACTGCGTCTTGGTGGAGGCTTGGTAGATCTCTTGGCGATGTCGGTTGGCCCACCCCCTTCTCCAGGTATGACAGTTCGTATTACGTCATTACGGCGTGATTTAGCTACATCGGCTGCAGATGCGCCATATATGCTGCTGGCCATGGGTAAATGTCATCTTTATGTCTCCTTTTTAGAAAGAGTACCATTATATTGATATCAACTCTCTTGTCCTCTTCCCAGGAGATGGCGTCCACGGGGAATACAGCTTTGAAGCGCCTTCTGGCTCTGCTCCGGCTCCTGGCGATGATACGGAGGCGTTTGACTTTGAGAAGGAAATATCTTCGGGGGCCGGTTCGCCTGTTGAAGAGGCTTTGATATCCCAAGAAGAGGGAGGGCCTGCCATTGCGACCACTTTGGTTGTTGTAGATGCACCGACGATTGTGACCACTTCGTCTGCAATCATTCCTGGAGGGAGACTTGCCAATGCTGCGGCCACTCCTGGCGCCCAATCGGATCTAGCTGCGTTGACTGAGCAATATACCAGCGTCTTCTATGCTACTTTGAAAGCGCTGATACCGATGGTGCTGAAGGGGAATCTGGACCTCGAGCGCCTGAAGAAGTCCTCTCGGATCCCGATAGAGGCGATCCGGGATTTTGACGGCACCGGGGTAGCTGATGCCCTGGAGGCGATGGTTAATGGTTTGGAGTAACCCATTAACGAATATCTGCGGCTAACTCGGGACGGCATTGAAGCTGAGGTCCAGTCCAGATACAACTCCATGACTGCGCGGTTTACCAAACAGATGGAAAGCTTAGATAAACTCGTTCAAACACGTCAGCTGGAGATGGACGAAAGAACGACCGTCGTGGAGGAGGCCCTTGCTCTTCAACTAAGGTGCCAATCCGAGCATGAAGGGAACGTAGCGAGGGCTCGCAAGTTGAAAGAAAAGCTCGCTCAGGCGGAGGAGTGGGCTTCCCAGTCGTTGGCAGGTCTAGATGTAGCGACTGGTCGATTGAGCGCAGCGCAACGGGATCTGGATCATGCAGAAGCTGCCCGTGCGAGTGTTCGTCGGGCGAGGGCCGAATTGTCCCTCATGGGAGACAACGAGGCACGGCTGGAGCAGGCCCGCGCTGATGCCTTGGTTTCCAGGGATGAGAGGATATCTGTACTGACGAAGCTGATTCGCGATCTGACTGCTCCCCCATAATGATGTACCCTTCCTTCTTTTGTTTGCTTCCCGGTGTAATTTTGCTCTTTCTTGGGAATAAATAAAGCGAACTCTTTTCTGACTTTGTAGACCTATCATTTCGGAATGTAAATGACAGGTTTTGGGCGAGGGTAATATCAGAGGTGATATGGACATGATAGGCTCTCAAGAAACTTTAGCAGGACATACTTATTCAGAGGTCATACGGACATGATAAAATATACTTTGACTAAGGCTTGTAGGCAAGATACTATCAGAGGTGATATGGACATGATAGGCTCTCAAGAAACTTTAGCAGGACATACTTATTCAGAGGTCATACGGACATGATAGAATATGCTTTGACTAAGGCTTGTAGGCAAGATACTATCAGGGGTGATATGGACAAGATAGGCTCTCAAGAAACTTTAGCAGGACATACTTATTCAGAGGTCATACGGACATGATAGAATATGCTTTGACTAAGGCTTGTAGGCAAGATACTATCAGAGGTGATATGGACATGATAGGTATTGCATTTCCAAATTAGTCGAACGTATCTATTCAGAGGTTATATGGACATGATAGAATACGACCCAACTAGTTTTGTTTTGGAAGTAGTTTTGTCAGAATTGAGGTTTTCGCTATATTCTAATTGAGCAGAGGAGGTTAAGCATAGTACCTTTTCAGAAATTTGCCGTTGATAGGAGCCATTAACAGGTCTCCATTAGGCTGGGCTAACCTGTAAGCGCCATTTGAGAACGTTGTCTCGATTACATAAGGACCCTCCCATTTGGGCTAGAATTTGCCTTTACTCCTGTGAGTAAGAATCATCGTCCTTCTTACGGCTAGAACTAGCTCGCCGGCTTTGAACACTCTTTTCTTTACTTTATGATTGAAAGCTCTGGAAATGCGTGCTTGGTAGAGCATGATGCGTTGTTGAGCTTGGAGGCGTTTCTCGTCTAATCTTTCTAGCTCCTGAAGCCTTAAAAGGTCATTCTTTTCTTGAGTCAGTTCGTTACCCACGGCTATCCTGAGTGACGGGATCTGGATTTCAATGGGGAGAACTGCTTCGCTCCCGTAGACCAGTGAGAATGGAGTACAACCTGTCGGTGTTCGTACCGTTGTGCGGTATGCCCAGAGACATTCGCCCAGTCTCTCATTCCAATCTCTTTTGTTCGAAGAGACGAACTTCTTCAAGAGTTTGATAATGGTTTTGTTGAAAGCTTCCGCCAAACCATTAGCAGCTGGATAATATGCCGTAGAGGCAATATTATGTATCCGATTTTTATCGCAAAATTGATGAAATGCTTGACTGGTGAACTGAGGCCCATTGTCGTGAATTATCCTCCGGGGTACCCCGAAGCGATAGATGACGTGATGCTTGATGAAGCTGATCACATTAGACGCCTTTACCTCAGCAAGAGTGATTGCCTCTGCCCATTTGGAGAAGTAATCCGTGATGGCCAGTATGAACTGGTGACCCCTGGAAGAAGACAGGTGAATAGGACCGACGACATCCATACCCCATGCTTCGAAAGGCCAGGATGCAACCGTAGGATGTATATATTCAGACGGTTGATGTATGAAGTCTGCATGGACCTGACAGGCTCTGCATTGTCTTGCATAGTTGATCGCGTCTGTGATCATAGTGGGCCAGTAATAGCCCATTCTCCTGATACGATCCTGTAGCTTAGGACCGGGTTGATGCGCCCCGCATACGTCATCGTGAGCTTCACGGATAATCTGCTGTGCTTCGTCGTCAGAGAGACATCTCAATAGTAGTCCGTTATAGGTCCGGCGATATAGGCATTGTGAAGATGCATCGAAGTAGAAGCGTAAAGATCGTCTTTTGACGGATACTGCTTCTTTGGGGACCTCTGGCAAGATTCCGTATGCGACGAAATCTATGAAGGGACTTCTCCAGTCTCTTCTAGGGGGATCGGCGTGTGCAGCGTAGCTGCATTCTATGTGAGAGTTGTTTTTCACACAGAATAAATCTCTGTTAAGAAGGATTATCGAATTCTGCCTTCTTATAGGAGTGGCTAAATTCGCAGCTAGACTGGCTAGGGCATCAGCTTCCAGATTCTGAGATCGAGGTACATATTCTAGGAAGAACCCTTTGAATGTCATGGCTATCTCGACCGTTGCTTGGTGATAGGGGATGAGGTCTGGATTCCGGACTTCATATATTCCTCTGACTTGATTGACGATAAGCAGAGAATCTTCGAAAGCTTCCAGGGATTCGACCCCCAGCTCTTTAGCGACTTGGAGCCCGATTAGTAGAGCGTTATACTCTGCCACGTTGTTGGAGCAGGGCTCGTTGAGAGAGTATGCTCGGTAGATGACGAGTTTGTCGGGAGTAACCAGGACGATTCCTACTCCTGAGACCACTTTTCCCTTGGGACCAGTCCTGGAGGCACCATCGAAGAATAGTTGCCATGTGTCACTTTCCATCGCGAAATTACATTCTACAACTTCGTCAGGGATATCCTCGTACAACTTGGAGGTCTCCGGGATCGGATGAGCAGCTAGAAAGTCGGCCAATGCTTGGCCTTTGATGGACTTCTGGGGGACGTACACCATGTCATATGGTGTTAACAGCATCGCCCAAGTTGCGAGTCGGGAATTAAGAGCACTTGGCTTGCTCATTAGTACTCGAAGAGGGTTGATCCTGGAGATGATATGGATAGTCTGGCCGGTGATATAGTGCCGCATTTTCTGGATAGCGAACATCAGAGCCAAGCATTCTTTCTCCACTGGGTTGTACCGGAGTTCGGCTCCGATCATCATTCTACTTAGATAGTAGATAGCCTGTTCATGCCCTACATCGTTCTTCTGCGCAAGAAGAGCTCCCAAGGCATGGTCCATTGCTCGGACGTATAGGAAGAATGGTCTTCCTATGACGGGAGGCACCAGAACTGGCGGATGAGTGAGGTAGCGTTTGATATCGTCAAACGCTTGTTGACAGGCTTCGTCCCATACGAAGGATACACCCTTCTTCATGAGGCAAGAAAAAGGCTGACATCTCCCAGAGAGGTTGGATATGAATCTCTGGATGTAAGCCAGGCGTCCCTGAAATCCTCTAAGTTCCCTCAGATTGTGGGGCGGTCGCATTCCTACGATGGCCTGGACTTTATCAGGGTCCACTTGTATGCCTTTGGCGGTAATGACTGTAAACTCCCTCACCCAAAATAGGTATTTTGTGTATATTTTATATTATTATATTTATTATAGATGTTGAATTTATTTAGAGTATTCTCTTAGTTAATTAAAAAATAAATTTTTTTAGTATATTTACTTATATAAATATTTGTTTAGAATTATTTTTAGGCTATTTTAGATTATTGGGATTTTTTCATAATTTTTAGTTAATTAAAAAACTAGTAACACTAATTTTCTAGGACTTTGAAGAATTTATTTTATGTTCAAACTTAATTAAAAATATCCCAAAATTTTATTTTAGATTCTAAATAGTCATATATATTTTCTAGAATTTTCTGAGAATTTTTTGAATATTTTAGTATTTATTGGGAGTTATTTAGGCTAATAACTAATTTTTAGAACTTGTAGAATTTATTGTGCAATCCCAGAAATATAGAATGGACCCACGTTATTTTTTAGGGTTTATAATATTATTATATATTTTCTGGAATTATTTCAGAATTTTTGGAATAATTTTAGTATTTATTTTTAGTTATATGGGTAAAACTAATGTTTAGAGCTTCTCCTAATTATAGTAGGAAATCTATGAATATAAAATTATCCCAAATATTTTTCTAGAGTTTTTAAATTCAAAATATATTTTTTGTAATTTTCCAGATTTTTATGATTATTTTTAATATTTATTTTGAGTTATTTAGATTTAAAATGACTTAAATAATGTTTTGATAAACTCAAATCAAAAACAAATAATATAACAAAAACCATCTAATCAGATTCTGACACGTGTCAGCCTATAAATATTCTTTCAGCCGTAGGTACATCCCTATATATATATATATTATTAGAACCCTAATTATCCTATTATTTTGGAGAGAGAGATTTTGGAGAATTGTCATCTAGGGTTCCTTCATCTTCCACAAGCCATTGCGCATAGCTCCGGACTCCAAACGAGGCCTAGTTTCTTGCGTTAGAAAGATATTGAGGTTAGCTTTCGGATTATATAAATTTTTTTACGAAATTATGAGTATTAAGTTCTGAAAAATTCGTAGAGCACAGCATGTCCAAAAATAGACGTGTTTCAATGTTTTCGCGATTTCGGGAGAACCAGGAATCAGAATCATGAACCGTTTAAAGTTTCAGAAAGCTAATGTCTAGATATTTGACATATGTTTTTCCCAGAATTTAATTCGAAGTATTTATATACTGTTAATTCTGTAGAACTTCTAGGTTAGAATTTAACCATCGGTGCACAATACAAAATTTGTATGTGCCATAATTTCCAAACGAATTTGAATTCGGATGAGCCATAAATTCTAGCATGTTTTTGATGCTGAAACCTACAGGAAATCATGCATGAAAGTTTAGTTTGTGTCGGTTGACTTTTCGGTCAACAGATCGCCTCGATTTGCGTGCCATGAGTCTCGAGTTGATAAAATTTAGTTTCTTTGGACAAAATTTAAGAATTAACATAAAAATCAGAATAATAAGATTAAAATAGGATTTTAGAGTAATTATTCCAGAATTAAATAAATTAAAATAAATTATCTTTTGACGTGATAAATTTGTAATACATAGGCTATTTGGACTGTGACTTGGACTCTGATTCATACCAGCAGCAGGACCCCAGGCAAGATACCTTGCCAAATTGTTTACATTATTTTGCATGCTTAGTATATTTCTGTATATTTATTACATTTCTGTTTATTTATTGCATGTATAGTTCCTTTCAGTCATTACTATATATTAGATATGTTGACACACACATGGCACTTAGTATCATCGAGGACAATCATTAGGCGTATGGGCTTTTAACCACTCTGGTAAACCATAGTCACTAGCATGCACTATGGTGGTCGTGTCCGATGGTCGCTACCCAGAGGTATGTCGATTGATGGAGTCCGAGGGTCGCTACCCCAGAGGTATGTCGGCTGATGATGTCCACTGACGAGCGTGAGATTGTGAGGATTAGATCGAGTAGCCTACCCTTGCCCATACGTCGAAAAGTTGTCCTCATTTGTATTCATATAGATTGTCCTGTACAGCGTACTTATCTATTTTCAAATATGATGCATGTTTACTGTATTCAAATTGGCTCGTATTTTCTGTATCTTGTTACGTCCCTCTGAGGACCTGGTCCTCTGCCAGGTGTATCTGTTCTCGAGTATTTGCAGGAGCGCAGATTTGGATGGTTACATGTAATCCAAGGATGTCTTCTCTTCGAGTCCGTGATTGATAGCTGGTATTCTTATATTGTGTTTATTGTGTTGTACTCATATTGTATTTGCTCTTATATTCGAGTTGGTAGTGGATTTGTTTCCATCTAACTATCATCCTTAGATACTTCTTATTGAGATCTAGTTTCATAGATACTGATTATTTATTTCTATATGATTTTGGTGGATGAGATTTAGATTTTACCCTGTGACTTATATTACATTTTATACCACTTGTGGATTTGATATTCATATTACAGCGTACGTATGGATTTGGTTTCCATATATTGGAGTTGCCATATCCATGCGGCTGGCATGCTTACGTGTCCTAGTCCTACGTGTTTTTGGGACTGGGGCATGACAATGACAAATCCCAAGAATTTGCCACTAGATACACCCAGAAAGGACTTCGTAGGATTCATCTTGAGTTGATGTTGGCGTATTAACTCGAACACCGTCCTTAAGTCTCGAACGTGATCATCTTTGAGGCAGCTTTTGATAGCTATGTCGTCCACGTAACATTCTACTGTTTTGCGTAAGTGCTCACGGAATATGTTACTCATAGCTCGTTGGTATGTTGTCTCGGCGTTCTTCAACCCGAAGGGCATTACTGTATAGCAATATACCCCCAGTAGTGTTCGGAAGGCGGTATGCTTCTCGTCCCCAGGATGCATCTTGATCTGATTGTACCCTGAGAATCCGTCCATGAAAGACATGCTTTCAAAACCGCAGGTGTTGTCGATCATGATGTCTGTGATGGGAAGAGGGAACTCATCCTTGGGGCAGGCTGCATTTAGATCTCGGTAATCGATACAGATGCGTATTTTCCTATTTTTCTTCATGACTGGGACAACGTTGGCGACCCAGTCGGGATGTTGTTCTTCCCGAATGAAACCACAGGCTATCAACTTCTTGACTTCGGCTTCAATGGCGTCCATTATATCCGGGCGGAACCGGCGCTGTTGCTGCTTTACAGGCTTTGAATCGGGCGATATGTTAAGCTTGTGGGTAGCCATCTTTGGATCAAGTCCTAGCATATCCTCGTAATTCTACGCAAAGACGTCGATGTATTCTTTTATCAGTCGAATAACTTCTTCCCTTTCAGCTGGGGAAAGATTGTTACTGATAAATATCGGTCTTGGTGAGAGTGTATCCCCAACGTCGATCTGGATAACTTCATCTTCAGTGTGAGGTTCTCTCTGTTCGAAGCGGAATTCTCATTGTGTATCCATTTGTTGAGCCCGAGAGTCATTTTCAAACGGCTCAGGCTCTGGTTCGTCTGCTTTGAAGGGATCTGTCACTACCATATTTACTGATAATGTTTGTTCGAGAGCATCAGGTGAGTCGAAGGGCGACGAGCCATCTTGAAAGGAGGAAATGACATCCTTGCTTGATTTGGAGGAGTTGGCATACCCTAACCCGAAACGGGTTTGTTGATAGCGGGGATTGCCGAACAGTGGCGTTCGTCTGCCCTTTCCGTAGTTGAGGCCTGGCTTTCGCTTCAAGTCGTAGCCCATGTTTTGCATGATCCTCAATGCCTGTGGGCTGTATTGGTGAACCTGCATTCTCCCAGTATCGTCATTGAAAGAATCTTCTTGGACAGTCGGCTGATTGCGCTCGCGGCCGAAGACTATTGTACGTTGACTGCTGCAGGTGGGCGGGACAAGGAAGATAGAGTCCTCTTGCGGTCCGTATGTCGTGACGACATTGGATGATGATGTCACCTCCCATATGTACGGATGATAGGAATCCATAGCTGCCAAGAATTTTTGTGCTATAGGTTCTATATCGTCATGGGGAGAGGATTCCTGGTTCGGGATCGGAGCGCTGACATACTGGAAAAGGGGATGTTTATTATCATCTGGAACTCTGTTCCTGGTTGCATTTACATCAGTCGGCTGCCTGTTGCGCCAAAGGTTGATGACCAAGGGAGGAAGCTTCTGGTTCAAAGTGATCATGAGAGGATCACCCCCTTTTCCTGACCTGGACTTGTTCAGGTGGATAGCCATAGGTTCCATGGCTCTTGGATGAGTGGTTCTTCCCTTTACCCTGATTGACAGGGGTAGTACGGCAGAGGGTTCTTCTGGCTCCCGGTGGGATTCCTTCTCTTCCTCGCCTGACACCTCTTTTGTATGGTCTTGAGAGTACAATACGGCGTCGGAATAGTAGGATTCTATTCCTTTAAACGGGTTTAGGTCAGCAACCTCCGTTTGTACTGTTCTTTGTGCGTCTACATATTTAAGGCATTGATGTAGGGTTGAAGGAACGATGTTGTGGTCGTAGATCCACGATCTTCCCAGCAAAATATTGTAGGATACCTCTGAATCGATGACGTAACATGTGGCTACCGATCTGAGGTTGCCAATTTGGATCCTTAGACGAATTTTCTTCAACGGCTTACTTCTTCCAGTGTTGAAACCCACGATCGTGGTGGTGGTGAAAGCTAATTCGCTGGTAGGGATTCTCAGCGGTCTGAGCAGACTGTGAGGGATGATGCTGATTAACAATCCTGGATCTATGTGAATCCGGTCGACCTCCATGGAACCGACGTACCCGGTGTAATAGAGGGGCCTGTCATGCCTGTTATGTTTCAATAGCATGTCTTCTTGAGTGAAAGTGATATTTGGCACCACCTCCATCACACTGTGGCACTGGGGACATGCCACTGGTTCTTCGTCGGGGGACTTGAGCTGGGTCAAGCATGCCTCCGCCTACATTAGTGCTTCACTCAGGGCTAGACGAGTGTCCTGGGAGAGCCTGAGTAGCTCGAAGATGGACAGCCTGGCTGGTGTATTAGCCAGTTGGGCCAGGATGTCGAAGTTGTATGGCTTCTCTAAACCTTTGTTAGGGATATTTTTCACAGGTTTATCAAAGCGAACTTCTTTCTGCTTCCCCTTGTCCGTTGAAGTCGGCCTTGCAGGATCGGTCTCTGACATGACGGACTCGGGTCCCGAAGGTTTGGCGGCTGAAGTATCCGCCGGTGCACCTTCCTGATTTGCTTCGTAGTCATTGAGGTAAGCTCTCCCTGAACGGTTTGCGGCTAGTACCTCGTCCTCGTCTGACGGTGAGGAAGTCGCAACCATATGGCATGGTTTGCATTTGGAGTTCTTTCTAGACGCAGCTCTAGTAGCATTAGACTCTTTCTCGAGCTCTGACACCAAATCCGGATGAACCCACATGACCTTGCCCCGCCGGGTGGTTAGGGGTACCAGGTCGTGATTTTGACCCCTAGCTGGAGGGAGATTGACGATGTTCATCGTGGTCCGAGAGATAGGCGCAACACCATTCGGGACCTCCTGGGGAGGCAGATTGCCAAACTGTAGAGAGATCATGTTGGCTGTGACCGTCTTCTCAGTGTTGTGCAGAGTTATGGCTTTGGCATCGATCAAACCCTGTATCTTCCTTTTCAGTATGTAACACGCCTTTGTCGGGTGGTGCACATATCTGTGAAAGATGCAGTATTTGGGGTCGTTAGTACAGCCGACTTCTTGGGGCCGCTTCAACTCCGGAAGGGTGATCTTGCCACTTTTGACGAGACACTCGAATATACTTGGGATATCCTCGTCGTCAAAGGAGTAGACTTCTACGGGCCTGGACGTCCCTGGTCTCGTCTGCGTGGTTGCCGCCATCCTTTGTCTGGACGTATTGACCGTCAGAACTTCTTTCCCTTTTGGACCACGAGGATAGTCGCTGCTGGGAGATGACTTCTTGCCTCTGTCAGAGACGGAGATTATGATGCCATTGTCGCGCGCCTTGCGACTGTTGTCTTCAGCGACTACGGCCGAGAGGATGAACGAGGGCCAATCACGGAACTGATATGGTCCTGTGAACACCGAGACCACGGGAAGGAGGTTCTTCCTGTAAATGTCTACCAACACAGAGTCTGAAACTCCTGGAGGCATCTGTAAGGTGGCCTGACGAAAACGCTCGATGAAGGTGCGAACGTCCTCTTTTTCCCTTTGCTTGACTTCGATGAGAGAGGACATGGACATGTCCATTCCTCCCTCGTAGAATCGCGTGAAGAATAAAGCTTTGAAGTCCTCGAAGGAAGTGATGCAGTTGTCCGCCAAGCTACGGTACCACTGATAGGCTACTCCCGAGAGACAACCTTTGAACACCCGAGTGAGGAGGGCGTCGTTCCCTTGCAGCAACACCGTCATCATACTGAAATAGTTCATGTATTGACTTGGTAACGTTTTTCCCTCGAACAGGGCCATGGTCTGAGGTTTGTACCTCGGAGGGAAAGGGACCTCTTCCCAGATAGCTGGGTATGGCTGGTTGATTCTCAGTTTCTTGAGCTGATCTTTGTGCTTCAAGGCGTCAAACTGGGCTTTCAACTCCCGTACTGCCTGCATCGGGTTTTCTATTGAAAGCGGGACTACGGAGTGGTGCGGAGTTGGTTGTATTGTGACTCCAACGGGAGGCAATATATTCTCCGAAAGTGGAGGAACCGCCGGCTCTTAATCTAGAGCAGGTCCTTTGTCACGCCCCGATTCCGTGGAATCGTTAGTCGTGACCGCCGTGCGGGCCTGGGGTTGCGCCCGCACAAGGCTAAAGTATTTTGCATAGTAAGCACATATTCAGAGTACGCAGATAAATTGAAACACAGATTTAAAACATGGAAAAGTTTTCTTTATTGATAATGAACATCTATTACAAACTCTTGAACGAGTTAGCTAATATGCCGAACGGCTTACAAATGAGATGACTCAAAATGAGATAGCAGTCCTGTATATTACATCCCTTTATAAGCTCAAATGATAGAGACCTCTAGGCTGGAGGATAGCTTTGCCACGGAGCAGCATTTGTGTATGAAGAGTTGCAGCTTCTGGCTTCTTAATACTTCAGGGGGCGCGGTGAAGATGCGCCAACAGCTGGACTGGATCGGGAAGACGACTTCGGCTCCTCGCTCGGTTCGCCTTGGTGCGTAGAACCTATTTCAACGAGGGTCAGCATATCGAAATATGCTGGTGAAGGCAAGCTAGCCTGACTATACCAATCAACACGTTGTTTTGATGAAGCATGCATATTTGTGGGTTTCTATCTTGCCTTAGTTCATTTACAAGTAAGCAGCATATAGAATTTACTGAAATGAACGTGCCACCGTTCGGTAGATTTTACCTGACCGTCTGAATTACCTGCACAATACTTACCATGCCTTCCCTGCCACGAAGACACCAGTTAGTATGCAACAGGTTTAAATATACACGATGATCACTGGCATGATTGCCATAGTGGACTAGTCTGAGACAAGGATAGCATGCAACGATAGTACACGAGGCGCTGCAAGCCACCTTGTCCCGTACACGATGACTATTACACGAGTTTTGCCCGGATCGGATCGGTGCCAGTGCCCCAGCGACCGTCCGCAGAACTATACCTTGTGCACAAGTTGTCCATGATCGAACACGATTAACAATTCATGCAGTTGAGGCAACACGATTGCAAGAACACGAGTACAAGAACACGAGTGCACGACAAGTAGTAATGCAGGATTTATTTAGCATAGCCTCCCTGAACAATTATGCACAATACAAGGTGTGTGTCATACTTAGCATAATTCATAGAACATTTGCACGAACAAGCATACGATAAGGCAAAAGTTCACAGGTTTGATTGACAAGCATAATAACCAAGTTTATTCCCTTTTTATCTTGGTTTCTTTTATTATTACTTGGTATCGTTTGATCGGGGCAAAGGAGAATGCAGATTATTAGCTGTGAAGCTTGGAAGCAGGGCTAGCTAATCGGGTTGGTAGCCACTCACTTAGAAGTTGGAAAGGAGAAGGAAAGAGGCGCTTCACGACTCCGCTCGCAAGCCGCCTACTGCTCGTTCACCTGCACACGAACAGCTCGATTAATACTTCTTCCTCTCTTTCCAATCTCGGAATAGAAGTGCAAGTCAATGAACGAAAATAATGAAAACCATCAAAACCGTTCAAGGAAAACAAGCAAATCCCAAAACCAACTCAAAGCACGAAAGCAACAAGCGACATCGAAAACCGAGGCAGTAAAAGATAGCAGCGGAGAGGTCCCTCCTAACTCTGCCGCTAAGCCGATCCTTGGGGCACGGTCCACTGAATATGGGAATCGATTCCGAAGAAACAAATCCATAATGAGGACGAGTTCTTAATTTAATCTATCCCGATCGAACGATACCGTCTTGTGTTTCTTAGCCGCGCTCTCCGTACCGGAAGAACGGGGCGCTACATCCTACCCAACTAATTGGAAGTTTCGTCCCGAAACTTAGGAATAGGACCTACCATTAGGGAGCATTTCGTTGGGAATGACGATCAGAAAGGTTCGGACAGGAATTAATGGCATGGCCTGATTGCCCACACGCTAGGCATAACCCAAGTCTCAAGCGACAATTGTTGGCTGTGTGCCCACGCTTTTTACAGAAATTACACGATGGCCCTGGGTTCCCTTTTTGGTGCCCTCCGTTGTTAGGGCACTTTAAAGCAGTATTTCCTCTCTCGTTGCTTTGGCGTTTGTGATTGTAGGTATGCACAGCGCCGACAGGAACGTGAGGATAGTGTGGTTCGTGTAACGCCCCGCTCCGAACGGTTACTTATGGAATACTACGCTGCTTCGACTCGGTTGAAAATCGAGTCTCGGGGAAACCTTACCGCCAAATCAACACGGACGAAGTGCAATGAACCCTTCGAATTAATCGAGCGGCTTCTATTGAAATGAGTCCAAGAGTTTTCGTTGGTTGCTTTGCTTCTTGGTTTTGTGTTGCTTTATGTTTTGGGTTGCTTTCGATGACTTGGTTTTCATGATTTCGCTTTCTCGCTTGCGCGTTCTTTTCGAATCGTAAGGGATGGAGATTGAAGTATGCTAACCAAGTATTGTTGCATTTTTAGGACGCATAACCAAAGAGTGAACGTCGCCTAAGGCTTCCCCATCCTCTCGTTCGATTGATTCAGTGAGTGGCTTAGGCCCTTCGATGAATCTTTCAATTCACATGCCTAATGAAAAGAATCTCTAGTTCACAATGTTGCCTCACTAAAAAGATAAGCTAAAGAAATGAACTGCATGCCTAAAGAATTAGAATTATGCCTTTGCTATCAATTATATTGCATGTTCATAGTCCCTATGCTATACGACCCGATCTGTGGCAAGTCCCTTTGCTTCGAATATGTTATGTGGGAAAAGAATAAGAGATGGAAATTGTGTATTCGTTCCTTTGAACTGTGCATCGTAGTGTTATATCTGTTAGATGTTTCATATCATGCATTGGTCTCGGACAACTTGTGCACAAGGTCTCGTCTCTCGAACGGTTCCTGGGGCACTGGGGATCGTTCGGTCCGGAAGAGATTTTTGGATCGCCCTGAGGATACGGCCCGTAAGGGGGTCTAGTGGGGCGATATGTCTATTAGTGAGATGGGCGTGTATGTTCCAACTGCTAATCATGGGGCGACCCATGGACCGTCATATAGATAGGGCGCATGCTAGGTTCACCTTCTTGCATACCTATCATTTATGACACCAAAAGATTGATACATGAGATTATGCATATATACAAATTGTGCCTAACTTGTGTGTCTGCTGCAGGGATAACCGCTCGGCCGTGGGTAAGATTATTATATGCATATGCTATATATTGTCTATGTTTCCATGCATGAATTATTAAAATGAAACTAGACAACCAGAAAGACCACTTAATAATGCTAGCTTCATATGCTTACTTAGTGTGGATTTTTCTAAGGTGAGTTTGGCCACGGTCGCTCACCAGTACATGTGGTAGTACTGACCCACATTTGTGGGCAAATATCCAGGTACTGGAAGCGAGAGCTTGGCTAGCATCTTGAATCTGAATCAGCGTGTGCGCACCCTTCCATAGGACTGTGTTCGTGCTGCTTCTCCGTCGCTTACCTCTTCAGTGGGCTACTTCCTCTTCTGCTAGATATTTTGCTATTTTGGTCCTACTACAAGGGCATAATGTAATGGGCGTTGTGGCTAGTTTTGGGAATGTAAAAAGAGTTGTAAGCCTTCTAAGGCATATTTTGTAACTCAGCCAAGCAAGCATTTTGTAATCCAAATCTTCAAGTATTCAATAAAAAGAAAGTATTTTGTGTGCTATCAAATGTGTTCTACTTGGTTCTCTGCGTTTTACTCTGTGCCTATAAATGTATATTTTGTCTAACTTGTCTTGTGCAGGTACGTTGCCTGGTGCAAGCGCAACTTAGGCTTGCACGGCATCGCGCCCAAGCGAGGACGAACGGTTCCGTAGGGACCAAGCGAGGACGAATGGTTCCGTAGGGACCAAGCGAGGACGATAGGCCCTACGGGATCGGCCCCTACGGGATCGGGGCGCGACAGGTGGTATCAGAGCATGGCTTTACGTCCTTGGCCTCTTCAAACATCGTCTTCAAAAATGATATAAGTTTTCAAGCGATTTCAAAAGTCCCGAATTTCGAAAATAGATTTCAAATCTATAAGAAGTAAATCGAGAGTATGGAAGGTCCCTAAGAGTGTGAAAAACCCAACGTCCCATGCAATAAGTCCATAATACGTTATGAAGACTAATGCAAGCTACTCTCTTTTGCAGCATAGATGACAAAAACAGGTGCTGGTAACCCTGAGTCATCACGCACAGCTAGCGTGAGCGATGATCAATTAGATAGACTGATTGCAATGTTACAGAATCAAAATGATCGGCATGCTGCGCAACAAGAACGATTCGAGGCTCAGCAGCAACGAGCAGATGCTAGAGCCGCGGCACAACAAAAGTAGCTTGACTCCCTGACTCAAATTGTAACAACACTAGCAGCGCACAGTGGTGCATCGGGCACCGCCGCAACACCTGTGACTGCCCCGACCATGCCTCAAGGCGCAGGATTAGCAAAAACGAATGAGCCTTCTCGCGCGGCCGAAAAGTCTACCTTTAAGGGCGCTGAGTTCCTGAAGTTGAACCCTCCGGAGTTTGAAGGCAGGACCACACCGGATAAGGTGATGGACTGGATCGCGAAGATGGAGAGCTTGTTTAGCTTTGCTTCAATACCGGCGAACAAGAGGGTGGCGTGTGCAGATATGCAGTTGCGGTTACGCGCACACGACTGGTGGGAAGTCAAGAAAACAGACCTTGCCACCAAGCATCATGATGGCAGGATCACTTGGGGAATGTTCAAGGAAGCATTCCTTGCTCACTATCTTCCACCGGCTGTCAGGCAGAGAAAAGAAGACGAGTTTACCGAACTTAAGCAAGGGAGCATGTCCGTCGAAGACTATGAGTCGGAATTCTCCAAACTTGCTAAGTTCGCTAGCTCGATGATTCCCGATGAGGCAGCCCGCACACATCGGTTCATAAAAGGCTTAAACGATAATCTGAGGAAAGATGTTATGAACCGGGAGTGCAAAACCTATATACAAGCCTTTGAGGCAGCCGTGCAGAATGAGCAGTTCACTCCGCAAAATGCTCCAGAAAGGGCACCGGCTCCTCGAAACCCTCCTGCTAAGCGATACCATAATGGCGAGAAGAAAGCTGATCCCGAGAAACAGACCAATGCGGGTGAGAACTGCGGGAAGGTGTGCAGTTTCTGTGGCCGTCAGGGTCACACCAAGGAGACGTGTCGCCATATTACTAAGGGATGCTTTAGGTGTAGAAAGTTAGATCATATGATCCGTGATTGCCCAACCCTTAAGGCGTTGGTAGCAGATGGCACTGAGACTCATACCCCTCCGGGTCCTGCTCTTGACCCAACTGATCAGACAAGAAGGCCTAGAGTGTATCAGTTGAATATTGAGCGTGATGAGAGTGGGCACGATGTTGGTGAGTCTGTTTCCTTTGATCTCTTGGTGCATAGTATATCGCCTTTTTGATCTCTTAAGTTTCGTGGACGAAACTTTTTCTCAGTGGGGTAGTATGTAACGCCCCGCTCCGAACGGTTACTTATGGAACACTACGCTGCTTCGACTCGGTTGAGAATCGAGTCTCGGAGAAACCTTACCGCCAAATCAACACGGACGAAGTGCAATGAACCCTTCAAATTAATCGAGCGGCTTCTATTAAAATGAGTCCAAGAGTTTTCGTTGGTTGCTTTGCTTCTTGGTTTTGTGTTGCTTTATATTTTGGGTTGCTTTCGATGACTTGGTTTTCATGATTTCGCTTTCTCGCTTGCGCGTTCTTTTCGAATCGTAAGGGATGGAGATTGAAGTATGCTAACCAAGTATTGTTGCATTTTCAGGACGTATAACCAAAGAGTGAACGTCGCCTAAGGCTTCCCCATCCTCTCGTTCGATTGATTCGGTGAGTGGCTTAGGCCCTTCGATGAATCTTTCAATTCACATGCCTAATGAAAAGAATCTCTAGTTCACAATGTTGCCTCACTAAAAAGATAAGCTAAAGAAATGAACTGCATGCCTAAAGAATTAGAATTATGCCTTTGCTATCAATTATATTGCATGTTCATAGTCCCTATGCTATACGACCCGATCTGTGGCAAGTCCCTTTGCTTCGAATGTGTTATGTGGGAAAAGAATAAGAGATGGAAATTGTGTATTCGTTCCTTTGAACTGTGCATCGTAGTGTTATATCTGTTAGATGTTTCATATCATGCATTGGTCTCGGACAACTTGTGCACAAGGTCTCGTCTCTCGAACGGTTCCTGGGGCACTGGGGATCGTTCGGTCCGGAAGAGATTTTTGGATCGCCCTGAGGATACGGCCCGTAAGGGGGTCTAGTGGGGCGATATGTCTATTAGTGAGATGGGCGTGTATGTTCCAACTGCTAATTATGGGGCGACCCATGGACCGTCATATAGATAGGGCGCATGCTAGGTTCACCTTCTTGCATACCTATCATTTATGACACCAAAAGATTGATACATGAGATTATGCATATATACAAATTGTGCCTAACTTGTGTGTCTGCTGCAGGGATAACCGCTCGGCCGTGGGTAAGATTATCATATGCATATGCTATATATTGTCTATGTTTCCATGCATGAATTGTTAAAATGAAACTAGACAACCAGAAAGACCACTTAATAATGCTAGCTTCATATGCTTACTTAGTGTGGATTTTTCTAAGGTGAGTTTGGCCACGGTCGCTCACCAGTACATGTGGTAGTACTGACCCACGTTTGTGGGCAAATATCTAGGTACTGGAAGCGAGAGCTTGGCTAGCATCTTGAATCTGAATCAGCGTGTGCGCACCCTTCCATAGGACTGTGTTCATGCTGCTTCTCCGTCGCTTACCTCTTCAGTGGGCTACTTCCTCTTCTGCTAGATGTTTTGCTATTTTGGTCCTACTACAAGGGCATAATGTAATGGGCGTTGTGGCTAGTTTTGGGAATATAAAAAGAGTTGTAAGCCTTCTAAGGCATATTTTGTAACTCAGCCAAGCAAGCATTTTGTAATCCAAATCTTCAAGTATTCAATAAAAAGAAAGTATTTTGTGTGCTATCAAATGTGTTCTACTTGGTTCTCTGCGTTTTACTCTGTGCCTATAAATGTATATTTTGTCTAACTTGTCTTGTGCAGGTACGTTGCCTGGTGCAAGCGCAACTTAGGCTTGCACGGCATCGCGCCCAAGCGAGGACGAACGGTTCCGTAGGGACCAAGCGAGGACGAATGGTTCCGTAGGGACCAAGCGAGGACGATAGGCCCTACGGGATCGGCCCCTACGGGATCGGGGTACGACAGTTTGAGCGACAGGGCGTGATTCATGACTTCACGCATTGTCCGATACTGATGAACGGATACGTGCGAATGGATGATAGGGCGTAGTCCACCTTCAAACCTTCTAGCTCAACTCGCTACATCAGGTAAATAGGCCCTAGCGAATTTGGAGAGTCGGTTGAATTCGGCGGAGTACTCTTTAACTGTCATGCTGCCTTGCCGCAGCTGCACGAACTCGTTCTCCCTTTGACGTTGGACTGGCGGGGGTACAAACTCCTCTTCGAAGGCGGCACGAAAAGTCGTCCACGAGATCGCCTCCTCTCCATGGCCAAGTTGAAGAGATCGTCGATGCACGTCCCACCAGTCGTGCGCATTGAGGCGAAGCAGTAGTTGGGCACAGGTGACGCGCTTGTCTTACGGCACCTCCAGGAGAGAAAAATGATCTTCAAGCTCGGCGAGCCAATCTAGGGCCACGATCGGGTCCTCAGTCCCATTAAATGGCGTGTTGCAGACCTTCTTGATGTTGCCAAAGGTGAAGACAGTCACTTCCCTCGTCCTTGGCACTAGCGGTGTCTCGACTTCAAGTATTGGTTGTTCCACCGGGGTCGCTGTTGTAGCTGTGGACTGGTTGGTGGCCAAGGTCTGAACAAGTTGCTGCAGGGTATCTACCTGCTTTTGCTGGACTGAGAGTCGAGCCTCTAGATTGCTCTCGAACCTGGCTTGGCGGGCATCCTCTCTCTGTCGTTGCTCGGTTAACATTTGCATCACCTGTTGAAGCGAATATGTTTGAGACATACCCCGTTGGCTCCGAGAGCTTCCTGATGTTCCGGAGCTGCTCTCTTGAGCCTGTGTTTCGCCTGGTGCTAGCGCTGATGGTTGCGCTTGTGCCATTCCTTGGAAAGAAGGTAAATTAGATCAGGATCATAATGTATTATGGACTTATTGCATGAATGTATCTCATTTTGGCCTTAACGAGTTCAGGAGTTCGCATAGGAAGTTATCGCTAAGGGAACTTTTCTAGTTCATGAATCAAAGGAACTTTGAAGCTGTGCTCTGATACCAACATGTCATGCCCCGATTCCGTGGAATCGTTAGTCGTGACCGCCGTGCGGGCCTGGGGTTGCGCCCGCACAAGGCTAAAGTATTTTGCATAGCCTTCCTGAACAATTATGCGTAATACAAGGTGTGTGTCATACTTAGCATAATTTATAGAACATTTGCACGAACAAGCATACGATAAGGCAACAGTTCACAGGTTTGATTGACAAGCATAATAACCAAGTCTATTCCCTTTTTATCTTGGTTTCTTTTATTATTACTTGGTATCGTTTGATCGGGGCAAAGGAGAATGCAGATTATTAGCTGTGAAGCTTGGAAGCAGGGCTAGCTAATCGGGTTGGTAGCCACTCACTTAGAAGTTGGAAAGGAGAAGGAAAGAGGTGCTTCACGACTCCGCTCGCAAGCCGCATACTGCTCGTTCACCTGCACACGAACAGCTCGATTAATACTTCTTTCTCTCTTTCCAATCTCGGAATAGAAGTGCAAGTCAATGAACGAAAACAATGAAAACCATCGAAACTGTTCAAGGAAAACAAGCAAATCCCAAAACCAACTCAAAGCACGAAAGCAACAAGCGACATCAAAAACCGAGACAGTAAAAGATAGCAGCGGAGAGGTCCCTCCTGACTCTGCCGCTAAGCCGATCCTTGGGACGCAGTCCACTGAATATGGGAATCGATTCCGAAGAAACAAATCCATAACGAGGACGAGTTCTTAATTTAATCTATCCCGATCGAACGATACCGTCTTGTGTTTCTTAGCCGCGCTCTCCGCACCGGGAGAACGGGGCGCTACTTCCTTGGCTTGGATTGGGTGGCGGCAAGTCCACCCCCACACGTATCTGAGTTGGCGGGATCGATGCTTGAGCCATGGCAGTTGCGTGCTGAGTTAGCATCATCTGGTGCATGTTTTCCATCATGGATTGCATTTGTTTCAGAAATGTCTCCAGCGTAGTGATGCGTTGCTCCGCGTTTCCTGATGGTTAAGCCTCCTCGCGTTCATCTTCAACGGCGTAAACTTCCATCTCCCTGGGTGTCGTTGAAGGATTAGTATAGGTCGCTGTAGAAGTCGACTTTACACTTTCAGCATTTGATTCGGGGGCTTGGCGGTCCTCGGCGTCGGAATCAGAAGAGGACGAAGCTGGTTGTCGTGACCTTGCACGAGTGTTTTGGAACACCCCGGCTTCAGCGTTCCTGAGGAGCTCATTGAACCTCCTTCGGCTCGGAGGCCTGGAGGGATGACGTCTTGAGTTCGAACCTCGTCTAGGCATGTGTGAGGCCATGTTTATAGATGCATGCACGGGCTCCTTTTCCTGGAAAGACAGAGAGTAGCTTAACCGGTCGAAAACCGATCATCTCGTTTTAGAGCAGCAGCAGTCAATCACAACCCTATGACTATTACAACAATGCTCGCCAGGAGGCGTAATAGACACATTGGAAGGTTTCCTCTTTTTACGCTTCTGGATTAGATATTTGCGCAGGTTAGGGGGAATTGCAGAAGAAGACGATTGCTTGTTTCTTCTGTTCCCGTCAGCGGGCATGCGGAGATTGGGCACTATAGCTCTTGCTGTGCCACCTGTGTATAACAGGTTGGCCATCTGGGTGGCGGATAACCCTGGGGGAGGGTGCCTCTCCGCATTTTGAGCTTGCTTTACGCCGAGGGATTTCGCCTGGCGTAATTTGGAGTTTTGCTCAAACGGGCGTAAAGCTGAAGAGGTCCTCAGCCGGCCATCGGCTTCTCGCATAATCCGGAGGGTATGCAGATTGTCCCCTCGCTGGCGTAAAGGCCGAGGAGTTGAATACTCTGCCGCTTGCTTTCCTTCGCGGAGACCACAGTGCTCATCTGGTTCCCCGTAGAGGTCAGATGTCGTCTTGCGTGCGGGGCATGACTTGTACTTCCGATTTGGCGCTAAGGCATCATCAGAAGTTTTGTCTGTACCGCGCGTAGAGGGAGACTGGTTTCTGTGCGTAGAGCACAGTGGATACTCCTGGGTCAGCGCTGAAGCTTTGCCCGAGGTTTTGTCTATACCGCGCGTAGCGGGAGACTGGTTTCTACGCGTAGAGCACAGTGGATACTTCTGGGTTAGCGCTGAGGCTTTGCCCAAAGTTTTGTCTGTACCGCGCGTAGCGGGAGACTGAATTTTACGTACGGGGCACGGAGGGAGCAATGCTACAACCTCATTGGTCAGAGAGATCGGAGAGATCGGAGAGTCCACAGGAATGGTAGAGGATGTCTTGGGCATCCAGACCTTGTGCAGCTTCCTGTTATTTTGGACGGAGAGAGGGTGAGAGCTACCCCCGGTTCGAAGCATGTCTTCGTAGGCAGACTGGTCGAATTGGACGACCAGTGTCTTCTTCACGGTTCCTATAGGTACCGCATCTTGTTGAGCAATTACTTTCTCATCAGAAGAGAAAAATGTCCCCAGCAGAGTCGCCATCTTGTTTGTGGTAGGAAACGAAAAGAATGAAAGATGTATTCAAGATGGGGTTTATACAAGACCCGTGTTCTTTTGTTTACAAATAAACTTGTACAATGTAATCCTATACGAGGATGTGGGAGTACAATTTATTTAATCTGGGTATAAATTGCTATAGGTGTCTGATCTGCAGTCGATCACTTTAGCCCTTGGACCACACGATGGTGAAGAAGTGCCGTAGAAGACAGGAGGTAGCTTCGAAGGTTGCAAAAGAGGGTGGATGCACGATGCCAAGGTCGTCGATCCCTACCCCTTGCCTGAGCTCCGGGTTCCTCTCTCTCTCTCTCTCTCTCTCTCTCTCTCTCTCTCTCTCGATCTCTTCTCTCTCCTTGTTTTTCTTGACCCTGTCCGATCTCCTTTTCAGAAGTCTGATCGTTGATCAATTTCTTCGACCTGTTCCTCTGTAGATAGAGGTCTCTATTTATAGAGTTTTAGTGACAGTGACCACTCAGTTAGTGTAAAAACTGAGGAGTGGAATCACAGCACCCTTTTATACGACGGTTAAAATAACCAATGCCTGGGTATAGATGATCCTTTGAATGAGCGTATAACGCGGGTCCAACTAAGGGACACAATGCATATTGTTGCTACGAAGATCACGACGTAAAAGCCACGTAGGTAGGTATCCTCCGTGTAGAAGAGGTGGGCATAAAAGCCAATGTCTGTCACCATAGCATAGAAGCCAAAATAGGCATAGAAGCCCGATGGCATAGAAGCCGAGTAAGCATAGAAGCTGAGGAGGCGTAGAAGCCGAGAGAGCATAGAAGCTGAGGAGGCATAGAAGCCCTGAGAGCATAACAGCTGAGGGGCGTAGAAGCCGAGAGAGCATAGAAGCTGAGGAGGCGTAGAAGCCCTGAGAGCATAACAGCTGAGGAGGCGTAGAAGCCCTGAGAGCATAACAGCTGAGGAGGCATAGAAGCCGAGAGAGCATAGTAGCTGAGGAGGCGTAGAAGCCCTGAGAGCATAAAAGCTGAGGAGGCGTAGAAGCCACTGCGCAATGCTGAGTGCTGACGTGGACGTCTTTAGCCGGAATCACGGCTTTTGAAGATATAATCAAATCTCTCGCATTAAATGCGGAGATCTGCCACCATCCTGTGCATTAATTGCGAAGGCGTGTTCTGAAGGCCTGCCTCCATTCTGAGCATCAGGTGAAGAGACGTGCCTCGAGCCTTGTACAAAGCGCAGCTTTTGACGTGGCAGTCTGTTTGTCTTCCGCGGTGTGTAGACGGTTCACGTTTGCCTGTGTAGAACAAGGCAGCGTATCCCTTTGTATGCAAAAAAGCAGTTTACGCAAGGGGGGTATCACCACACGATGGTTCGGTAAATCTTAATCAAATCCCCTGCATTAAATGCAGAGATCCGCCATCATTCTGTGCATTAAATGCGGAGGCGTGTTTTTGAAGGTCTGCAGCTCTTCTGTGCATTCATCGCAGAGACGTGCCTCGAGAAGACTGTCACCGTCTTGTGCACCAATCGCAGAGACGTGCCTCAAGCCCTGTACAAAGCGCCGCTTTTGACGTGGCAGGCGGTTTGTCTACTGCGGAGTGTAAAGGCAGCATATCCCCTCGTTCATGTAAAAGCAGTTTACGCGAGGGAGATGGCGGTAACTGACAGCCTGGGTCGCAGTGCCGTGCTATCATTTATAGCCGTCGTCTGGGTAGCCGAGCCGTATCCTTTTGTCAGAAGTTCAGATATCAGGTTCACTGCAGGGTCTGATAGGTTCATCTCGGAGAGCACGAAGCGTTCCTCGTACGCTTTAATACCGCATTTGAAAGCGGATGTGTTTTACGCCATATATGCGACGAATCCCTCTGCTTTACGCTCTGAGGCGGCCTGGACATACTGTACTTACGCGGATGGTCCTGAGAAGCTCTTTGTCTTGCCTGCTTGATGGCTCTGAGGTCATCTCTTTATGCTGTCCCGCACCAATAAGTTGCGTATAGTCATCCGACGTATTTTTCATGCTTCTACACCACCATTTAAGAGTTTCACCATCAATATATAAAAAGTTCAACTATAAGTTGAAGTTGAAAATACAATGTCTACCTACCTTAAAATCTACCAATCTTTCATAAACACAAGATTATACATTTAAGAAAAAAATTCTCAAATCATTTAATAGTGTTCATAAATCATCAAAAATTTTAATTTATTCATAACTTAAATTATATTTCCTCTAATACATCTTTAATTGTCAAAGAGATCTACCTAATAATATATTAACCTATGGGGTCAACCACGAGCGTTCGTCTTTCCAAAATAGGGGAAGACGAGAAACAATGATAGTAAGATTAGGAAGAAAATAATGTGCAAATACGGAGATCAAAGGCGATAATCAAGTTCAAGTAAATTTTTTAAGTCAGTTGTGGATTGAGATCCTACTCTTATTTTAATTCTAACTACAAGCTCGCTCAGTATAGTAATGTAACCAAGACGATATGCTTTTGACCTACATGGGCCACCACAAAAATTATTGTCACGTCCAGTCCCAAAATATGTAGGACTAGAGTACGTGACATGGCCAGCTACGTATCAAGTGGACTCCAGCCCAACTCAAATATGTATATGCTGTCTATACTAGGATATTATGTCTAATATGGCAGGTCAAATTATATCTCAATCCACATAAAGAATAAGTAATAAGAATGAACAATATGTATCATGGTATGCAGCCCACTATCATATATGTTCGAATAAACTCGAAAGAATAAATGAGTCTATTAAAACTAGGATATATAGCAAATAGTGTCATGGTAATAAATATAAATAAGTAAGAACGATAAAGGATATAACTAGTGATACCTGAATCCTTAAGACACAACCATCAACTATCCATCCATCTACTCTATAAAGCGAGTTCTACAATAACCTGGAGAGATCACCAGGTTCTCAGTAGGACATAACAAGATATATAATATACATGTCGAAATGTAACAATAAAACTTACAAATAGAGACATGGAATACATGTAACAACTACAAACTGATATACAAACTGATATACAATTAAGAGGGAATCAATATACCATAACACCATAGGATTCTACTGGTAATAACATATCTCAACACCATAATGTCATAGGACGCTCATAATCTTGAGATGTAAGACAATCTCTACTATCACAATGCCATAGGACACCCTCCATCCTAGAGGGTACATAGGCCAATATCTAGTACTCAAATCTCTCCTATGTGGTACGGGTCAAGTCAAACTCGATGGAACGGAGGAATATGACTCAATAAATACAATCACAATGCCCATATGAATCAAGCAGTGACCCATAGAGATAAAATAAAGTTCGTGCACATAAAATAGTAGATGATATGAACATAGGAAGCATATAATCATGTATAACTAGAAAGGAACAAATAATAGGAAATGCATGTAAATATAATACAATTCGGGCAAGGTATACTTGTATGGAGTCCAAGCATACTGAGTTTGCGAGGCCAAAGTCTATCCAAGTCTAGCCACGAAACACGATCTATAATCATCATAAATATCATCCAATAACAAATACAATCATACATATGTTATACATAAGTACATTTACAAATAACACTCCTAACTAAAATGGGATCGATCTAAGTCACTTATTTCTAGGTTTTGAACATAATTTTTAGATTTTTATAACTAGTTTTATGCTTTCAAAACTTTATAAGAACTTTCAAACTAATTTATAAAATTCTAAAAAAAATATGATATTAAATATCCCTTTGATATACTCTATTTGTACCAGCACCTAACTCTCACAAAATAGAGGTCATATATTTTTCTATAAATTTATTCGATCAAACAGGACAACAGATGGGAGAAAAATGATTTCTTCCAAACCACTAATCCAATAGATCTAAAATTTTGTTAATAAACTAATAACATATTCATAAAAGGAACATTAAAATTTTATATAAAATTACATAGTAAATTGGGAGTTATGATCTTTCAAAGTAGGATAAAATTTGAATAGATCAAAACATGGAAGGCTGAACTGCGAAAACCATAAGTAATTTTAAAAAAAAACATTAGGGATCTAATTTTAGATTCTGATAGTCCTAAATGTTATATTTACTATAAAATTTGTTTCATTGAAAATTTATGAATGACCTATGAGTTATTACAAAATTAATAGGGATATATACTACTGAAACACATATTTTCATATAAATTTCTTAAAGGGTCAAACGAACTTCATTTCAGGATTAGGAATATGATTTGGAAAAGCTAAGAGATAGGAGAATATACCTGAAAAGTTTGAGAGTAAAATTCCTTCGTTTGTTCCCTCAAAATTGTCTCCAAACACAAATTTTCTTCTATACCTGCTACTGAAATTATATTCTCAAAAGAATAAGTCATCCTAAAGAGAAACCATAATGTCTATATATAATAAAGAGGGAAATCCGGGTCAAACCCAAGTTTGACCCATGGATAAGGACATATAACCCCCCATAAGGGTCTGAATATGGGTGAAGTTTTAGGTTTTTTTCCATATTTTCTATCCTTCTCTTTTCTTTAATTAGAAAAGATATTTAATAACTAGTTTTAGCTTAATTAAATATAAATAAATATCAAATGAATTTTAAAAATTATGAAAAATACAAGAAACTCTAAAATGGTGTTCTAGGCTTTCTTTAAAAATCTGGAATACAAATTTCTAACCAATATTTTTCTAAAATTTCTACAGACTTAATAATAGCTTTTGGCCTATAAATATTCATAAAAAATTCTAGAAAATTCAAACAATTACCAAACCACTTCTAATACACTTATAACATGTTATGACTTATAAAGCCTCATTAGATTATTCTATCTACTATTAAACTTTCAAAATTCTAATTTATCTATTTAAAATTTTTGGTAGCGGATACTACAGCTTATGTACCATCTATTAATTATAAATTCTCTTTTTTCCTCAATCTCGTAACAAGTTCAAGCTTGTTCATCTTAACATCAAATTATACATCAATTATTTTTCTTCAATTCCAAAATGTCACTATTTTGCTCAATTAAAATTTTTATCTTCGAAGTATCCATAATTCCATATTTTCTGGTTGCTTATAAAATTTTGGAAAACTCTTGATTATGATATTCATCCCAATTAAAAAATTTGTCCTCCAAGAGTCAAAAATAAATCTTCATGTTTGACAAATTCATAGTCATTCATTGTTTATCTTTACCATCCTCAATAATATCGTTAAAACTATATCCATTGTCTTCCAATTCTTATTTTAAATCATCCAGTCAGTGTCTTATCCTTATTTCCTTAATCAATATTTAAATACTTCTATCAGTCTTATAAATTTGTAACCTCGAAAATATTTAAAATTTTCTCATTTTTAATAATTACATTTATTCTAAAAATTCTAGAAATTTAATGTCTAATTCCACAACCATCATTGAATACTTCCATTATTCTTAAGTACATAACCCCAAAAAAAATTATAATTCCTCAAAATTAAATATACGATCCTGCCATTACTTCCTTTACACGTTTCTTACATGAAAATAATTCCTTAAATATAACCATTTAGAAAATACAATAATGCTACTATTCTCTTGATTTTGCTTTCATTCTTAGTCCCGCTCCTCTTTCATCAATTCCATCTTAATGTCCAGACAAAAGATATATCATTACCAGATGATAACAATTCCTCTATTCTAGTGCTAGATTGACTAGGGCACTTCCCTTGGCCATTCCAAAAAGTATGGAGGATAATAAGATTCAAGAAAAATAAGATTTTAGTTATTAGTTTGCTAGAGTAATATATTTTTAGATGTAGGTCAAGTTGATGGATGCAAGTAGAACAGAGGATTATAAAGAATCAGAATCCTACTCTTGTTCACTTGATTACAATGAAGTTATTGTCCTACATTTTTCTTGCATATGTCAATAGTCAACAATTTCTAAAATTCTAACCTGCAAGGTGTTCACCTTTGCTTTGATATTTAATTCTCTTACTCATTATGACTCCATATTATCGATTATCAACTAACAAGAATTTGATGATTTAGACTTCGTCCTTCGAAAGATCTTTATCAAATTGGTATTTCCATCCATAATATCATC
Organism: Iris macrosiphon; assembly: GCA_036927795.1. Classification (NCBI taxonomy): domain Eukaryota; kingdom Viridiplantae; phylum Streptophyta; class Magnoliopsida; order Asparagales; family Iridaceae; genus Iris; species Iris macrosiphon. The sequence goes on along the minus strand of JAYESA010000016.1, from coordinate 6,376,886 downwards.
ATTTATGAGTTTTTACCAATCCATATAAATTCTACTATATTTAGATTTTTTTTTAGCATATCAATGACTATATCCAATAAATTAATCAAGGTCTTCTAGTATCAGAGTTTTTCCATCTCTCTTTAATTCTATTGCCCTCGGAATAATGTTAACTTCACTAAGAATGAGATCATACAACCATCTATCATAAAATCCCTTTTGTTTGTTTTAGCGACCTTCAATATCATTCATAAATATATTGGCAATATTCTTTACTTGGTGGTTTAATGTTATAATCATGTCTACTTAACCTTATTCTTCGAATCACCCATTCTTATTTCGTAACCATTCTTAAAATCTCAAGTGTGAGTATTTGATTTCAAATCTTGTATGTTGCGGTCAGTTTTACGAAACCTCTAGATAAGTTACAACCTTAATACATTTATAATCCAAAATTATTCCTCAATCATCCCAATTTATTCTTTTGATCCTCAGTTCTACTACCTTCGTCTCAAAGTTCAATTGCTTGTCATCGTTGATTAATTGTCTCTTAATGAGCATCATCTAGAAAGTACTTAGCTACCTAAGCATGATAAGACATATTAACATCTTTTCTCAATGACTTTTACCATCATAAAATTGTATATAATTCCTCAATTTCTACGTCACAAGTTCACAATATTGTCATCTTAATTCCTATGGATCATAATCATCATTTACGAGTTCCACAATTTTTAGTCCAATTTATGCAACCCTTATTTATTTCTTTGAATTCATATGTTATTCTTCCATTTACTACTCAAATCTATTTCATTAAATCTTTCAAACTCCGATATAGTATCTTGACCCAAATTTTTTTTTTTTTGACCGGCAATAAAACCTCAAAATATTTTTTTTCAACATTCATGCATAAGATTTTTGGTTGACCATTCTACTATGAGCTCAACTTCCATTGTTTTTTCTATAATCCATAAGACACATCTTTATACAAGAATTAGATTCAACAACGAACAAGTATTCAAGGTGAACCAAAAGTTAGGATGAACAAAAGCAAGTGAAAATAGATTTAAGCAAAGTTCAAGTAAGATTCTCAAGGGTCATCCCAAGAATCTATCAAGAAATCATAATCTGTGATTGAGTACTCTACTTCATAGAATCCATCAATCATATTCTATTGCAGGCTCGTAGTAGTACAACTAAGCCTAAGTACTACCAGCCTACATCGCAGTATTTGCGAAGATGAGACCTACATGGGCTATCATAAAAATATGTCATGACCCACATCCGGATGATCGGGTATGAGTCCGAGCGTACACCTAGCCTACATCGCAGTATTAGCGGTAGAACATTGTCTAGACCTTAATAAGAATTATCTTAATAATACAGGTACAACTAGTATCATCATAAACTCAATCACAGGATGCTAAGGAAGATATGCATAAGAAAGATAATCCAATCAACTAACTAATAGAAATAAAACTAAAACATAGTAGTGAAATAGAGAAATACTAGCTTAGATCTCTCTAAAGGTCACCTCATGGTCCAAGGTGTAAGAGTAGTCTCAACTATATATAGCATCAACCTGAAGTCCAAGAACGTGGGGCACAACATCTCCTAAAAATATGGTTATCCTGTCAGGATTGGAGCAAGTACATAACTGATAAACAATTCATAACATGATAGAAACTATAAAATAGGAAATAGCATATGAAGTACATAATAAACATACAAAACTAGAATCATGGTATGACAAGTAGAGAGAAACAACTAAATACAAGCAATCATGGCATGTAACAACAAGAATAAGGGTAAAACAAGTAAATCTGCATCTATCTAAGTGTTTTAAAATACCACGTTCGATATGTGATCGGCTAGGGTAATACGGTACATCGTATCAATGGCTATGTAAACCCCCTCACCCAAAATAAATATTTTTGTGTGTATTTTATATTATTATATTTATTATAGATTATTTTAAATGTTGAAATTTCTTAGAGTATTTTTATAGTTAATTAGAAAATAAATTTCTTGATTTATTTAAATATATAAAATACTTATTTGAAATTAATTCCGCAAAACTATTTTTACTACTATTTATCTCTCGTTAAAATATTACAAATATTTTTAGAATTTATTTATTATGCAAATATATTTTTTTCTAGAACTTTTATACTCTAATTGATATATATATATATATATATATATATATATATATATAATAGTTTTAAATAAAAGATAAGAATTAATTATAAATCCTAATAACTAACTCCTAAACTAATAATCCTAATACTAATCCTACTACCCCTACCCAACCCCACAGCTACAGAAACCGCAACCCCCGCACGGACTCGCAATCCCCCTCTCTCTCTCTCTCTCTCTCTCTCTCTCTCTCTCTCTCTCTCTCTCGGTATATATATATATAAGAGATCTTAAATCAAAACCCTAACCCTAGACTACCCCTAGCGCGATCCAATACCCTGGCTGCCACCGCCGTGCGAGACCGCCGTCGCACGGCCGGCCGGCGGGCGGGACAGCAACCGCAGCAGCCGCAGAAAAACAGCAGCCATCCCCTTCTTCAGGGGTACATTTCACATATGTACATCATGTTTCAAACGGTTTATCCGTACACGCTCACAACATAACCCCCTAGGAATTCCTTCAAGTAGAACGAATTTTGGAGTCCCGGATTGATCGAAAAATTGACCGAAAGTTGGTCGAAAAATTGTTCAAAAATAGTTCAAAAATTTAATCCAACCGCCCATGTTCATGTCCAACTTTCTACCAACCCGTTTAATATTTTTAAAATCTAATTAAAAGGACATCTTTCCAATATGACCAAGATTTTTACTGTTCTTTTAGTTTTTATTAGTTTGCAATGTGGATTGAATTATTCTGATTCCAAAATGACCAAAAACTTAGTTTTTTAAAATTAAAAACTTGCGATACGGAGTATGTTCCGATAAATCGGACCACTACATCATATACCAGTTGCACCGAAAGGCGAGTATAATATTTCCTGATGTACGGGCTTTCGTAAAAGTTGATTTGGACTTGTGTGCGCGTCAGAATCAACCCGTGTCCGTAAAAGTTCTCCCGTATTAGTATTTTATAAATTATTCTATTAGTTTGTGTGCGCTCGTCAGATCAACACAAAACTTGTGCCAATGGATCCATGGTATCACGATGTTCATGTGATCCAAGTTTCGCGTAATTTCGAGATAGTTGACCAAACCGCCTATTTGCGGGCCCTACGGTTTGACTTGAAGGGCAAAATTATGATCGGCTCACCGGAATCCAAAATTGGACATACAGTTGAGTTCGTATCATCTTTTAAAATTTGTTTGACATATAATTTGTCCCATTTAGAGACTTTTACCCTTGACACATTTTTTGGTGCAAAGTGGCCCACCTGTGGACCCGCTTTGACCCAAAATTATCGTTTTGCCCATGTGTCCAAATTGGGCGAAAAGATAGAGTTTTCTGACTATCTCACTAATTTTGAAGACGTTGGCGATGTTTATTCAACACCCAAAGATATTCATTCAGATACGCTACTTTTCGGTTCCTTGGGATCATCATCTGGACATCTACATTACACAGCTTGCTTGCCAGGCAAGTATACATTGTCATAGTACTGTTTAGTTACATTCATTTGTCGCATATTTATTTTCTATTATTTATTTCCATTAATTTGTTATATAGAATTGAGCGTCCAAGAATAACTTGGGTGCAAAGACGGTTGTGTCGTCTTTTATTTCTTATTATATATTATGCACGTCGATCTAGTTTTACGAGACCAACCCATGAGTTGAGGAATTATTATGTTTCATTGGCCGTGACATAATTCTTACACGTGTTATGAGTCTCATATAGGACACGGACTTGCATATTTGGCTGGCCACCTGTACATGTATGTCGTACGACGAATAGGGTATAACTGCGAATAGTGATGCATGTTAGAAGACTTAGCAGTTATTAGTAGTCCTGGAATATAGACTATTATGGTATGGTGGTTCAATCATTATCCTTGTTTGGTTGTAGGGTTGGGCTATTGTACTAACAATAGGCTATGAACCAAAGTTACGACGCCGATACCTGCACTCCGTCTCGGTGTAGTAGCTGAAAGGTGTTATGGATACAACATGTATAGAGCATGGGATGGGGAGAACAATGAGTAAGGGTATATAGGCTCCTTTAAACTTTTCTTTTTGTAACCCGTACACTCCGTTGGAGATGCATGGTCAGATGACCCTTATATTATATTATTTACAGGCGGCCTCTAACGACGAAAGACGTTATGCTTTTTAGGCCCTTGACTCTCCGAGAGAGTCATGCCAATCCCATTTTTAGCCAGATAGCCCATACGTTAGAAATTTGTTCTCAAAAGTGTATTTCACATAGACGGTTAGGCGACCATGTTTGATGTTTACTTTTAGTACATTATTAGCATGTTTCTATGTATCTTGTTACATCCCTCTGAGGACATGGTCCCTTTTTAGGTATAGACGAGCAGGATTATCTGGAGGAGTATGGACCGGGACCTGATGCATCATTCTCTGTTGAGGATGTCTTACCCTCTGAGTATCCATGATTACTTCATTAATGATGGATCTTTAGTTGTTATTTCTTTTCTTAGTGGATATTTTATTTTATATTGTAGTTCTGACCTCCTCTATCATTTAGTTGATTTAGTCGATTGACAGTGGATTTGTCTCCACCCAACTATTATTCTTTTGATACTTCGTACTTGAGACTTCTTTAGTTATTTATTTTGATATTCTTTATTTTTGTTTGTGGATAAGATATAGATGCATGTGAGTTGTGTTGACAATATATATACCACTTATGAATTATTTATTCATATACAACATTTGTGTGTATTATAATTTTTCAACATATTAGAGTGTCATAAACATACGGCTGACATGCTTACGTATTCCTAGTCCTACGTATTTTGGGACTGGGGCATGACATATTTTTGTGGTAGCCCACACAGGTCGAGAGTATATTATCTCGATTACGTTACTGTACCGAGTAAGCCTGCAAATAGGATTAGAGTATAGGTCTCATCTACATACTTGACTTCCCTCCTTGATTTTGTTTCAAATTCTTTGAACTCACCTACCTTCCTTGACCTTCGAAATTCTACTCGCTTAATTCTCTCGACATAGGTTTTCTTATTTTCTCACCTCTTCCTATTTAATGTAATTCCTTAATAGTTCCTTGAGTATAGCCTCCTACCAGAATATAGGAATCCTTATTGTTAGAAGATAATTATGATAGCATACCTACTAAGAAAAATAAATTAGAATATTGACAGTTCCCAAAAGTTTAGCATACCTAATGAACCCTAGCATCCAACACCTGTAAATTGATTGACCATCATCCCTTGATATATTTTGGAATGACTTGAGAGTAGTATAGAAACTACTAGAGTTAGTTAGAAATTTGACCATATTGTTTGACCCTAGTATTGAGAAAACAATAGAAATCCAAGGTTGAATATTATGACTAAACCTAACTTTCATAGTGAGATAATATAAGAGGACTATAAATTTAGATTCTTGTCTTGATATTAGCAGAGCAGTACCTTAGGAAATGAGGAGGAATCGACCAAAATCTTAGTAAAAGCAAGGGTACCATATCTTCAGCTTAGTAGATCTCCTAAAATCTATGATCATCGTTGAATCATACTTGAGTCTCCATGAGTCACCGACAGTGCGATCTCATCCAATTATCTATATACGTTTTCATCTTTACTTAATCCCTCCCTCCATCATAGATGAATTATCATATCTTTTTACCCAATTAAAACCTATTGAATGATATAGAATATTTTTCTTGATCATACCTCGAACACAGAGACTAGCACACCACCTTCCCTTAGGAACCATGATATTATTAAAAGTCTCTTCATTTACCTTCATATCTTGTTTTTTCGAAACCTTAACGCTCGCTATTTATATGATGACTAAAATTTTCCATCATCTTTCCAATCGTGCCACCTTACCCATGTAATGGTAAGCCAAGTGATTTTGTTTTCATGTTAGGATATATAGTTTGGTAGGATTGTAGTTTGTTAATCTTGAATTTTTAAATTTTTGTGCTTAGTATTTAGAACTTGATAGTTTAAGTTGTTCATTTAGATTATAATTTTATGATTACCCTCTAGTTTCAAATCAAGTAATTTATTCCACATATCTCAATATAAGTTATATCCCCTCTCGCTTGAGAGCCAGTAACTTCTCCATTCTTAATATTAGCACTTTATTCTATAAGAACTATGATTAAGACTTAAGATGACCATTACCTAGGAAGTTTTATAATACAATAGAATACCCAAATAAGTACCAAGATTTTTGTCATGCCCCAGTCCCAAAATACGGAGGACTAGAAATACATAACATGCCAGCTACGCATTCGACTAGACTATGGCCCGACTCGAATACGTATAAGCTGTATTATAATGGTCACTATCTAAATAATCAAGTAAATATAAATATCTATGCCTCAACCCACAATGAACAGAATACATAAGAATGAGCTACATGTGCTAAAGTCGGCTGCCTAGTAATACACAAACTCGAATAGACTCGAGAAAGAAATATGAGTCTATAAAACTAGGCTACATCAGCAGATGAATAAACAATATGAATAAATAACCATAACTCCGGTAGATATGATATAAGTACCTGGTACCAATGCCTGCAAGACAAGCAACTCCATCAGCAACTCCAAAGGCTCCATAACCGTCTATGCTGCAAAAACTGGTAGGGGACCAGGTCCTCGAAGGGACGTAACAAGGTACAAGAAACAGCATGCCAAAAGTAAAACAGTATAATGCCATATACTTGTCACGACCCGCACCCGAATATTCGGGCACGAGTACGTGGGTACGTCCAGCCTACGCCGCAGTGTCGGCGGTAGTACGCTGTCTAGGTCATATTCACAGTTAATTTAAATCTAGCTCATTCACAAAAACAAATAGGCAAGGATGACAACAGGAAATAGGAATGTTAAGATTTCATAAAACAAAATGTGACAAACAGATCCATAGTTTATTACAGAACCAGAAGATAAATCGGGGACAAACCCGATTACTATGCTGAAAGGAAAAACTAGCTAACTGTTTAACTACTCCTCATAAGTAGTCTCCTGAGTAGGAACTGGCTCCTCAAATGTATCATCTGCTACCTCATATGGGCCATAAAAGGTGGGGGCATAGTCCTCATCATCGCCTAATATCAACGGATCCAGTCAGAAAAGGAGCAAAGTACCAATGCACAACAAAGCTTAAACTAAATATTTATGACAAGTAGTGAAAACTGACTAAGTAACATGTTAAGAATATGCATAATAAGTAGTAAAATTAACTAAGAGTTAATTGCTGTAAATCAGGGATATGAGTAAACAGGAAATATAATGAGACAGGAAAATGGAACTACAACAAGACAAGAAACTATGTGTGTGAAATTGTGTATTTAGAATACATAGTTGGCATATAGGGGTTTATAAGGCTAATAAGGCCATCATAGACGACTAGCAGTCAGGAATAATCGAGTATAAGACTGATGGTACAGTCGCGTACCAACAGCTAGCAGTCAGGACAAGGGAAAGGGTAAACTACATGCCTCCTAGTATTCTTCCTCCCGACACGAAAAGCAAGACATGAAATCCAAATTCTAACACTAAGTGTAAGCATCCAATGGTACTAGTAGAGCAAGGAACTATTTATCACAATATAAAGAATAAACTTGAAGTGCAGGTACTTGCCTGATGTTTGGATCCCAACTACAGTTCTATCCTCGGGAAATTTCCAAAAATGTCTCCGGATGCTGAAATAAACATTACCATCATGATCAGAAGATATCAAATAGCTAGAAACGCCTGTCCTTGAGTCCAATATGGAGACAAGGGCAAAACGGTAATTTCGGGTCAAAACGGGGTCCGCATGTGGGCCCGCTTTGCACCGAAAAACGTGTCAGGGTCAAAGGTCTCCAAATTCATCAAACTTAGTGTCAACAGGTCAGGAATGATGCTACGAACCCAACGGAACTTCCAGAATTGGATTCCGATGAGTCGATCACAAAATCGTCCGTCGAGCGGGGCTTGTGGGGCCCACGACACGCGATTTCGTCAACGTTCTCAGAATCGAACCAAACTTGGGTCACAGGACCAGCGTATCGCTACGAGTCCGATGGCGCAAGTTTCGTTTCAATCCGACATGTATACACAAAGTTAGGGCATGATTCAGAAAAGGCAGATATGGGACGGTGTCCACGGATACGCGTTGATCCTGGTGTGCACGCACACCCGAATCGACTTCTGCGAAATCCTGCATGTCCGTATCAACGACGTGCACGTATCTGTGAAGACCGCGCGTGACCAAGTCATCCCGTTTGGCGGGGCATACCCAATTCCGGGGTGAATCGGGTCGTTGTTTTTCCTGTTTTTGGATCGCGGTGTACGATTACCACAGGATGCGATGCCCCGAGCGGTTTACCCGGGCACCGAGAGGGTCATGCAGGCTACGCGTTACAATTTACGAAATTGAAAATGGGGCAGCAAGGAGAAAGTTACACGTACCTGAACAGGGCTCGAGAAATTAGGATTTCTCGTGTCCGTGTCGTGTCCGACACGGTTCGACGTGTCCGTGTCCGAGTCAAAGAGAATTAGGGTTAGGGTTCAGGGCTTCAGGCGCTCCGGCGGCCGGAGGAGGGCGGAGGCACGGTAGAGGGAGCTGCGGCGGGGCTGCAGCGGCACGGCGGCGCGGCGAGGAGGGCGGTGGCTGGAGTCGGGCGGCCGGCGAGGGGAGGGGCTGGTTGGAGCTGGAGGCGGAGGGGGTTTTAAAGGGGGAGCGGGTGGTGGCGTAGGGCCGAGGGAGGCGGCGGCCAGCGCGGGGGCGGGGGCGCGTGGCCGCGGTAGCGCGGAGGTCGGCCGACGGGTCCGGCGGAAGACGCGGGGCACAGGAGAGTGGGGGAAACGGGTCTGCGGGCGGCGGGTCGGGTTCGGGTGGACCCGACCCGTTAGGGAATTGGGCTGGGCCAGAATAGTTGGGCTGGGCCGGAATAAAACAATAAATAGTAAATAATTAATTAATTAAAATAAATAAATAATTAATTAATTAATAATAAATAAATAAATAATAGTTTTTAGGTGATTAAAAAATAGGTCCGGGACCCGATAAATTCCTGAAAAATTACCCTAAGTCCAGTTTTTCATTTTACACCCAAAAATATTATTTCCATAATATTTTAATATTATTTATTATTAATTAAAAATCATTTAATAATTAAAACCCTGATTTTAATTATAGAAAAATTCCCAGAAAATTTTAGAAAATTGTGAAAAATCCAAGTTTAATATTTTTGAAGAATCAGGGGTTTACAATCTACCCAACTTATAAAAAATTTCTTCTCGAAATTAAAATAAGCCATAATCTGTTAACCCTTCATGTACATAAGGCAAGTCAATCGCAATCTCCTTGCGATAATTAAAATCCTAATCATATCCACTGCAATCGCTTCAAGGTTAAGATGACTATTGTTCCAATCAAAATTCAACCTATGGTTATCACTTCTTACTTTCTCAAATTACCCACAGGTAAATTTTAAATTAAGTCCATATAACATCTTCAAGTTTTGCATACGCTTATAAATTTGCCTCATGATTCTAACTATCATAATTTCCTCTAGAAGTAATTCGAGTCCAATAGTATTCCCATTTGTATGCTTCACCCTTTTAAATTCCATTCACATCCTCAACATTCCAACTAGGTAGTTCAACCATCAAATTTTAATCCTTAATTCAAATCATCAAATTGAAAAATAATTTAAATGTAGTCCACCCATGTTCAAATCTAAAATTCTATATTTTTATCCTCTAAATTCAAATTGATGATTTTACTTTCATTATTCAAAATTTAAATCATGTACCTAAGATATAACTATTGGGTCCTCGATATCAATTCATTAATCATCTTAGTCACTCCTCTAAGTTTTCAAAATTAGAATGGCTTGAACCTCTCCCAATCTAATCTTACTCGATCACAATCTTAAAAGAAATTTCTCTCGAGTTGACAATGCACTGCTACCCAACTTAGAATTTACCCATCCATCACAAAAGGCTATATACCTTAAGAAAATATTCCTTAATATGTTTACTCATGTCATTCAATCCTCGAAACTTCAACGCCGATCATATCACATGTGATATGTCCTTAATTTCGAAAGAATAATCCTCAAGTATGTGATCGGCCTATGGGGCATATCTAGTACTATCTATATATCAAACTTATACCAAGCACGAGGTTTCGTCTTTCCGAAATAAGGGAAGACGAAGATCAATAATAAAGAGTTCAAGGGTGAGGTGATTTAACAGAAGTATCGGGATCAAGGCGTTTAACGAATTTAAATGGGAATTATCAAAGCAGTTGTGGATTGAATCCTATCTTGGTAATTCCTATTCACATGCTCGTATTAATACAGTTATGTAACCGATATGATATGCTCAGACATGTCTAGGGCAAGTATATTTGTCTACTAATCACTACATATCTCAATCCACTTAAAGTATTATTTCGAAGGGCGAATCAAGCGCACTATGGTTAATCAGACCGTAATACACTGATTCTGAAATGTATCATTGTGGGCCTCCCCAATAATACACTTGTCATGAACAAGCTCGATAAAGAGTAAGCTTGCAAAACTAGGCTATAGAATAGCAGCATAAGTCAAGTACATCAAAATTAAGTGCGCTAGATGATGATGAAAGGAGGTACAAATTATTTAAGTTCACAAAACAACACACAATAAGCACAATAACAAAAGACTCTACAATAGTTATCAAATATAAAAGCATACCAGGTTATTAGCAAGTTCAAAATTACTAGATTGGGGCTGAGGTCACGAACCAATAGGCACGAGCTAAACAATACTAGAAACGGTATCTACAAATCACTTACGCACATTAGCTACTCTAAGAGTCTGCGCGTTCTCCACGGTCATCGTGGAAGCTTGTCCGCATCCTTGTGGTGGTGTCCTCTGCTTTTGCTGGGCTAGCTGGGAGAGTGCTGCTTGTGGTACCAAGGTGGTTTCAGTTCGAGTGCTGGTAGAGCATCTCGTGGTGATCTTGTAGGAACCTCGTCGCTTGCTGATAGGTCCATTACTCTGCATCCAAAATAAACGATAAGGGGCGCACAGGAATCAAGGCAGGATGCAAGTCAAGGAATCAATTCAAATCCGAGATAGATGTCAAGAATGATTCAAGCAAGTGGATGAGATCATAAACTTATCCTTATATTACGGCAGGCATGTTCGGTCCGGAAGTTGAAACCGAACAATTTAATCGTTGACCTGCATGGGCCACCATAAAAATGTGTCACGACCCGCACCCGGATATTCGGGCACGAGTACGTGGGTACGTCCAGCCTACGCCGCAGTGTCGGCGGTAGTACGCTGTCTAGGTTATATTCACAGTTAATTTAAATCTAGCTCATTCACAAAAACAAATAGGCAAGGATGATAACAGGAAATAGGAATGTTAAGATTTCATAAAACAAAATGTGACAAACAGATCCATAGTTTATTACAGAACCAGAAGATAAATCGGGGACAAACCCGATTACTATGCTGAAAGGAAAAACTAGCTAACTGTTTAACTACTCCTCAAAAGTAGTCTCCTGAGTAGGAACCGGCTCCTCAAATATATCATCTGCTACCTCATATGGGCCATAAAAGGTGGGGGCATAGTCCTCATCATCGCCTAATATCAACAGATCCAGTCAGGAAAGGAGCAAAGTACCAATGCACAACAAAGCTTAAACTAAATATTTATCATAAATAGTGAAAAATGACTAAGTAACATGTTAAGAATATGCATAATAAGTAGTAAAATTAACTAAGAGTTAATTGCTGTAAATCAGGGATATGAGTAAACAGGAAATATAATGAGACAGGAAAATGGAACTACAACAAGACAAGAAACTATGTGTGTGAAATTGTGTATTTAGAATACATAGTTAGCATGTAGGGGTTTATAAGGCTAATAAGGCCGTCATAGACGACTAGCAGTCAGGAATAATCGAGTATAAGGCTGATGGTACAGTCGCGTACCAACAGCTAGCAGTCAGGACAAGGGGAAGGGTAAACTACTTGCCTCCTAGTATTCTCCCTCCCGACACGAAAAGCAAGACATGAAATCCAAATTCTAACACTAAGTGTAAGCATCCAATGGTACTAGTAGAGCAAGAAACTATTTATCATAATATAAAGAATAAACTTGAAGTGCAGGTACTTGCCTGATGTTTGGATCCCAACTACAGTTATCCTCGGGAAATTTACAGAAATGTCTCCGGATGCTGAAATAAATATTACCATCATGCTCAGAAGATATCAAATAGCTAGAAATGCCTGTCCTTGAGTCCAATTTGGAGACAAGGGCAAAAACGGTAATTTTGGGTCAAAACGGGGTCCGCATGTGGGCCCGCTTTGCACCGAAAAATGTGTCAGGGTCAAAGGTCTCCAAATTCACCAAACTTAGTGTCAACAGGTTAGGAACGATGCTACGAACCCAACGGAACTTCCAGAATTGGATTTCGATGAGTCGATCACAAAATCGCCCGTCGAGCGAGGCCTATGGGGCCCACGACACGCGATTTCGTCAACGTTCTCAGAATCGAACCAAACTTGGGTCACAGGACCAGCGTATCGCTATGAGTCCGATGGCGCAAGTTTCGTTTCAATCCGACGTGTGTACACAAAGATAGGACAAGATTCAGAAAAGGCGGATACGGGACGGTGTCCGCGGATACGCGTTGATCCTGGTGTGCACGCACACCCGAATCGACTTCTGCAAAATCTCGCACGTCCGTATCAACGACGCGCACGTATCTGTGAAGACCGTGCGCGACCAAGTCATCCCGTTTGGCGGAGCATACCCAGTTCCGGGGTGAATCGGATCGTTGTTTTTCCTGTTTTTGGATCGCGGTGTGCGATCACCACAGGACGTGATGCCCCGAGCGGTTTGCCCTGGCACCGAGAGGGTCATGCAGGCTACGCATTGCAATTTACGGAATTGAAAATAGGACAGCGAGGAGAAAGTTACATGTACCTGAACAGGGCTCGAGAAATTAGGATTTCTCGTGTCCGTGTCGTGTCCGACACGGTTCGACGTGTCCGTGTCCGAGTCAAAGAGAATTAGGGTTAGGGTTAGGGTTCAGGGCTTCAGGCGCTCCGGCGGCCGGAGGAGGGCGGAGGCACGGCGGAGGGAGCTGCGGCGGGGCTGCAGCGGCACGGCGGCGCGGCGAGGAGGGCGGTGGCTGGAGTCGGGCGGCCAGCGAGGGGAGGGGCTGGCTGGAGCTGGAGGCGGAGGGAGTTTTAAAGGGGGAGCGGGTGGTGGCGTGGGGCCGAGGGAGGCGGCGGCCAGCGCGGGGGCGGGGAAGCGTGGCCGCGGCAGCGCGGAGGTCGGCCGGCCGTTCCGGCGGAAGACGCGGGGCAGAGGAGAGTGGGGGAAACGGGTCTGCGGGCGGCGGGTAGGGTTCGGGTGGACCCGACCCGACCCGTTAGGGAATTGGGCTGGGCCAGAATAGTTGGGCTGGGCCGGAATAAAACAATAAATAGTAAATAATTAATTAATTAAAATAAATAAATAAATAATTAATTAATAATAAATAAATAAATAAATAATAGTTTTTAGGTGATTAAAGAATAGGTCCGGGGCCCGATAAATTCCTGAAAAATTACCCTAAGTCCAGTTTTTCATTTTACACCCAAAAATATTATTTCCATAATATTTTAATATTATTTATTATCAATTAAAAATCATTTAATAATTAAAACCCTGATTTTAATTACAGAAAAATTCCCAGAAAATTCCAAAAAATTATAAAAAATCCCAGTTTAATATTTTTGAAGAATCAGGGGTTTACAATACTCAAGGGTAAACTACTGTAACCATCTATGTGATATGCACGTGAGAGCATCACTCGTACTCAGGCTAAAACCACTACAGGCTCTGTGTCGGGGAGCCCATAGCAGCAAGTAGTATCAAGACTCAGTATAGGTGCCAAAGATCTGAGACAGAGTCCAAGGCACCTCTAGTGGTATCACAACTCTGGTGTATGTGCCACAGCACCTCCAGTATTATAGTATATATATCAATAATCAGCCTATAGTATGGTGTATCTCTCCCACCCACTGTAACCTCACGTCTCATGTCCACAATATCTCATGTCCATAACACGCAAGATCATGACCTCTAGCTAGTGCAACGAGTCATAATAATGTCCATATAATATGCAAGTCTCATATCACGAATCCTGTAAGCCTATACAGAATCACCATGAATAACTCAAGAAATATTTTGTCACATAAAATAGTATCAAGTGTCCTAGGGTATGGCATACTTGGTAAAGCAAGCACGTAAAAATAGGATCGTGGAATTAACTCTCTAAGTGACGTTGTACGACTTCGCGTACGGCGTCGACACCCGAATCTTGTTCGAATGCTAAGCAACATCTCACGGTCCTAGGGTAAACACACACATCACACACATCAAATAACTATAATAGCTAAATAAGATAATAAAGACAATGAACTGTGATACATCATGGCAAGGTATACTTGACTGGATTTTAAACTCTATCAACTGCTCCTGGTAAAGTAGAATCTGTAAGTACACCTCTGGATGCTGAAAAAAAATATCATTATTGTTCTCATAATACTAGAAATAGCTAGGATTGACTTCCCATAAGTCCAATTTGGACAAAGGGGCAAAATTGACAGTTTTGGGACAAAGTGGGGTCCACATATGGCCCACTTTGCATCGTAAAATGTGCCAAAGATAACGTTCTCTAAATTCGTCAAACTTAGTGCCTATGAGTCCAAAACGAGGATACAAACCCAACGAAACTCCAGAAGTGGATTCCGATGAGCCAGTCACAAAAATGCCTATCAAGTTTCGTTACGAAATGACGTTTCGTCAACGTTCTCATAATCGAACCAAACTTGGGTCACAGGACCAGCGTAACACTGCGAATCCGATGGCACAAGTTTCGTTATAAAACGATAAGCACATACAAAGTTACGGCGAGTGTCAGAACAGGCCGATACGGTATTTTCGGCGGATACGCGTTGATTTCGGTGTGCACGCACATCCAAATCAAGTTTCGCAAAAGATCACACATCCGTATTTATGATACGCACCTTTCAGTGCAACTTGTACACGACGAAGTTACCTCATTTAGCGGGACGCACCCTGTATCGCAAGATTTTGGGTGTTTCAAAAATAAGTTTTTGGTCGTTTTGGAACAAGAATAATTTTACCATTAAGCAAACTAATTAAAACTAAAAGAACAGTAAAAATCTTGGTTATATTGTGAAGAAGTCCCTTCAATTATATTTTGAAAATAATTAACGAGTTGGTAGAAAATTAGACATGAACAGGAGTACTTTGAATGAATTTTTGAACTATTTTTGAACAGTTTTTCGGTCAACTTTCGGTCGATTTTTTCGATCAAACCGGGGTGCCTAAATTCGTTCCACTTAAAGAAAATCCTAGAGGGTTAGGCTGTGAACATACCAGCGAAGATGGGACGCGAATCGAATGAGCGAGGAGGGCAAAGGCTGTGTTCGAAGGGGGCTGCACGGCTGCTACTGTTGTCGCTGCTGCTACCGCTGCCGGCCGTGCTCCGGCGCTGCGGCGGTCGGCGGTCGACGGCACTCCTGCGGAGGGGGTGGAGGCTGGGTGATGGGTGGTATAGGCGTGGGATTAGGTTAGGGTTTGGGTTTTGTTATGTAGTGTATATATATATATGTATATGTATATATATATATATATATGTATATATATATATATATATATATGTATATATATATATATATATGTATATGTATATATATATATATATATATATAGGATGGGGTGGGGTTTACTGTGTACGTGGGGAAAGGGTTGGGTTTTAGTGGGTTTTAGTTAGGATTGTAATGGGTTTGGGTTTTAGTTAATGGGTTTTGGGTTTCAGGTTTAATATTTAGATTTTATTTTATTCTTTAATATATATATATATATATATATATATATGGCCATTAGAAAATTGTTTTGGACCTCAATAAATTCCAGAAAAATTATACATTACACTAATAATAGTTTTACACCCAAAAATATATTTTTTATACAATATTAATAATTAATTAAATACACATAATTATAAATTCATGAATATTATATATTATAATTAGCCAAAAATAAATAAATAAATTCCTTTAATCACAAACATTTTAGAATACCAAAAATATTAAATTCTAAAAATCATGGTACTTACAATCTACCCAACTTATAAAAATTTCGTTCTCGAAATTAAAAATAAACATAATAGAAAAGATTTTAGTTAAGAAGGTTGCCCTAAAAATGGGGACGCAGTTACTAAATAGAGTCCTAGTTTGACGTCGTATTCTAAGCATAAGGGTACGCTTAATCAAGGCTCTACCCAACTTATAAGAATGAAGTTGGTCGAATGAACTGTAGTCACGATCATATTTCTAAGGATTTTTAGAAAGTCTAACTTCAAGGAGGGATTCGAGATGGTAAGAATTTTGTGACCGTTGTCACAGCCTATCAAAGAAAATCTATATACTACCATGGCGTTAATGAGTCAATAACTCTAAGAAAATTTTACCAGTTCTCCTTGCTTCTAATTAGGTCATGAGTCTATAAGACAATAGGAATATCATAGCCAAATATAACTAGGGTGGGATGGTACCGAGAAGTTATTCATTGCATATCATGGATGTCGATGAATGGTTCAGCAATAAGCGTCAAAAGGTGATATAACTCATCAAGGTATTTTGTATGATGTAAAGAGTACAAGGGGTTCAATTTAATACAACACAGGTGTCACAGACGTAGGTTGGCATGAATGGGATACGGGTATATCAGTGGTTGGGATATTTGGGTTGCCTATGTATAATTTAATTCAATTGCAACGGAGTTGGATATAGTATTTAGAAGAAGATATGCCACGAATGTTGGGGGGTCTATATGAAGCATGATGTATATATTTAGAAGTAATAGTTGAGTCATCAGTGAGTAGATTCCAGTTAGGCTCATGAATGTCAAGGTTGTCTGAAGAATTGAGTCAGTGTTGAGTATTAAAATCAACCGTAACAGAAAAGGATATATATGTGTCATGTGTGTACAATTGCGTCGCGAATGTCGTGCGACTAAAACAAAATATAGGAAGGCCAGTTTGTGAGTGATAGTCATGTCACAGGTGTAGAGTGACTAGTCTAGGTCATAAGGGAGAAGTTGTTGGAAAGAAAATGATAGTGTTGTGCTCCAATATCTGAGCCACAACAAAGGGTATCAAGCATACAGAAATTAAATAGGTAATTTAATCTATTTGAGATTAACCTAATTAGCACCAAAATAAATTCAAATTTTACCCTGAATTTCTAGAAATAATCCTACACTAAAACCAGGGGCTACGATCTACCCAACTTATAAAAATTAAGTTGGTATTAAAACTAAGGTCATGGTCTTGCTAACAAGATTTCTGTAAGGGCCTATTTTCTAAATATGGTTACAAGAATTCTAGGATTTACTAGCCGTAATCAAGGATTTTCTAAAGGAACCTAGAAACTATCAGGGTGCTATTGATCAACAATTTTATAAGAGAAATTACTACCCATCCTTACTGCTCTTTTTAGGTCAAGCTTCTACAAGGCAGAAGAAATAACTGAGTCAGATCTAACTAAAGCAAGGTGGTAGAGAGACTTCGATCATTGATTGGCATTGATGACGAAGAGACCAAAAATTTAGGCCACGACAAAAAGAATTTCTGATAAGTCTACATGGTTGAATAAGGCACGATTAGGCAGGTATTTGGAGAATTGAGTCATGGTGACTAGATAAAGGGAATTATAGTAGAAAAGAACTGATACCTATGGTGATATGGATATTAACACAAGGAGTGATACCAACTAAGGGATTAATTTTATAATTAAGGCACAACTAGGGAAAGAGGGAGGATCTACTCATTGTTATAATTAGGAAGATCGTTGTTGCAAAAGTACAAGGCCATATATGCAACACAAGATAAGAATTTGATAGGAAGGATAGAGATGCAGTCGAGGGGGTAATACAACTAATCCTTAAACTCAATACTATATTTAATTCTCATACTAACAATCTATAATGGCTCTGGCATATAGGAATAACCTATCTATCTACCCTACTAAGGGTAACCATCTTCTCAAAACTTTATATCCAACATGTCTTCTTCCGCCTTGACAATGATCTGCTTCTGGAGGAAACACCGCGCACGAACGTCCATCTCTCTGAAATAGGGAGAGATGATAAACAATAATAGACATATCGAGGGAATGAACGAGTATAATTATGAAGTCCAAGGGCGATGATCAATGCTAAGAAATTGTCAAATCAGTTATGGATTGAGGTACTAATACTGCTAATCCTTATTACAGGCTCGCTCGGTACCGGAAAGTAACTAAAACGATTTAATCAGGACCTGCATGGGCTACCATTAAAAATATGTCACATCCCAGTCCCAAAATACGTAGGACTAGGAATACATAACATGCCAGCTACGCATTCGATCAGACTCTGGTCTGACTCGAATACATATAAGCTGTATTATAATGGTCACTATCTAAATAATCAAGTAAATATAAATATATATGCCTCAATCCACAATGAACAGAATACACAAGAATGAGCTACATGTGCTAAAGTCGTGTCACGACCCGCACCCGGATATTCGGGCACGAGTTCGTGAGTACGTCCAGCCTACGCCGCAGTGTCGGCGGTAGTATGCTGTCTAGATCATATTCACAGGCAATTTAAAATCTAGCTCATTCACAAAAATAAATAGGCAAGGATAATAACAGGAAATAGGAATGCTAAGATTTCATAAGCAAATTGTGACAAACAAATCCTCAGTTTATTACAGAACCAGAAGGTAAATCGGGGACAAACCCGAGTACTATGCTGAAAGAAAATACTAGCTAACTGGCTAACTACTCCTCAAAAGTAGTCTCCTGAGTAGGAACCGGCTCCTCAAATATATCATCTGCTACGCCATATGGGCCATAAAAGGTGGGAGCATAGTCCTCATCATCGCCTAATATCAACGGATCCAGTCAGGAAAGGAGCAAAGTATCAATACACAACAAAGCTTAAACTAAATAATTATGACAAGTAGGAAGAAACTGAGTAAGTATCATGATAAGAATATGCATAATAAGTAGTAAAATTAACTAAGAGTTAAATGCTATAAACCAGAGACATGAATAAAACAGTATTATAATGAGACAAGAAAATGTAACTGCAACAAGACAACAGGAACTATGTGTGTGTAAAATTGTGTATTTAGAATACATAGTTGGCATGTAGGGGGTTATAAGGCTAATAAGGCCGTCATAGACGGCTAGCAGTCAGGAATAATCGAGTATAAGGCTGATGGTACAGTCGCGTACCAACAGCTAGCAGTCAGGACAGGGGGAAGGGTAAACTACATGCCTCCTAGTATTCTCCCTCCCGACACGAAAAGCAAGACATGAACTCCAAATCATAACACTAAGTGTAATCATCCAATGGTGCTAGTAGAGCAAGGAACTAATTATCATAATATAAAGAATAAACTTGAAGTGCAGGTACTTGCCTGATGTTCGATTTCCAACTACTGTTCTGTCCTCGGGAAAATTTCCAGAAATATCTCCGGATGCTGAAATAAACATTACCATCATACTCAAAAGATATCAAATAGCTAGAAACGCCTGTCCTTGAGTCCAATTTGGACACAGGGGCAAAAATAACCATTTTGGGTCAAAACGGGGTCCACATGTGGGCCCGCTTTGCACCGAAAAATGTATCAGGGTCAAAGGTTTCCAAATTCACCAAACTTAGTGTCAACAGGTCAGGAACGATGATACGAACCCAACGGAACTTTCAGAATTGGATTCCGAAGAGCCGATCACAAAATTGCCCGTCGAGTGGGCCTATGGGGACCACGACACGCGATTTCGTCAACGTTCTCAGAATCAAACCAAACTTGGGTCACAGGACCAGCGTATCGCTATGAGTCCGATGGCACAAGTTTCATTTCGATCCGA
The DNA here is from genome assembly GCA_036927795.1 of Iris macrosiphon. Classification (NCBI taxonomy): domain Eukaryota; kingdom Viridiplantae; phylum Streptophyta; class Magnoliopsida; order Asparagales; family Iridaceae; genus Iris; species Iris macrosiphon. Next base: position 6,356,778 of record JAYESA010000016.1, on the reverse strand, counting down.
CGTGTGTACACAAAGTTAGGGCGTGTTCCAGAAAAGTCGGATATGGGGCGTTGTCCGCGGATACGCGTTGATCCCGGTGTGCACGCACACCCGAAACGACTTCTGCGAAATCCTACACGTCCGTATCGACGACGCGCACATATCTGTGAAGACCGCACGCGACCAAGTCGTCCCGTTTGGCGGAGCGTACTCAGTTCCGGGATGAAACAGGGCGTTGTTTTTCCTATTTTTGGATCGCGGTTCGCGATCGCCACAGGACGCGATGCCCCGAGCGGGTTGCACGGGCACCGAGGGGGTCATGCAGGCTACGCAACGCAACTGACGGAATCGAAAATGGGGTTACGAACAGGAAGATACACGTACCTGAACAGGGTCCGAAAACTCGGACTTTCGTCGTGTCCGACACGTGTCCGACACGTGTCGAGTCGCCTAGGGTTAGGGTTTGGGTCTGGTGGAGCCGCGACGGCCGGAGGCTGGCCGAAGGAGGCTGGGGCGGTGCTGGCTAGGGCGGCGGCGTACCGGAGCGGCGGGGGTCGGCGGCGCAGGGCTCGAGCGGCTCCGGCGGTGGACGCGGGTGCCGGGGAAGGAGGAGGAAGGGAGGCCGGCGGCAGTTGCTGGGCAGGGGGTGGCGGTGGCGGATCTGGGGCGGAGGCTAGGCGGGGTACGGCGGGTGAGCGGTGGCGGCGTCTCGGCGAGGGGAGGTGGCCGGAGGGGTTGTTCTGGCCGGAGAAGAGGGGATTCGGGGGGTTTTTATAGGCGGAGGAGCGAGGGGAGAGGTCGGGGTCGTGGGCTGCCGAGTGAGGCGGGGAGGTCGGGGGTCGTGGCCGGCGGGGCGCGCGGAGGGCGGCGGGAGACTCGGGCGGCGCCGGAGAACGCGGGTCGTGGGGGAGAGAGGGAAAGCGGGTCGGGCGGCGGGTTCGGGTCTGGCCGACCCGACCCGACCCGATAGGCCAGGGGATGGACCGGGCTCGGTTGGGGCTGGGCCCGGTGGGCTGGGCCCAGTGGACTGGGCCCAGTGGGCTGGGTTTAATAAATAAAATAATTAATTAAATAAATACATAAATAAATAAATAATAATAGATAAATAATTAAATAATTAGTTTTTAGGTGTTTAAAAATAGGTCCGGGGCCCAATAAATTCCAGAAAAAATTACCCTAAGTCCAATTTTTCATTTTACACCCAAAAATATTATTTTCATAATATTTTAATATTATATATTATCAATTAAAAATCATTTAATAATTAAAACCCTGATTTTAATTACAAAAAATTCCCAGAAAATTCCAGAAAATTTGTGAAAAATCCAAATTTAAAATTCTTGAAAAATTAGGGGGTTCACAATCTACCCAACTTATAAAAATTTTGTCCTCGAAATTAAAATATGGTACCATCTATTAATCCTTTATGTACATAAGGTAAGTCAATCGCAATCTTCTTGCGATAATCAAAATTCTAATCATATCCATTGCAATCACTTCAAGGTTTAGATGACCACTATTCCAATCAAAATTTCCACCTATGGTTATCTCTTCTCACTTTCTCAAATTATCCATATCCATATCCAATTTTAAATTAAATCCTTATAACATCTTCAAAATTTAAATAAGCATGTAAATTTCACCTCACGATCTCTAACTATCATAATCTCCTCTAGAAGTAATCCGAGTCCAATATTATTTCCATTTTCACTTATAAATTTTTGTATGCTTTGACTTTTTAAACTCCATTCACATCCTCAACGTTTCAAATAGGTAGTCCAACCATCAAATTTTAATTCTTAATTCCAATCATCAAATTAAAAATAATTTAAATGCAATCCACCAATGTTCAAGTCTGAAATTCTATATTTTTATCCTCCAAACTCCAATTGATGATTTTACTTTCATTATTCAAAATTTAAATCATGTACCTATGGTATACATATGGGGTCCTCAATATCAAGATTTTAAAATTTATTGATCCTCAAAACTTCAATATAGATTATATCATAGATGATATGTCCTTAATTACGGAAGAATAATCCTCAATTATGTGATCGGCCTATGGGGTATATCCAGTACTCTCTGCGTATCCAACTTTACCAAGCACAAGGTTTCGTCTTTCCAAAATAAGGGAAGACGGTGGCCAATAATAAAGAGTTCAAGGGCAGTGTAATAGAATAGAAGTATCGGGATCAAGGCGTTTAAAGAATTCAAATGAAAATTGTCAAAGCTGTTGTGGATTAAAATCCTATTTTGGTAATCCTTTGTTCGACTGCTCGTATTAGCACAGTTATATAACCGATACGATATGTCAGACATGTCCAGGGCAAGTATACTAGTCAACTATATATCTCAATCCACGTAAAGTAGTCATGCAATGAGCGAACCAAAATGCACCATGGTTGATCAGACTGTAGTACACTGATTCTGAAATGTATCAGTGTGTTAACCCACTTATACATATGTCATGATCAAGCTCGATAGAAGAGTAAGCTTGCAAAACTAGACTATATTAGCAGCATAAGTCAAGGTAGTACAACAAATATAAGTACGCTAGATGATGATGAAAGGAGGTACAAATTAATTCAAGCTCACAAAGACAAAAACAAAATAAGCAATAATAAATAAAGACCACACAATCTCTACAGTTATCAAATGTAAAAGCATACCAGGTTATTAGCAAGTTCAAAATTACTAGGTTGGGGCTGAGGTCACGAACCAATAGGCACGAGCTACAACAAGACTAGGAACGGATAACTACGAATCACTTACGCGCATTAGCTACTCCAAGAGTCTGCGCGTCCTCCAAAGTCATCGCGTAAGCTTGTCCGCGTCCTTGTGGTGAATTACTCTGCTGCTGCTGGGCCTGTTGGAAGAATGCTGCTTGTGGTACCAAGGGTGGTCTCGGTTCGGGTGCTGGTAGAGCTTGTTGGTTTATCACAGCATCTCGTGGTGATCTTGTAGAAGTCTCATCGCTTGCTGGTAGATTCATTACTCTGCATCCAAAATAAATGATAAGAGACGCACAGAAATCAAGGCAGGATGCAAGTCAAGGAATTAATTTGAATACGAGGTAGATGTCAAGAACGATTCAAGCAAGTGGATGAGATCCTAAAACTTATCCTATTCTTACTGCAGGCCTGTTCGGTCCCTAAGTTGAAACCAAACAATTTAGTCGTTGACCTGCATGGGCCACCATAAAAACGTGTCACGACCCGCACCCGGATATTCGGGCACGAGTTCGTGAGTACGTCCAGCCTACGCCGCAGTGTCGGCGGTAGTACGCTGTCTAGATCATATTCACAGGCAATTTAAAATTTAGCTCATTCACAAAAATAAATAGGCAAGGATAATAACAGGAAATAGGAATGCTAAGATTTTATAAGCAAATTGTGACAAATAAATCCTCAGTTTATTACAGAACCAGAAGGTAAATCGGGGACAAACCCGAGTACTATGCTGAAAGAAAATACTAGCTAACTGGCTAACTACTCCTCAAAAGTAGTCTCCTGAGTAGGAACCGGCTCCTCAAATGTATCATCTGCTATGCCATATGGGCCATAAAAGGTGGGGGCATAGTCCTCATCATCGCCTAATATCAACAGATCCAGTCAGGAAATAAGCAAAGTACCAATACACAACAAAGCTTAAACTAAATAATTATGACAAGTAGGAAGAAACTGACTAAGTATCATGATAAGAATATGCATAATAAGTAGTAAAATTAACTAAGAGTTAAATGCTATAAGCCAGAGACATGAATAAAACAGGATTATAATGAGACAAGAAAATATAACTGCAACAAGACAACAGGAACTATGTGTGTGTAAAATTATGTATTTAGAATACATAGTTGGCATATAGGGGTTATAAGGCTAATAAGGCCGTCATAGACGGCTAGCAGTCAGGAATAATCGAGTATAAGGCTGATGGTACAGTCACGTACCAACAACTAGCAGTCAGGACAGGGGGAAGGGTAAACTACATGCCTCCTAGTATTCTCCCTCCCGACACGAAAAGCAAGACATGAACTCCAAATCCTAACACTAAGTGTAATCATCCAATGGTGCTAGTAGAGCAAGGAACTAATTATCATAATATAAAGAATAAACTTGAAGTGCAGGTACTTGCCTGATGTTCGATTTCCAACTACAGTTCTGTCCTGGGGAAAATTTCTAGAAATGTCTCCGGATACTGAAATAAACATTACCATCATGCTCAGAATATATCAAATAGCTAGAAACGCCTGTCCTTGAGTCCAATTCGGACACAGGGGCAAAAATGACCATTTTGGGTCAAAACGGGGTCCACATGTGGGCCCGCTTTGCACCGAAAAATGTGTCAGGGTCAAAGGTATCCAAATTCACCAAACTTAGTGTCAACAGGTCAGGAACGATGATACGAACCCAACGGAACTTTTAGAATTGGATTCCGATGAGCCGATCACAAAATCGCCCGTCGAGTGGGCCTGTGGGGCCCACGACACGCAATTTCGTCAACGTTCTCAGAATCGAACCACACTTGGGTCACAGGACCATCGTATCGCTACGAGTCCGATGGCGCAAGTTTCGTTTCGATCCGACGTGTGTACACAAAGTTAGGGCGCGTTCCAGAAAAATTGGATACGGGGCGTTGTCCGCGGATACGCGTTGATCCCGGTGTGCACGCACACCCGAAATGACTTCTGCGAAATCCCACACGTCCGTATCGACGACGCGCATGTATCTGTGAATACCGCACACGACCAAGTTGTCCCGTTTGGCGGGGTATACTCAGTTCTGGGGTGAAACAGGGCGTTGTTTTTTCTGTTTTTGGATCGCGGTTCGCGATCGCCACAGGACGCGATGCCCCGAGCGGGTTGCACGGGCACCGAGGGGGTCATGCAGGCTACGCAACGCAACTGACGAAATTGAAAACGGGGTTACGAGCAGGGAGATACACGTACCTGAACAGGGTCCGAAAACCCGGACTTTCGTCGTGTCCGATACGTGTCCGACACGTGTCGAGTCGCCTAGGGTTAGGGTTTGGGTCTGGTGGAGCCGCAGCGGCCGGAGGCTGGCCGAAGGAGGCTGGGGGCGGTGCTGGCTAGGGCGGCGGCGCACCGGAGCGGCGGGGGTCGGCGGCGCAGGGCTCGGGCGGCTACGGCGGTGGACGCGGGTGCCGGGGAAGAAGGAGGAGGAGGAAGGGAGGCCGGCGGCAGCTGCTGGGCAGGGGGTGGCGGTGGCGGATCTGGGGCGGAGGCTAGGCGGGGCACGACGGGTGAGCGGTGGCTGCGTCTCGGCGAGGGGAGGTGGCCGGAGGGGTTGTTCTGGCCGGAGAAGAGGGGATTCGGGGGGGTTTTATAGGCGGAGGAGCGAGGGGAGAGGTCGGGGTCGTGGGCGGCCGAGTGAGGCGGGGAGGTCGGGGGTCGTGGCCGGCGGGGCGAGCGGAGGGCGGCGGGAGACTCGGGCGGCGCCGGAGAACGCGGGTCGTGGGGGAGAGAGGGAAAGCGGGTCGGGCGGCGGGTTCGGGTCTGGCCGACCCGACCCGACCCGATAGGCCAGGGGATAGGCCGGGCTCCGTTGGGGCTGGGCCCGGTGGGCTCCCAGTGGGCTGGGTTTAATAAATACATAAATAAATAAATAATAATAGATAAATAATTAAATAATTAGTTTTTAGGTGTTTAAAAATAGGTCCGGGGCCCAATAAATTCCACAAAAATTACCCTAAGTCCAGTTTTTTATTTTACACCCAAAAATATTATTTTCATAATATTTTAATATTATATATTATCAATTAAAAATCATTTAATAATTAAAACTCTGATTTTAATTACAAAAAATTCCAAGAAAATTCCAGAAAATTGTGAAAAATCCAAATTTAAAATTCTTAAAAAATCAGGGGGTTCACAAGTCGGCCGCCCAGTAACACACAAACTCGAATTGACTCGAGAAAGAAATATGAGTCTATAAAACTAGGCTACATCAGCAGATGAATAAACAATATAAATAAATAAACATAACTCCGGTAGATATGATATAAGTACCTGGTACCAATGCCTGCAAGACAAGCAACTCCAAAGGCTCCATAACCGTTTATGCTGCAAAAACTGGCAAGGAACCAGGTCCTCAGAGGGACGTAACAAGGTACAAGAAATAGCATGCCAAAAGTAAAACAGTATAATACCACATACTCAAGGGTAAATTACTGTAACCATCTATGTGATATGCACGTGAGAGCATCACTCGTACTCAGGCTGAAACCACTACAGGCTCTGTGTCGGGGAGCCCATAGCAGCTAGTAGTATCAAAACTTAGTATAGGTGCCAATGATCTGAGACAGAGTCCAAGGCACCTCTAGTGGTATCACGACTCCGGTGTATGTGCCACAGCACCTCCAGTAGTATAGTATAGTATATATATATATATATATATATATATATATATATATAATCAGCCTGTAGTATGGTGTGTCTCTCCCCACCTAATATAACCTCACGTCTCATGTCCACAATGTCTCAAGTCTATAACACGCAAGATCATGACCTTTAGATAGTATAACGAGTCATAATAATATCCATATAATATGCAAGTCTTATATCACGAATCCTGTAAGCCTATACAAAATTACCATGAATAACTCAAAAAAGATTCTATCACATAAAATAGTGTCAAGTGTCCTAGGGTATGGCATACTTGGTAAAGCAAGCACGTAAAAATAGGATCGTAGAATCAACTCTCTAAGTGACGTTGCACGACTCTGCGTACGGCGTCGACACCAGAATCTTGTTTGGACGCTAAGAAATGTCTCACGGTCCTAGGGTAAACACACACATCACACATATCAAATAACTATAATAGATAAATAAGATAATAAAGGCAATGAACTGTGATACATCATGGCAATGTACAATTGCCTGGATTTTGAACTCCGTCAACTGCTCCTGGTAAAGTGGAATCTGCACGTACACCTTTGGATGCTGAAACAAACATTACCATATTATTCCCAGAATACTAGAAAAAGCTAGGATTGACTATCCATAAGTCCAATTGGGACACAGGGGCAAAATTGACAGTTTTGGGTCAAAGCGGGATCTACATGTAGCCCACTCTGCACCATAAAATGTGTTAAAGACAATATTCTCCAAATTTGGCAAACTTAGTGTCTATGAGTCCAGAACGACGATACGAATCCAACGGAACATCCAGAAGTGGATTCTGATGAGCCAGTCACGAAAATGCCCATCATATAAAACCGTAGGGCCCACAAAATGACGTTTTCTCAACTTTCTCATAATTGAACCAAACTTGGGTCACAGGACCAGCGTAATATTGCAAATCTAATGGCGTAAGTTTCATTGCAAAACAATAAGCACACACGAAGTTACGGAGAGTATCAGAACAGGCCAATACGATATTTTTTGGCGGATATGCGTTGATTTCGGTGTGCACGCACATCCAAATCAAGTTCCGCGAAAGTCTACACGTCCGCGTTTAGGATACGCGGCTTTCGGTACAACTCGCACATGACGAAGTCACCTTGTTTGGAGGGATGCACCCCGTATCGTAAAATTTTGGATATTTTAAAAATAAGTTTTTGGACTTTTTAGAACAAGAACAATTTTACCATTAAAGCAAACTAATTAAAACTAAAAGAACAGTAAAAATATTGGTTATATTGTGATGGAGTCCCTTTAATTATATTTTGAAAATAATTAACTAGTTGGTAGAAAATTGGACATGAACAAGGCTACTTGGACTGATTTTTTAACTGTTTTTGAACAGTTTTTCGGCCAACTTACGTTCGATTTTTCGATCAAACCGGGGTGCCTAAATTCGTTCCACTTGAAGAAAATCCTAGAGGGTTAGGTTGTGAATATACCAGCAAAGACGGAATATGAATCGGATGAACGAGGAGGGCGGAGGCTGTGCGCGAAGGAGGCTGCATGGCTGCTACTGTTGTCGCTGTTGCTGTTGCTGCCGCTGCTGCCGCCGCTGCTGCTGCTGCTGGCCGCACTCCGGCGCTACGGCGGTCGACGGCACTCCAGCGGAGGGGGTGGAGGTTGGTTAATGGGTGGTGTAGGCGTAGGATTAGGTTAGGGTTAGGGTTTGGGTTTTGTTATGTAGTATATATATATATATATATATATATATATATATATATATATATATATATATATATATATATATATATATATATATATCAGTATATATAGGATGGGGTGGGGTTTACTGGGTACGTGAGGAAAGGGTTGGGTTTTAGTGCGTTTTAGTGGGTTTTTGTAATGGGTTTGGGTTTTAGTTAATGGGTTTTGTGTTTCGGGTTTAGTATTTAGATTTTATTTTATGCTTTATTCTTTATATATATATATATATATATATATATATATATATATATATATATATATATATATATATATATATATATATATATATATATGCCATTAGAAAATAGTTTTGGACCACAATAAATTCCAAAAAAATTATACATTACACTAATATTAGTTTTACACCCAAAAATATATTTTTTGTACAATATTAATAATTAATTAAATACACATAATTATAAATTTATGAATATTATATATTATAATTAGCTAAAAATAAATAAATAAAAATTTCTTTAATCAAAAAAAAATCAGAATACCAAAAATATTAAATTCTAAAAATTAGGGTGCTTACAATTTTTTCATCATAGACCCCAACAAGAGTTTCTACTTTATTTACAAGAACAATGTTATTTTATAGAATCTACATAAGACAGTTACAGTATTAGTTGATTCTTGTAAGTTGGGTAGCATGCCTCACAATATAGTTTCTCATAGTCCTTTTGACTCATTAATGAAGTATAATTGAATGACACTAACTATATGCTAGTATAAGAAGATAGTGTTTATCCAGACTATAGAGCTTTAGAGGCCATACCCCCATTTGGTCGACTAGAGACTTAGACAAGAAGTTAGTATGGCAACTGTAGAGGCTCAACACCGGACGAGTCATAGCTTCTTGGTGAACTCGAACTATTTTGTACCTTTCACTCATCATAATCCTGCGTACTTATGTTATTTGGACTATCTTGACTCATACTGCTTTTACAGCCTAGTTTTGCAAGCTTATCCTTTTATCGAGCTTGTTCCTGACATATGTGTTAGTGGAGGCCCATACTAATACATTGTCTAAATCAGAATCAGTGTATTGTGGTCTGGACAACCTTAGTGCACTTGGTTCGCTCTTTGCATGACTACTTTACGTGGATTGAGATGTAATTGACTTAGCTTGTTAGACGAATATACTTGCCTTTTAGACAAGTCCGAGCATATCGTATCAGTTACATAACTGTACTGATCCAAGCATGTGAATAGAAACTTACCAAAAAAAGAAGAAGAAGGATTTCAATCCATAACTGCCTTGATAACTCTCTTTTGGATTCTTCAATCGCCCTTGAACCCCGTACTTGTATTCTATCACCTACACCTAGAACTATTTATTGTTGTTTTTTTTTTGTCTTTCCCTATTTTAGAAAGATGAACGCTCGTACTTGATATAAGTTGACACATGGATAGTACTAGGTATACCCCATAGGACAATCACATTACTTTATGACTATCTTTTATAATTAAGGGCATATCACATGTGATAGATTTAGTGTTAAGATTTTAAGGATTAGTAAGCACTATTGAATGATCAAGGAAAAAAAAAATTATAGCCTGGTGTTTATGAAAAGATGGGTAAATTCTAAAGTTGGGTAGAAGTTGCATTGTCAACTTGAGCTAAAATTTTATATGAAGATCTTAGACGGTGGTTACGAAGGTCATCAGGTAAGATAAGATCAAGGAAATTAAGTCATTTTAATTTTGAGAATTATTTTTAGAAGAATAATTATGATGATGAGGATTTAACTTTAAAGATAAGAATGCCTTATAGAATAAATTTTAAAATTTTGATATTGCGGACCAAGTATTTATAATTTGAGCACATGATTTAAATTTTGAATATTGAAGATTGAATCATCGATTTAAATTTTGAGAAAAAATATAGAATTTTAAAACTTGAACATAGATGGATTCAATTTAAAATTTTAAAATTTGATAATTTGAATTAAGAGTTAAATTTTGATTGATGGATCACCTATTTGAAATATTGTGGATGGAAATTAAATTCAAAATTTGATGAGTACGAAACTCTTATGTTCGAAACTAGGAATAAGATTTGATTAGAGTTGTTAATATTTAAAAATTTAGAGGAGATTATGATAGTTGGAATCATGATTTAAATTTCGATGTGGGTTATTTAAATTTGAAGATGTCATATAGATTTGATTTAAACATTGATTATTTAAAATCGAGAAGAGATTACAATAGGTTAAATTTTGATTTAAACAGTGATTATTTTAATTTTAAAGATATTGCGATAGATTTGAATAATTTTGTCATTTAAATTTTGAGAAGATTGTGGTTGACTTGCCTCAGATACGAATGCGAAAGATTTAACAAATCATGCCTTATTTTTAATTTTAAGAACAAAATTTTTATAAGTTGGATAGATTGTAAACTTTCTCACCCAAAATAGATATTTTTGTTTATTTTATATTATTATATTTATTATAGATTATTTTAAATGTTGAAATTCTTTAGAGTATTTTCATAGTTAATTAGAAAATAAAATTCTTGATTTATTTAAATAAATAAAATTATTATTTAAAATTATTATTTAAAATTATTTTCCCAAAAATATTTTAATACTATTTATCTTTTGTTAAAATATTATAAATAATTTTAGAATTTACTTATTGTGCAAATATATTTTTTTCTAGAATTTTTATACTCTAATTGATATATGTATATATATATATATATATATATATATATATATATATGGATAATAATAATAGTTTTAAATAAAAGATAAGAATTAATTATAAATCCTAATAACCAACTTCTAAACCAATAATCCTAATACTAATCCAACTACCCCTACCCAACCCCGCAGCCATAGAACCCGCGACCCACGCGCGGACTCGCAATCCCCCTATCTCTCGGTGTGTGTGTTGTGTGTGTGTACATACATATATATATATATATATATATATATATATATATATATATATATATATATATATATATATATATATATATATATATATATATATATATTTAAGAAACCCTAACCCTAGACTACCCCTGGCCCGACCCCGCACCGTGGCTGCCACCCCGTGCGAGGACGCCGTCGCACGGCCGGGCGGGGGGCGGGACAACAACCGTAGCAGCCGCAGTAACACAGCAGTCGTCCCCTTCTTCATGGGTACGTTTCTCTCCAATTTATGCATCATCTCTCGAACGGTTTGTCCGTACATGCTCACAACATAACCCTCTAGGAATTCCTTCAAGTAGAATAAATTTTGGAGTCCCGGGTTGATCGAAAAACCGACCAAAAGTTGGTCAAAAAACTATTCAAAAATAGTTCAGGATTTCAATCAAACCACCCATGTTCATGTCCATTTTTTACCAGCCCGTTTAATAATTTCAAAATCTAATTAAAAGAACTTCTTCCCAATATGACCAAGATTTTTACTGTTCTTTTAGTTTTTTATTAGTTTGCAATGTGGATTGAATTATTCTGATTCCAAAACGACCTAAAACTTGGTTTTTTTAAACTAAAATCTTACGATACGGAGTGCGTCCCGACAAACCGAACCACTACATCATATACAAGTTGTATCAAAAGGCGCGTATGGTATTTTTTGACTTGTGGGCTTTCACAAAAGTGGATTTGGACGTATGTGAGCGTCGGAATCAACCTGTGTCCGTAAAAGTTTTTCTGTGTCAGTATTTTTTAATTACCCATTAGTTTGTGTGTGTTCGTCAGATCAACACAAAACTTATGCCAACGGATCCGTGGTATCGCGCTGGTCCTGTGACCCAAGTTTCGTGCGATTCTGAGACAGTTGACCAAATCGTCTATTCGTGGGCCCCACAGTTTGACTTGAAGGGCGAATTTATGATTGGCTCACCGGAATCCAAAATTGGACATACCGTTGAGTTCGTATCATGTTTAGAATTTTTGACCTATAATTTGTCCCATTTAAAAACCTTTACCCCTGACACATTTTTTGGTGCAAAGTAGCCCATACATGGATCCGCTTTGATCCAAAATTACTGTTTTGCCCCAGTGTCCAAATTGGACGAAAGGGTAGAGTTTTCTGACCATCTCACTAATTTTGAAGACATTGGCGATATTTATTTCAGCACCCGGAGACGTTCATTCAAAGATCCTACTTTTCGGTTCCTTGGGATCAACGTCTGGACATCTACATTATACAGCTTGCTTGCCAGGCAAGTATACCTTGCCATAGTACTGTTTAGTTACATTCATTTGCTTCATATTTATTTTCTGTTATTTATTTGTATTATTTTGTTATATAAAACTGTGCGTCCAAGAATAACTTAGGTGCAAAGACGGTTGTGTCGTATTTTGTTTCTTATTATATATTATGCACGTCGACCTAGTTTTACGAGACCACCCTATGAGTTGAGGTATTATTATGTTTCATTGGCCGTGAAACATTTCTTATACAGGTTGTGAGTCTCATGTAGGATACGGACTTTCGTATTGGGCTGGCTACCTATAGGTGTAGGTCGTGCGACAGATAGGGTATAACTGCTAATAGTAACGCACTTTAGAAGACTTAGCAGTTATTAGTAGTCCAGAAACATAGACTATTGTGGTATGGTGGTCCAATCCTTGTTCTTGTTTGGTTATAGGGTTGGACTTTTGTACTAAAGATCGGCTATGAAACAAAGTTACGACGCTGATAGCTGCACTTTGTCTCGGCGTAGTAGATGAAACGTATTATGGATACAACATGTATAGAGCATGGGGTGGGAAGAACAATGAATAAGCGTATATGGGCTCCTTTATACTTTTATTTTTGTAACCCGTACGCTCCGCCAGAGATGCGTAGTCAGATGACTCTTATATTATATTATTTACAGGCGACCTTTGATAATAAAAAAATATTACGCTTTTTAGGCCCCTGACTCTCAAAGAGAGTCATGCCAATCACATTTTTAGCTAGATAGCCCATACATTGGTGTAACCATCACTTTTCAAGATAGGAGTATTTTAGTCATTTTGGTATTATTATTATTGATATATTTTATTACATAAAAAATTTGTGTGTTTGTATATATATATATTGATACTTAATATAGATGATTGTGTGTTAGCCCTTAGTTAGACAAGTTGCTAATGAATCCAACTAGACTTGAACCCAACTAGACTTGTCATGACCATTAGTGCACCAATTAGTTTATTCATGGTTGATTAATTTAATTAGGGAGAATGATCAATAACCCCTTGTAATTAAATTAGAAATCCTCTTAGTTAAACCCCCCATTTATTAAATAACTCTTCATGACAACATAGAGGGGCATTTTGGACATTGTGCCTTAGCCATCCCTAACCCTAGTGGCCGGCCCTATAAGGAGGGGGGGCTCTATCTTCTTCATTATTGTTCATGAAGAAACCATAAGTTTAGTTCTTCCCTCCACAAAATTCCTTTAAAACCAACCCCCATCTCTCTCATTTCATCCCCATAGAGAGCTAGAAGTGTAAACCCCCTGACCCAAACCTAGGATTAGGGTTCATTTAGGGTTACTTTTGAATTATTTAATGGATTTATTAATTTGCCTATTTTAATTAAAATTCTCTTGGTGTACCTTACCATTGCTTCGATGTTTGGAGCGCTACTCTAGATTCTGCCTTCAAACAAATTTTATACACTTGACCTAGACGTGCCAGCCTTCCATTCTGACATTTGTGTAACTCATAAATACCCTCTCATGTGCTTCATTTTAGTCGCACAATATTCGTTATAAATATCTATTTTTTAAATCCAAATAAATTCAACTTTGCATCTTTGTCTGTTCTAAGCAAAATTGGAGACACAATCTTGACCCATTTTGTGTAACCCATTTTATGACAATAATCTATTCTGACTCTACTAAGTCCATGATACTTGTGTCCCACCCAATTTTAATCATATGCACTTCCAATTAATTAAAGAACAACATTGACACTAATTTTAATTAAATTGGTGCAATGACTCAACCTAACCCAAAACTAGACCCAACACTAACCCAAACCCCCACTCACACCCTCAAGGTTCATACTAAATACCACACACCATTTTAATCTACTACATCACACCAAACATGGTGTTTTTCCTCATCCAATCCCAATTCTCCCTTGTTTGTGCAATTTTCAAATTATTGGGGGCCTTTCTGCAAATAAGCAACTAGGTGTCCACCTCCCATTCGCGCAAAACAATGAAGAAACCTCATTTATTACTTTGACCAGTCACCCCTATTTTTCCCCTCCATTTTTTGTGTGTACAACACAACACTTTACATCTACATCAAATCCCAACCCTCCATTCAAAAATAAACCCCATCCCAACCACTCATTTCCTCATGAGGATCCTTCCCCCTTCTCTAGAAATAGCTATGTAGCCGGCCATAATCCTCATGCTTACCTCCTCTCTCTCTCTCTCTCTCTCTCTCTCTCTCTCAATCATTAACTCTCTCTTCCTCTCCAAAAATTTAGCCATCACCACCTCCCCATCAAAAAAAAAACTGAAACCCTAACATCACCTTCTCCTCCTCCGACCAACTGTCTCTCCTCCTCCGACCATCACCCACAGCCACCCCACTGTCACCACCTCCTCCATCTTCATTCGACCTCCTTTCTCAACCTCCCTCTTTCTCCCTCTCATCAGTCGTCCACCACCATAGTTATAACTATTAACATCCCGCCACCACCATCATCCCCACGACCATCAACCACCACCACAACCATCACCCACGACCACCCCACTATCACCCGACCTCCCCTCCTCCTTCTTCCTCTCCTCCTTCCTCCGACCAACTCCTTCCCCTCCTTCGACCATCGACAGTCACCCGACCACCTTCTCCTCCTTCTTTCTCTCCTCCTCCTTACGACCATCACCACCATCGGCAGGTACCTCCTCCTCCACGACCATCCTGCCACCACCATCATCCCCACGACCACCATCACCACCACAGCCATCACCACCACCATCACCCTCTCCTCACGTCACCACCGCCATCATCACCACCATAACCATCATCACCACCACAGCCATCACTACCAACCACCACCCCCTGCAAGCTGTTGCCGCTGCTGCTGCTGCTGCTGTGTAGCCTTGCCCGCTGGAGCACCCCACCCGCCGGAGACCGGCCACCCACGAGCCGCAGGCCAAGTACCCCCTCCCTTTTTAGAACTAACCCTAGGTATGTATATTCACCTCCTCCTCCTTCTTCATTTTTATGGTTGCATGAACCCATGTATATTAAACCCTATTATCTCCATGTTACATATAATTTCAGAATTTATATTTTAGAAGGAATGATATTTAGTGATATTATTTATCCATAAGCTAGGTGGTTTATTATGACACTAGTAGTTGTGTTTGCATCTAGGTTCTTAGACTAGTTTATTGTTTATAGAGTGCCATAAGTTAGAGGGTGATTATCATCACCATAAATTAAATTCTTATTTATATAAATGTATGATGCATGTATAGAATGAGAAATTTCATTGTCACTATGCTAATGTACTATGCTAGAAATATATGAGAAATTAAGATATTGATGTATGCAAGTGTACGAGGATTATGTGATGGTTTATATATTTAGAGGATGCGATGATAATTTTATATATATAGTATACACCTTAACATAATAGTTAGGACACATGATTAGTGTTACACGATAGTTTGAGTTATAAATACTTACTAGTAGCATAGTAGCTAGTAGACTTGTTGTGTACAATATTTGAGGATATTTTATATACTTGTGCACGAAGACCTAGAGAGAACACTAGTAACCTATGTGTTAGATGTGCAACTTAGCACCTATATGAATTCTAGTTGTGACCGTGATTGTGACATATGAGAAATTATACCTTAGGATGACTTGTAAATGTTGTGGAACTAGTAGACTAAGTGTACACCTACTTCCTTGATCCTTGACTAGTCAATCTTGGCCAACCTACTTAGTTAGAACGTTTATTGGTTTAGACTCTACGTGACGTTGCGTATGTTGTACTATTGTGCATGATTAGCATAGTGTAATATAGTGATTGATATTTATTGTTATATATTCATAGGCACCCAAGACGGTGCTACCTTGGCTGCAGGTTCCGGATCCTTTCGTGTTCACATCGGAGTTCCAGGCAAGTATACATTGTCTTGTTGTACTGTTTAAATTCAGTTATTATTAGTTGCATATTTTATTATTTTAATATTATATAACTGTGCGCATCCGAGAATGACTCGGGTGCGGTCAACGAAGGCGTTGACGTTAGGACTTGTGTTTGACCTAGTGTCTAGTGGACGCACCTAAAGTTATGGAGTTATCAATATGACTCTCCAAGCCTTGACACGTATCATTGCACGTCATAAAGTGAGTTCATATAGGGACGCGTGCTTCATACTTGACTGGCCATCGGTGTGAGTAGCACGTATAACAGTATTTAGCATAGTTGTATATTTCTTTAGTGACTTGCATTATATTACGAGATGTCCACGTCGTATTCATGACTTGTACATTGGCATTGGGCGGGAAAGACAATTAGTAGGCGTATGGGACAGACATTTGGCTACCGTAGTTTCAGAGTAAACTACGAAGTCGTGAGCCTCAGTATTACCCGGTTATGGGCTATGTGTTACCCGGTTATGGGATATGTGCTATCCGGTTATGGGCGTATATGCTTGTCGATACATCCGGCATAGGTTACTAGTTGCGCGCTAACATAATCGGTGATGTAGTCAGCATATACTTCTGGCATCCAGTTTACAGCTAATGCCAGATACTTAGCCTCTGGCTTGACGCTACGCTTTATACCTTTTACCTACCCATACGTACCAAGGTTGTCTTTAAGTGCATTTCACTTAGCTAGTTAGATCACCCTCGAGTTTGCACAGTATTTACTTTATGGCATATACATTTTTTATCTTGTTACGTCCCTCTATAGACCTAGTTCCTTTCCAGATCCGGACGAGCACTTGTACCCGACCATCTACGGAGCAGGAGTAGAGACCAGATTTGTGGCTGAGGACTTTGAAGCATTTCCAGAGGAGTTTCCGTGATTTAGGGTACACTGCTGTTTTGGACTAGAATATTCTTATCTAGCTAGTTGATACTCTAGTCTAGTTATCTTACTTCTTTCTGTACTTTTATTTTATTGTTGTATTTCAGTGGGTTTGTCCCCATTCAGACTATTTCAAATGTATTATGGATATTCAGACTCTTTGAATTTCATTTACCAGCACTTGCTTCAGTCTTTATTATATTGCATTCTGTGGATGAGATTAGATATTTACCTGCTGTATGATAGCATATTGGACTTGATAGTATTTTAGGATACGTAGTACGCTTTGTCGGGTCTATTAAATTAGAAAATCCTTTGGAGTTGTATTAGCTGGCCATTGCCACATGGCCTGGTCCTGTGTATTTTGGGACTAGGGCATGACAAGAAGCTTGAGGATTACAAGAGGCTAGAAGAATAGGAACATTGCTAGGAGCTGGAGTCCATTTCTCATCCTTGTGCTCATTGAAAGGAACCACATTAGGAATCCATCTCCCAATAGGTAAAACCTAATTTCCTTATCATTTTCATACTAGAATGGTGTAATAGACCCATAGAAACCCTTCATTGGCTTAGGGCTACCCATAGAAAGAAGAACTAGGTCCATAGGAGGCCATTGGAGAGGGTTACATGGAGTTTTATGGCCATTTGGAGAAAACTCCGAGATAACACACCAAGTGTTTGATGGAATGCCTAGTGGGTCATTCTTTATTATTTTATATGTATTTGATGTTAGATGTATATGTATATTAGTATAAATATTGGTGGATATGCAATGTATCTTGGTGGTGATGTAGTAACTATTGGGGATGTGTGTAAGAAGGAGATTTGCTACCAGTGCATGGTGCACTGATACGCTGTGGTGTATCATAGTTCAATGAATAGTATGGGGGGAATCAGGTATTAGGCTTAGTTGTGTGGGCAAGAGAGAAGTACCTGTGAAGAGAGAAGAGGATATTGTCATTTGTGTATTAAGTATAGTGAGGACTGTGCTCACAGTGTTGGTATTTATCAGTGTGTGTGTGTGTGTGTGTGTGTGTGTGTGTGTGTGTGTGTGTGTGTGTGTGTACCTAGTTATCTAATTACCTATCTATCTATCTATCTATCTAACTAGCTACCTATCCAGATATTGTGGTTGTTGCATCTAGTGTGTTGTTGGTTAGAGCATGATGCACAATCGGGTATTAGAGGGTGTTGATTTCAGTGGTTGTAGATGTTGTTATTGGTAGGGAAATGATGGTACATAGTTGTTGTTGAAGCAGTTGCTAAGGAGTCGGATAAATGGGTAGTTGTTGGAGTAGCAACTGTTGTTCTTGAGTTGTTGGTATGGTAACAGTCGGGTTTCACAGTATATCAAATGCTTATATGCATCAAACCTATATGCAAGAGGTTTATGTGAGTGAGTGTGTGTGTTCCTAATTAGGTACTGGGATTAGATACCTATGTAGTTGATTGGTTGTACAGGCAACTGCAACTGAGTTAGTATCAGTCACTGTACACTAGTGTATGGGTGATTCATGTGTGATGGTTGGAGGATGCTGGGATCGAGTGATGGTAGGACTGTAGTGGCATCAGTCAGTTAGTTGCTGTGCTCAGCAACAACATAATTTCAGGTATGTATGGGGGGATAAGCATGGAAGGAATGCATATTATGAGTGTGTGTTTCAGTTTTAGATATGTGGGAGCTCAAGGGTGCACATCAAGCTGCAAGTAGTAGCAGTAGGGTAAGAGGCAAGGTATCGGGTTCTTATGTGAGGGTATGTGCATTGGTGTGGGATGTTCATGACTGATATATTGGTGTATCACTGTGTATCAGCCAATAGATGAGGTGTGGGCAAGTAGCGCTCGGGTATTAGACTTAGAGTGTAGGTATTGTGTGCTAGTGACTGAACCTTGATGTGCCAAATATGGGAGAAACTAATGTAATATTGGCACCAACAATGAACTCGGGTAGCTGTTCAAGAGTAGGGAGTATGGGTCTTGTATCAGTAATATGCGTGGAATCTAGGTGTAGGTACCTAGATACACCTACATGTGTATATATATAGGTGTTGTGGCATGTTGTGATATGAGGGATAAAGTTAAGTGTACCAGTTAGTTGAGAATATGTTTTAGCATGATGTGTATCATGGGATTGACACAAGTGTCAGGGTGAAGTACTTGGGAGTGAGTGTATTGGCACTTGAAGACTGTGTGCAGTAGTGTAAGGGTTGCCCTGTTGTGAAACCTGCAAGCAGTGCACTATGTCAGGATACTCAGGTTTCAGGAGTGCAAGTGCACTGATGGGGTAGTGAGTCTCAGTCCTGGTGGTGCAGATGGGAGGTTTGATGAGCAGTTGGTGTTTGCAAGGGGGAGATCTGCACAGAGCAATGCACAGGCAAGTGTGCATTGCAGTGAGGGGTAATAAGGGAAACTAGAAGGGGTCATGTGTATATATTAAGGTATTGTGTGTTATGGTAGCTAGATATTCATAGCAAGGTATTGAGTACTAGGTATGGGTTAGATAATAACTTAGATATGGGGTAAGTATCTAGGCATTGACAGATAGGTATTTGGAATTATATTAAGGTATATGAGGGTAAGATATTGGTACTAGGTATATATTTAAGATGCTATATAATGCTAGTGTATATAAGTTAGATAATTATATATACATCTAGCATGATATCTACAATATCATAAATATTAGTATTAGTTGACTAGTTAGACCTAGAGTTGACTAATTTGACTAAAGTCAACATTTGACCTAGTTTGACCCTATTTGACCAGAATGACCTAGTTTGACCTAGAAATCACCAATTTTATTTATTTAAACTTATTTCTCTTTCATTACACCTAGTAACCTGTAAATTCTTACATAGGTTTCTCTGACACCAGTTCGGACACCGTTCCACCTTATTTGCTCAGGATCTCAGGCGAGTACATTCTCTGTTAGTTTTTAGTACTTGATAGTGTATATATCGTATGTTCTAGATCTGTTTTACTTGATTCTGACACCATGATTACACAGGATGGTATTATATGGATCGAGTCAGGAGATATTATTTATTTGACGCATGCATCGAATACTTATTACACATGTACTTTATCGTGTGCTTCGGATATTCCTTGGGCTCGTATATATCGTGTGCTCAATGTGCTCATATTATATTCGTGTGCGTAACGTGTCGTAATTTGATCCATAAATATTAGTTAGGGCGGGGGAGTAGGAGTTGATTATGTGATCAAATCCTTAGTGTATTCGTGTGCATATCAATTACACCCTACACGTGTAATTGAGTTAACGTAGAATATTCGTGTGCAACCTAAACCGATCATATAATGAACTTGTACTCTAAGTGTCACGCCCCAGTCCCAAAACATCGAGGGACTAGATACGTGGCAATGGCCAGCAGCACACACCGATGGACAAACCCAATTTAATGGATCCATCGGGGCGTACTTATGCTGTAATACAACAATAATGGTCTAAATATACTAATCTCATCCACAGAAATGAATACGACAATATCAGAATCATAAAGCAAGATCAATCTCAATATAATATAAACTCGGGGAAATAACCCGATAATGAGTCTGATATATCTGTCAAGATACAAGAATAAAGCTAACCACAGCACATACTGAGTATGGAAATAGTATATACTCAGAAGATACCCTCGGTGATCACTCGTCTACTGGATCTGGTACTACTCCAGTGCCTGCTCCTGCTTCTGCTCCTGCTAATGCTCATGTCCCGTGTAACTCGAGGTCGATCTCGTCTGCTAGTCCTGGGGACATAGTCCGGTATCCAGGTCCTCAGGGGACATAACAAGGTACAGAAGATACAAGCCAAAATGCAGTGTAATAGTAGATGAAATAAATAGGGTAAACTATATAACCATCTATGTGAAATGCAATTTGAGAGCATCACTAAACTCAGGCTGAGACCACTACAAGCTCTGTGTCGGGGAGCCGGGTAGCAGCAATAACTATGTATTTTACTATGTAGTTTACTATGTATTATATATATGAAATCAGCCTGTAGCCTGTGTGTCTCTCCCCACCCCATGTAATCACACGTCTCATGTCCACGATGCCTCATGTCCATGTCACGCACGATCATATCTAATGCAGCAAGTTATCTCATGTCTATGAATATAATGTCTATGAATATAAAGTCTATGTCATAAATCCTGCAACCTACACAGAATCACCATGAATATCTCAGGAAGATTCTGTCTCGTGAATAGTGTCAAGTGTCCTGGGTTATGATGTACTTGATAGGGCAAGTACGAGAATATAAAGGGTCACGATATCCATCTCTAAGTGACGTTACACAACTCCACGTACGGTGTTGGCACCCGACTATTAATCGGACGCTAAGTAAGTCACACGGTCCTAGGTCAAGCATGCACAAATATATATATATATATATATATATATATATATATATATATATATATATATATATATATATATATATATATATATAAGTCAAGGAAATAAGTAACAAGAACTGCAATGTTGGCAAGGTACACTTGCCTCGGGTTGGAATACCAACAGCTGTCCCTGTGTCAGTGGATCCCGCAGGTACTCCTCCAAAAGCTGTAATAAACATCACCAACAGTCTCAAAAAATATCAAATAGCAAAAAACGCCTGTCCTTAAGTCCAATTTGGACACAGGGGCAAAAATGACAGTTTCTGGTCAAAGCGGGGTCCACATGTGGGCCGCTTCGCACCGAAAAATGTGTCAAGGTCAAAGGTCTCCAAATTCGTCAAACTTAGTGTCAACAAGTCAGGAACGATGATACGAACCCAATGAAACTTCCAGAATTGGATTCCGATGATCCGATCACAAAATCGCCCGTCAAGTGGAGCCTGTGGGGCCCACAATACGCGATTTCGTCAACGTTCTCAGAATAGAACCAAACTTGGGTCACAGGACCAGCGTATTGCTACGAGTCTGATGGCGCAAGTTTCGTTTCGATCCGATGTGTGTACACGAAGTTATGACATGTTCCAGAATAGGCAGATACGGGGCGTTGTCGACGGATACGCGTTGATTTCGGTGTGCACGCACATCCGAATTAACTTCTGCGAAATCTCGCACGTCCGTATCAAAGGTGCGTACGTTTTGGTAAAGACCGCGTGCGACCAAGTCGTCCCGTTTGGCGAAACGCACTCAGTTTCGGGGTAAAATAGGGCGTTGGTTTTTCTATTTTTGGATCGCGGTTTGCGATCACCACAGGACGCGACGCACCGAACGGGTTGCACGGGCATCGAGAGGGTTAGACAGTCTATGTGACACAACTGACGGACACAGGGCATTGGTTTTCCATTTGGGTCAACTTAGCATACGTTACCGTTCCCAAGTCTAACCCTAATCTTGCTGCCCCAGTTGTGATACTTTATACAAGCAATATGGTAAAGTCGGTAGCACAGGCTCATTCACTCGGCAAAGGGTCATCTGTCTAATCACTAGGTCAGCTCACAAGGTCATAGGTACAGGTTCAAGCATATCGCGATTCATCATACAAATTTGTCGCACGATGCTCGCCCCAATTCCTAGGGTCAAACCATTGTTCATTCACAGGGGGTATTCTACCCAAGCTCGTTTCACTCAGATTTCTAAACATCGAGCACAGATTTACCTACTCTCATTAACACGTTCATTTTTACGGGGGATGAGTCCGTTCGATAAAATCCAAAATATATCCAAGTTGCAAGACAAGCCTAGTGGTTTGCATATTCTATCCCTCAATTGATAGAATCATATCCATTCCAAGCCTAGTCCTCCAAGCCAAGATTCAATTCTAAACCTTAGATTATTTCTCCAAGTCGTTCAACCTGATTCACGTATTCGTTCTCAACCATCAAATATGATTTATTCCAGGTTCTAGGCTAACTAATCCATTGAAAATTTTCCAATCACTTGCATTCCAAGTTCGTCTTATCGTGTCGAGCCAGAAGTCAAGACGATCCATAAGTTGTCACGCCTCGGTCTCCCGCAAGTTCGATCATCCACGTTGGACGTGAGATCATCACGTCAATGCTCCCGCTGAATAATCGTCCTAATCCGGGCGTGACGCATGTGCGGCATAGAGTTATGCTCGTACAAGACAAGAACGTTTGAATGTTATGGCTATCTTCGACACGATCGAGACATCTTATCCTTTAACCATTTAATTTCATCCAACTGTAAATCCACTAAGTCAAATCCGTTTATGCAGTAATTGTAGTTCGTTCTTCCAAACTCCAAGCAGAATCTGTTATCGCTTATATCATTCCCAGAAACCTAATATTTTCTCTGCTTGTATCGATCCATGCTATCTTCAAATTATCGATACCAAGTCAAATTTATATTCCGAAGCCAAATATTCACTCTCGGGTTAACTTGTTCGAGCGATAACTTATTCACGTACAATCCGTTTGTTTAAATCTGAAACCGCTCACACGATTCTCCAATTTTCAACAAGTTTTTCCTTAACCAAGATATTGGTTTCTATTTCCGAGAATTTCTATTCGATGTAAGCCTTATCATTTACTCAAGTTATTCTCAATATCGTTCAGTCTGAATATCGCACAGGTTATGGATCCGTTTGTACGTTTCTAAATGATCCATCCACCACTCGGAATCGAGTCATTCAATCAAGTTCTTAATCGGTGCTCGCATTATCGTTAGCTTACTCACTAACTCGTTCCATAATTTCTAGCACAATACCCAGATTCGCCTGATAAAATCTAATCTCATTATATATTCTGGATTGATAGTCATCCAAGCAACTATATTTGATTTTTGTCTTCCAACAAGAATCATCGTTCGAGCTATTTCCATAACCAAGCATGATTCTTAATATTCGCCTAAGCGATAAATCCGATGAAGTCTATCGATTAGCAGCTCAAGTCTGACTTGTATCATTCCTGAACGATATCCAAATCTCGTTTATAACTGGCTTGCACCAAAGGATCTTGGTGCACGATATTCTACACAACTTAGCCGAAAGGCTGAGTGCATAGCTAACCGTTCGGGCAATATTCGCTTTCGCACTAACCAGTTGGGTAAACATGTATAGGCATTCGGGTTTGCACATAATGCACGGGTCTAGCACGAATCTAATCTCATAAGGATTAGCACAGGTTGGCACAAAGGCCCTTGCAACACAATTTCATACAAGCAATCATACTATTCAAATGCAACTCTTTAAAAGTATTTAGACTTATTGTTTGGAATATCCCATCGAGGCATTGAGAGAGTGTGTGTGCACATAACCCACGAACGAGCTTTCGAAACAGAGATATTAGAAACGAAGTTCAAAGGCGTATAAGCCAGGCTCTGATACCAATCTGTCATGCCCCGATCTCCCGCAGGCAAATCGGCCGTTCCCGCTAGGCGAGAATCACCGCGCCAGCGCTCCCGCGGAACGATCGCTTTGACCCATCCGAGCGTGATGCCGTACGAGCGTTAGCCACGCCCGTGCAAGGCCATGGTTCGTTGGCTGGCGGTAAGAGTTCTAAGCCACAGAGTCGCACAGATTATCCGAGTGCAGCAGAATCATGAACGCATAGGCCATCGGTAACAGGTTCACTGAGTCGACAATATAGCGGAAGCATGGAAACACAAGTTGGAGTAAAGCAAGCTCTTTTATTCATATTGAAACAAGTGTTACAGGCGGCGTATAGCCGAGATTACAAGTCGCTCGAGCTCTCTCTCACTGAAACATAAAAGCGTGCCAAGTGGCTACATTTATGGATGATATACAGGAAATGTTCAGGCGATGTTCAGGCGATGTTCGGGCGAGGCGATGTTCCAACATTATGTCTTGTATATGTGCTTCAGTTCCGGACGTAGCGCTCCGAGGCTTCTGAGTTAAACTCCACGCCTTAGCACGCACGAGGGAGGCATCCACACCGAACGAGGTTCTCCCGCACCCTGCAAGCAATCTGGTGGGTTATCAGTACATGAATGCACTGGTGGGGAGGCTACTCGCCCGCTCGATAAATCCAAACACGTAGTACAAGTTTCGTGCACCAACTATTAAGTTGTCTTTCTAGTTGCCTTAGGATCAGTTTCATGCAAGATTTGAATAGCCTAATCCGTGTGGCAGTGCGCCGTGCGACATGAGAGGAAACACGGCGAGACTTACCAACTTACCATTTATCCTTCCCTGTCCAAGGCAAACCAAGTTAATTCAAGCAGAAACATGTATAAGCATTCAGGGCAAAGCATATGCAAACACAAGTGTTTCAGTGCGAGATCCCGTACTGGGTGCACGGGTTACAGTAAATATCAGGCGTATTGCATATTATGATCAAGTGCTCTTTATGCATGAGTGCTGTTATAACAAGATCGTTCTGGTGTTCAGTTATTCTCGATGCGATGCAGTGACTCGCACACGGGTAGCCGCTAAGCGAGGATGACTTATCTATATGAACATGAGGTCACTGGCACGGCGCCATAATGGACGGTCTAGTCTCAGTACAGAATGTCGTGCGACGCATAGAGCAGGACATCCCAGGGCATTCCGTCCTATAGCAGGCGACTATCAGGAGTTCCGTCCGGATCAGATCGGTGCCAGTGCCCCAGCGACCGTCTGTGGAACTAAAACCTTGTTTCCAAGTTGTCCTGTGACCATGCAAGTCTCTAATCTTCAGGGTCAGGTCAGGTACAGGAACAAGTTCAGGGCAGGATATATATATATATATATAATAAGCTTCATGGAACAAGTTCAAGTCAGGATATATATATATATTTGTAACTTGTTGAGGCAGGGTCAGGATTACTCTAAATGTTGAGTATCGGCTCCACGAGCCATTTGATTCAGTACAGGACAGTATTGCTCAACGAGCAGGGATTCTTGGATCACAGGATTGGTGCAAGTTCCCTGGTTCGGAAATTGCCTTAGCGACCTAATGGTCCCAGGTATATTCAGGTTTATTCATGCACGGAACGACTATCAGGTAGTATTCCGAGGAGAACCTAAATGAATGTATGACAAGCAGAGTGTTTCACGGTCGGGGCATAGTTATGCAGCAAGCATTGAAACTAGGCAATACATAAAAGCAGGCAAGCATGCACTTGTATAACTTAAGCATTCAAGTTCGCTCGGGCCCGAAGGTAAGCCGAGCGAAACCGTACGGGGCCTTTCCGAGCAAAGTTATCTAGGGTTGTGCAGTGTTAGGGAGCGAACAGTGCACTACTGAATACACGTTTGTGTCATTCTACTCGAGGCATAGCGGGTCCAGTTGCACGAGGCAAAGGTAACATGCGAGGGTCTGAATATATATCAATATTTTATTTCCATGTTCTAGCATAAGCAATACAAGTTGGGATTATTCCCTTAGCTAGGTGCGTTGTATTCTTATTAGCATGCAGGGGGTGATTCACCTAGTGACTAGCATGTATCATTCCGTATTTTATGTGTGCTAGCTAAGCAAAGACAAGTTCACCGTAGCCACCCACCTTAGCGATGATCCGCCTCGGTCGAGCGATACTGCGAGCGAGCCTCTGAAAGCCTAAGCCGAACTCCTGTAGGGACCAAGTCTGGATATCCTTGCCTCAAACGAGTTGCCTTACTGAGGGAGGCAGGTCGAGACGTTTGCACTTTGCCGTTTGAATCGGCAGTCCGCTTGAGCGGAACGGGGTATTACAGGGAGAGGCTAGGGCGGCTTTGGGCGCTGCTCGCGGAGGCTGGAGGCTGCGGGGACAGAGGTGTGGTGGTGCCGGTGGTGGAAGATGATGGTTAGGGAGTCTAGGGTTCAGGCGAGGGGGAGTGGTGGTCGATGGTCGAGCGGATGTAGGGCGGAGGTTAGGGCGGTGATCGGTCGGCTGAGAGTTCCTACGAGGCGGAGTTTGGGGGAGTTAGGGTTTAGGGGAGTTCGTCGAGGCTTAGCTGCGGGCGACGGACGAGATGAGAGAGAGAGGGTGATCTGGCGGCGGAGCGTGGAAATCAAGAACAATAAATAGGTGCGCCGCCGGGTCGGAACAGTGATTCCGACCCGAATTAGGTTTAGGGTTTCGATGTGGGTTTCGGTCCAGGTCCGCGGGTCGGGTTCAACATGAATCCGGCCCGACCCGCTAGTATTTAAGTGCGGGTTTGGGTCTGCGGGTTTCGGGTCGGGTTTAGATCCGACCCGACCTGATAAGGCTGGGTTCGGTTCAGTTGAACCGGGTCTGAGTTGGTTTGGTTTAGTTTGGAAATAAACCCAGTTTATTTTAGGGGTTTAATTCGGTTTAATTATAACTTAGTTTTTAGGGCTTTAAAAAATATTTCTGGGGTCCAATAAATTCCCGGAAAATTATCCTATGTCTAGTTTTCCATTTTACACCATAAAATATTATTTTCATAATATTTTAATATTTATTAACATCATTAAAAATTATTTAATCACAAAATACCTTAGTTTTAATTCCCAAAAATTACAGAAAATTGGGGGAAAATGTATTTAAAAGTTTTGAAAAAATCAGGGGGCTTGCACTAAGGCACTAGTTAGTATTATTAGTTCTCTTATTTGCAGTTCTCTTATTGCAAGTTTATACCATATTGCTTGTATTTACTCTTCAAGTTATATTTTTACTTTCTAGTTATATGTGCATCATGTATTCATTTCTATTGCTGTTATATATTCTCTACCATGTATATGAAATTGCTTTCAGAGTTTGTACTTCGTTTCTTTCCGGATTGAATATATTTTTTCAGACGACTGTTTAGAGGACTGATGTCCTACCTACTATTGTAACGCCCCGCTCCAAACGGTTACTTATGGAACACTTCGTTGCTTCGACTCGGTTGAGAATCGAGCTCGGGGAAACCTTACCGCCAGATCAACACGGACAAAGTGCAATGAATCGTTCGAATTGATCAACGACTTCTATTGAAATAAGTCCAAGAGTTTTTTGTTGGTTGCTTTGCTTCTTGGTTTTATGTTGCTTTGGGTTTTGAGTTGCTTTCGATGACTTGGTTTTCATGATTTCGCTTTCTCGCTTGCGCTTTCTTTTTGAATCGTAAGGGAAAGATATTGAAGTATGCTAACCATGTATTATTGCATTTTCAGGACGCATAACCAAAGAGTGAACGTCGCTTAAGGCTTCCCCATCCTCTCGTTTGATTCATTCGGTGAGTGGCTTAGGCCCTTCGATGAATCCTTTAATCTGCATGCCTAATAAAGAATCTCTAGTTCACTTGAAATATGTTGCCTCACTAAAAAAGATAAGCTAAAAGAGAAAGAAACGTATTGCATAATTCGAGTATTGAACTGCTACCTTACTAGTTGCTTATGGAATGCTTATTGTCCCTTGTATGCTGTGTGCTGAGTATTATGGCTGGAAAACTCTGGACTTGATCTGGAAAATAAGAAGAAGAGATAGACTTGTTGTGCATTGTTCATCGGTTGCATGATAGCATATTTTTCTGATAGCTTGCATTCATGCATTTGGTCAGGACAACTTGTGCACAAGGATTATCTCTCGAGCGGTCCCTAGGGCACTGGGGATCGTTCGGCCGGAAAGAGATCTAGATACCCTGAGGCTTGAACGTCCTTACTTACGGGAGGGTAGACTCCTCCATTAGTGAGATGGGCTTGTATGTCCCAACTGCTAATCCCGTGGAGGGGACCATCATATAGTTAGGGCGCATGCTAGGTTTACCTTCTTGCATACCTAACAAATTGATGCCTATTTTTGATTCATAAGTTATTCATATGCAAATTGTGGCTAACTTGAGTGTCTACTGCAGGGATAACCGCTCGGTTGTGGGTCAGAATTATCATATGCATATGCTATAAATTGTCTATGTTTCCTTGCATGAATTGTTAAAAAGAAACTAGACAACCAGAAAGATCACCTAATAATGCTAGCTTCATATGCTTACTTAGTATGGATTTCTTAGGCGAGTTTGGCCTCGGTCGCTCACCAGTACATGTGGTAGTACTGACCCACGTTTGTGGGCAATTATTCAGGTGCTGGAAGCGAGAGTTTGGCAAGCCTCTTGAATCTGAATCAGTGTGTGAGCACCCTTCCTTAGGACTGTGTTCGTGCTGCTTCCTCCGCTGCTTACCCCTCCAGTGGGCTACTTCTCTTCTGCTAGATGTTTTGCTATTTTGGTCCTACTACAAGGACATAATGTAATGGGCGTTGTGGCTAGATTTTGGGAATATGAAAAGAGTTGTAAGCCTTCTAAGGCATATTTTGTAACTCAGCCAAGCAAGTACTTGTAATCCTTATCTTCAAGTATTCAAGAAAAGAAAAGTATTTTGTGTGCTATCAAATGTGTTCAACTTTGGTTCTCTATATTTATTCTGTGCCTATATATGTATATTTTTGTCTCTCTTGTGTCTTGTGCAGGTACGTTGCCTGGTGCAAGCGCAACTTAGGCTTGCACGGCATCGCGCCCAAGCGAGGACGAGCGGTTCCGTAGGGACCAAGCGAGGATGATCGGCCCTTACGGGATTGGGGCATGACAGGTGGTATCAGAGCATGGCTTTACGTCCTTGGCCTCTTCAAACATCATTTTCGAAAATGATATGAGTTTTCAAGCGATTTCAAAAGTCCCGAATTTTGAAAATAGATTTCAAATCTATAAGAAGTAAATCGAGAGTATGAAAGGTCCCTAAGAGTGTGAAAACCCAACGCCCCATGCAATAAGCCCATAATACGTTATGAGACTAACGCAAGCTACTCTCTTTTGCAGCAAAGATGACAAAAACAGGTGCTAGTAACCCTGAGACATCACGCGCAACGAGCGTGAGCGATGATCAAATCGATAGGTTGATTGCAATGTTTCAAAATTAGAATGATCGTCATGCTGCACAACAAGAACGAGTTGAGGCTCAGCAGCAACGAGCAGATGCTAGATCCTCAGCACAGCAACAGCAGCTTGAGTCCCTGGCACAGATTGTGACAACACTTGTAGCACACAGTGGTGCATCGGGAACCATGCAACACCAATGACTGCCCCGACCATGCCTCAAGGAGCAGGATCAGTAGAAACTAGCGAGCCTCGTCGTGCGACCGGAAAGTCTACCTTTAATGGCGCTGAGTTCCTGAAGTTGAACCCTCCAGAGTTTGAAGGCAGGACCACGCCGGATAAGGTGATGGACTGGATCGCAAAGATGGAGAGCTTGTTTAGCTTTGCTTCAATACCTGCGAACAAGAGGGTGGCGTGTGCAGATATGCAGCTGCGATTACGTGCACACGACTGGTGGGAAGTCAAGAAAGCAGATCTTGCCACCAAGCATCAGGATGGCAGGATCACTTAGGGAATGTTCAAGGAAGCATTCCTTGCACACTATCTTCCGCCAGCTGTCAGGCAGAAGAAGGAAGATGAGTTTATCGAACTTAAGCAAGGGGATATGTTCGTCGAAGAGTATGAGTCAAAATTTTCCAAACTTGCTAAGTTTGCTAGCTCGATGATTCCTGACGAAGGAGCCCGCACACATCGGTTCATAAAAGGCTTAAACGATAATATGAGAAAAGATATTATGAATCGGGAGTGCAAAACGTACATCCAAGCATTTGAGGCAGCGGTACAGAATGAGCAGTTTATGCCACAAAGTGCTGTGGAGAAGGCACCCGCTCCTCGAAACCCTCCTGCTAAAAGATACCATAACGGAGAAAAGAAAACAGCGGGCGAGCAACGCCCAGGTTCTGTGTGCAGTTACTGTCACAAATCAGGCCATACCGTGGATATTTGCCGTGCTACAAATAATGAGTGTTTTAACTGTGGGCAACAAGGGCATCTGGCAGTGAACTACCAAAACACGAGGGTCCCACCACCATACCAGAATGGGAACAACAAGACTGCTCGGGTTGAGACTCAGACCCCTCTGGGTCCCGCTCAGGAACCAACTGATCAGATAAGGAGGCCGAGAGTTTATCAGTTGAATATTGAGCGTGATGAGGGTGGACACGATGTTGGTGAGTCTGTTTCCTTTGAAACTCTTGATGCTTGATCCTTGTCTCCTTGATCTCTTAAGTTTCGAGGACAAAACTTTTTCTCAGTGGGGTAGTATGTAACGCCCCGCTCCAAACGGTTACTTATGGAACACTTCGCTGCTTCGACTCGGTTGAGAATCGAGTCTCGGGAAAACCTTACCGCCAGATCAACATGGACGAAGTGCAATAAACCGTTCGAATTGATCGAACGACTTCTATTGAAATAAGTCCAAGAGTTTTTCGTTGGTTGCTTTGCTTCTTGGTTTTGTGTTGCTTTGGGTTTTGAGTTGCTTTCGATGACTTGGCTTTCATAATTTCGCTTTCTCGCTTGCGCTTTCTTTTTGAATCGTAAGGGAAAGAGATTGAAGTATGCTAACCAGGTATTGTTGCATTTTCAGGACGCATAACCAAAGAGTGAACGTCGCTTAAGGCTTCCCCATCCTCTCGTTTGATTCATTCGGTGAGTGGCTTAGGCCCTTCGATGAATCCTTTAATCTGCATGCCTAATAAAGAATCTCTAGTTCACTTGAAATATGTTGCCTCACTAAAAAGATAAGCTAAAAGAGAAAGAAAAGTATTACATACTTCGAGTATTGAACTGCTACCTTACTAGTTGCTTATGGAATGCTTATTGTCCCTTGTATGCTGTGTGCTGAGTATTATGGCTGGAAAACTCTGGACTTGATCTGGAAAATGAGAAGAAGAGATAGACTTGTTGTGCATTGTTCATCGGTTGCATGATAGCATATTTTTCTGATAGAGCTTGCATTCATGCATTTGGTCAGGACAACTTGTGCACAAGGATTATCTCTCGAGCGGTCCCTGGGACACTGGGGATCGTTCGGCCGGAAAGAGATCTAGATACCCTGAGGCTTGAACGTCCTTACTTACGGGAGGGTAGACTCGTCCATTAGTGAGATGGGCTTGTATGTCCCAACTGCTAATCCCATGGAGGGGACCATCATATAGTTAGGGCGCATGCTAGGTTTACCTTCTTGCATACCTAACAAATTGATACCTATTTTTGATTCATAAGTTATTCATATGCAAATTGTGGCTAACTTGAGTGTCTGCTGCAGGGATAACCGCTCGGCTGTGGGTAAGAATTATCATATGCATATGCTATAAATTATCTATGTTTCCTTGCATGAATTGTTAAAAAGAAACTAGACAACCAGAAAGATCACCTAATAATGCTAGCTTCATATGCTTACTTAGTGTGGATTTCTTAGGTGAATTTGGCCTCGGTCGCTCACCAGTACATGTGGTAGTACTGACCCACATTTGTGGACAATTATTCAAGTGCTGGAAGCGAGAGTTTGGCAAGCCTCTTGAATCTGAATCAGTGTGTGCGCACCCTTCCTTAGGACTGTGTTCGTGCTGCTTCCTCCGCTGCTTACCTCTCCAGTGGGCTACTTCTCTTCTGCTAGATGTTTTGCTATTTTGGTCCTACTACAAGGACATAATGTAATGGGCGTTGTGGCTAGATTTTGGGAATGTGAAAAGAGTTGTAAGCCTTCTAAGGCATATTTTGTAACTCAGCCAAGCAAGTACTTGTAATCCTTATCTTCAAGTATTCAATAAAAGAAAAGTATTTTGTGTGCTATCAAATGTGTTCAACTTTGGTTCTCTACATTTATTCTGTGCCTATATATGTATATTTTCGTCTCTCTTGTGTCTTGTGCAGGTACGTTGCCTGGTGCAAGCGCAACTTAGGCTTGCACGGCATCGCGCCCAAGCGAGGACGAGCGGTTCCGTAGGGACCAAGCGAGGACGATCGGCCCTTACGGGATCGGGGCACGACAACTATAGCCTGCAGGATGGAGAGACAGCTGAGGTAGATCCTTTAGTCCAGGATGATCTAATTCCAGCTGTCGAGGAGACTCACCTAGCTATAGCAGACCAGTAGCTAGTACCTTTTATTTGTACTGGATATGTTTCTAGCTTAGACCTTGGCATGTTATTTATTTTGAGACCTTTTGTGTTATTTTCTAAACTCTAGACTTGGATATTGTGATGACTTGTTATTTTTTTTCTTTATGACATCGTGCCATTATCTATCTCTAGTTTGTTTGATTGAGTATTGATGTTATATATATTCATCTTGTCCCATTTTTGGAGTGAGTTACCATTTACAGGATATACATATATCATTGCATGAGTTGTTAGATGGTATTGTGGATCCTTACAGCATTCTACGCCAATGCTGCGGTGTAGGCTGGACGTACCCACGACTCATGCCCAATTTTTGGGTACGGGTTGTGACACGTTTTTAGTGGTAACCCATGCAGGTCGAGTCGCAACTAGTGCGATATCGTAGTGGTACTCGGACTTAGAGTACTATTACGAGCCTATAATATAATATAGGATATAAGACACTAGGATGAGATAGAATACTCAATCACAACTAGGAAACAATTCCACCTATTGATCCTTGCCATCTTTATCATTCGGAATATTGCTTTCTTTTGGAATATTATTATCCTTCCTTGATGATATCGTATCTTGTGCTTTATTAATATCTTTTGTTTCAAACTATCTTCAAGATGCCATCGAAGACCCATTTACAGCAAGCTGGAGCTGTTTTTGAGAGGTTAACGACTTCTCCACACCCTGTTTGAGTAGCTGTAGCAGCTGATACCATTCCAACTCCTTCGGTTAAGAGGGCTTCCTCCCCGGTTCAGGTAGGAGCTTTCGCTGCTTTTGGGGGTCCTCCTCCCTCGCATGTCCATAGAGTTGGTCCAATTTTGGCTTCTTCTGAGGAACTTACACTACCACCACCACCTATGCCAGTGGATGCGACACAGATGTTCGCCATATTCTGGGAGATAATGGCGGCACAACAAAGGCAGGTGAATGTACTACGCCAGGGCATTGAGAATGCCCACCAGGTGGCTATCACTGCAGTAGAGAGGAAGGTATCACCACAGCCATAGGAGGCCCAGCCCAATCCAGGCAACATACAAGACTTCAAGAAGTTGGATCCCGGTATTTTCAAGGGGACGGAGGGCATTATATATGCCGATGACTGGTTGGAGAACATGGAGCGCATCATGCGTTTATCCAGCCTAGTAGAGGATCTAAAGGTAGAGGCGGCTGGGTTACAGATGTTAGACATTGCCAGTACTTGGTTCTGGAATGAGCCACAGATCGCTACCCCAAGATTGATGGGGCCGGTTTTAAGGACTTATTCAAGAATAAGTTTTTCTCGCCTACCAAGAGACTTGATCTGGGATGATAGTTCGAGAACCTTCAACAGGGGAACCTATATGTCGAGGAGTAGGCCACGGAGTTCGGCAGGTTGAGCTGGTATACAGCTAACATGGTACTAGATCCAGAGGATAGGGTGAGCCGGTTCAGGAAGGGCCTAAACTGTGACGTAAAGGCCCTTATTTCTTCGAGTCATGAGACCTATGAGGCAATACTTAAGGAGGCCTGCAAGGTCGAAAGGGACTTGAGTTTGAGGCCCAAGAGGGACTGCAAGAAAATCAGTGGCAGCAGCAGTACGGATCCAGCCAAGCGGCCCCAGTTCTAACAGCAAAGGACGTTTCAGCCTCGGCGTCAGCAATTCCAGCAGCCTCAGAGGCATCAGCAGCCTCAGAGGCATCAATAGCAGACTCTTATATGTCCCTTCTACAAGAAGCCAAGACATGGATGGAACATCTGCAGGAAGAGATTGGGAGTGTGTTTGTTCTGTGGAGCAGCGGGGCACCAACTGAGAGACTGTTATTTGGCACCAACTCATCAAGATCAGGGTGGAGCTCCTGCTCAGAGAGCACCAACTAGAGCACTTGTAGCACAGTAGTGGGGACCTCCACTCCCAACCCAGCAGCAGCATTTTGTGCAGCATCAACAGCAGATGGGAGCATCGTATGGGCCAGCTTTTGCTATGACAATTGAGAAGACGGAGCCAGTTGGAGACGTTATCGCAGGTTTAGTTCTTTTAGATTCCATTCTAGCATTATAGCTTTATTTGATTTTGGTGCTTCCCATAGCTTTGTATCAGTGTCTTTTACTCTTAAGCATCATTTAGAGGCTGAACCTTTGAGTAAGACTTACAAGATCACGATTGGGGGTGGCATCATCCTAGTAAGTGATGTTTGCAAGGATCGAAGAGTAACTTTGGGAGGCTGGGAATTGAGTGCGTGCTTACTCGTAAAGCCACTTCCGAGTTATGACATTGTACTCATGATGGATTAGTTGAGTAGGCACCATGCTAGTATAGATTGTCGTGGAGGTAGAGTTTGGTTTCAGCCATCGAGAGAGCCAGTGTTCGAGATTGCCAGAGGAGCAGCGGAGCAGAGCAAGGAAGTCATCTGTGGAGCCCTGGTGGAAGAGGAAGAGTTGCCACATCCTTTGATTATTGAGTTCCTGGATGTCTTTTTAGAGGAGTTATCGGGCTTGCCGCCAGGCAGAGACGTTGAGTTCTCTATAGACTTGGTACCAGACGCGGAGCCGATATCACAGCATGTCTATAGAGTTAACAATAGTGAGCTGGTAGAGCTGAAGAAGCAGGTGGACGAATTGCAGGACAAGGGCTTCATCAAATCTAGTTCTTTACCGTGGGGTGCTCCGGTATTGTTTATACCAAAGAAGGATTGGTTGGTACGCATGTATATTGACTACAGGGCTCTGAACAACCTCACTATTAAGAATAGTTATCCGCTGCCTAGGATAGATGATCTCTTTGATCAGTTGAGTGGAGCGAAGGTATTTTCGAGGATAGACTTGAGGTCAGGCTACCACCAAGTGAAAGTGAAGGTGAAGGTGAAGAGAGAGGATATTCCGAAGATAGCTTTTTGGACTCAGTATGGTCAGTTCGTATTTATGGTGATATCGTTTGGGTTGACCAATGCCTCAGCGATATTCATGAACCTGATGAACAAGGTATTCCACCAGTACCTTGATAAGTTTGTACTAGTGTTCATCGATGATATCCTTGTGTATTCGAAGATGCCAGATGAGCACGAGGAGCACCTGAGGATAGTTCAGGAGACTCTCGGGAAGGAGACGCTTTATGGGAAGCTTTCAAAGTGCAAGTTCTTCCTTGACAATGTCAAATTCCTTGGTCATGTGGTGACAGGAGATGGGATCTCAATTGACCTTAGGAAGATCGTGATAGTGGAGTCAGAGGCTACTCCAAGTTCGATGGCAGAGATCAGGAGCTTTCTGGGACTGGCAGGGTACTACAGGAGGTTTGTACAGGACTTCTCCAGAATTACAGAGCTGATGACTAGGCTGACCAAGAAGGACGTAGAGTTTGTATGGACAGAGGAGTATCAGGCCACTTTTGATGACCTGAAGAAGAGATTAACGACAGCTCTAGTATTGACATTGCCATCAGGGACAGGTGGATTCACTATTTATAGTGATGCTTCAGAAAAGGGTTTTGGTTGCGTTCTTCAGCAAAATGGAAAGGTGATTGCCTATGCATCCAGGTAGTTACATCCTTATGAGAAGAACTACCCGACCAACGATTTGGAGTTGGCGGCGATCATTTTTTCTCTAAAGTTGTGGAAACACTATCTGTACGGAGAGCGTATGGAGATCTTCACATACCACAAAAGCTTGAAGTACGTGTTCACACAGAAAGAGCTGAACATGAGACAGCGGAATTGGTTGGAGTTGATGAATGACTTTGATATATCGCTACAGTATCACCCAGGGAAGGCCAACGTGGTCGCTGATGCCTTGAGTAGATATCCGGTGGCTATGTACTTGACATCAGACAGGCACTTGTTGGCCGATTTAGATAGCCTGGGTATTGAGATAGTAGTTTCTGGTATCGAGATACAGATATGGGGGTTACAGATACAGTCAGAGCTGATCGACAGGATCAAGACTACACAGTATGATGATGTGACTCTAAGGAGCATCAGAGCACAGGTTCAGGCCGAGTTATTGGATGACTTTACCATTGCTGAGGACGGTTCCTTGCATCACGGTGCGAGGTTGTGTGTACCGAATGGAGAGTTGCGCGAGGAGGTTTTGCAGGAGGCGCATCACTTTGAGTACTCTATGCATCCTAGTGCCAACAAGATGTATAGGGATATGAGGGAATATGTATGGTGGTATGGCATAAAATGAGAGGTGGCGCACTTCGTATCCAGATGCTTAGTGTGCCAGCAGATGATAGCAGAGAGGCAGAGGCCAGGCTGTTTACTTCAGCCCTTACCCATTCCTGAGTGGAAGTGGGAGCATGTTACCATAGATTTTGTTTAGGGGCTTCCGTAATCTCTAGGAGGAAAAGATGCGATTTGGGTCATCGTAGACAGGTTGACCAAATTTGCCCACTTCTTGCCTTTTAAAGTGGGTATGTCTACGGAGAAGCTCGCAAAAATGTACGTGCGATATATTGTCAGATTGCATGGGGTCCTTGTGAGCATAGTCTCGGAAAAGGATAGTCCTTCACGTCCCATTTTTGGAGGAGTTTGCAGGTTAGCTTGGGTACCCAGCTCAAGTTCAGTACCGCATGTCACCCCTAGACGGACGGACAGTTGGAGTGGACTATTCAGACTCTCGAGGATATACTACGCACCTGTGTTCTAGACTTTGGAGTTTCTTGGAAGGATCATCTCCACCTGGTAGAATTTTCTTACAACAATAGTTACCAGGCCAGTATTGAGATGTCACCATTCAAGATATTGTATGGAAGGAGATGTCTGACTCCTTTATCTTAGGATGATATTGGAGAGAGAGCCTTGTTGGGACCGGAGATGGTTGTGGATGCAGCCGAAAAGGTAAAGCTTATCAGAGACAGACTTCGGGTGGCGCAGGACGGACAACGGTATTGGGCCGACAGCCACCGGAGACCTTTAGAGTTTGAGGTAGGTTTTGCTTTGTATTGCTTGTGATTCTTTTGTTTGTAGTTGAGTGTTAAGACGGTATTTTGTTTCAGGTTGGCGATCTGGTGTTCTTACGAATTTCTCTGACACGGGGCACGATTCGCTTTGGTGGAAGCAGAAAGCTTAGTCCATGGTACATCGGACCCTTCGGTGTTCTTGCGAAGGTTGGTGCACTGGCCTAAAGACTAGACTTTTCGCCTGCACTAGAGGAAGTACATGATGTATTACATGTGTCGCAGCTGAGACGATACGTAGCAGATTCTAGTCACGTATTGGATCACTCAGAGATCGAGGTGGGTCCGACTCTCGGTTATCCAGAGCAGCCAGTAGAGATCCTGGATCGCAGGAAGAAGGTGTTGCGGAACCAGACGATTCCCCTGGTACGCGTCGCGTGGAGGCATCACTCTCCAGGAGAGTCTACCTGGGAGAGGGAAGCCGAGATATGTGAGCGGTACATATATCTTTTTGAGCTATGAGGTATTTTCTATTCTTACTATGATTGTCTGTATAGTTCTAGTTCTTTCTTAAATTTTGAGGATAACTTTTTTCTAAGAAGGGTAGGATTGTAAACATCACTTTTCAAGATAGGGGTATTTTAGTCATTTTGGTATTATTATTATTTATATATTTTATTACATAAAAAAAATTATGTGGTATATATATATTGATACTTAATATAGATGATTGTGTGTTAGCCCTTAGACTAGTTGCTAATGAATCCAACTAGACTTGTCATGACTATTAGTGCACCAATTAGTTTAGTCATGGTTGATTAATTTAATTAGGGAGAATGATCAATAACCCCTTGTAATTAAATTAGAAACCCTCTTAGTTAAACCCCTCATTTATTAAATAACTCTTCATGACAACATGGAGGAGCATTTTAGATATTATGCCTTAGCCAACCCTAACCCTAGTGGCCGGCCCTATAAGGAGGGGGGGAGCCTCCATCTTCTTCATTATTGTTCATGAAGAAATCCTAAGTTTAGTTCTTCCCTCTAAGCATCCATTCCCTCCACCAAATTCCTTTAAAACCAAGCCCCATCCCTCTCATTTTCATTTCCATGGAAAGATAGAAGCTTGAGGATTAAAAGAGGCTTGAAGAAGAGGAACATTGCTAGAAGTTGGAGTCCATTTCTCATCCTTGTGCTCATTGGAAGGAACCACATTGGGAATCCATCTCCCAATAGGTAAAAACTTATTTCTCTTGTCATTTACATACTAGAATGGTATAATAAACCCATAAGAACCCTTCCTTGGCTTAGGACTACCCATAGAAAGAAGAACTAGGTCCATATGAGGCCATTGGAGAGAGTTACTTAGAGTTTTGTGGCCATTTGGAGAAAACTCTGAGATGATACACCAAGTGTTTGATGGAATTCCTAGTAGGTCATTCCTTATTATTTTATATGTATTTAATGTTAGATGTATATGTATATTAGTATAAATATTGGTGGATATGCATTATGTCTTGGTGGTGATGTAGTAACTATTAGGGATGTGTGTAAGGAGGATATTTTCTACCAGTGCACAGTACACTGATACACTGTGGTGTATCACAGTTCAGTGAATTGTATGGGGGGAAATCGGGTATTAGGCTTAGTTGTGTGGGAAAAAGAGGAGTGCATGTGAAGAGAGGAGAAGATAGTGTTATTTGTGTATTAAATATAGTGAGGACTGTGCTCACAGTGTTGGTATTTATCTGTGTGTGTGTGTGTGTGTGTGTGTGTGTGTGTGTGTGTGTGTGTGTGTGTGTGTATGTGCGCGCGTGCGCACGCGCCTAATTATCTAATTACCTATCTATCTATCTAACTAGCTACCTATCCAGATATTGTGGTTGTTGTATCTAGTGTGTTGTTGGTTAGAGCATGATGCACAATCGGGTATTAGAGGGTATTGATTTCAGTAGTTGTAGATGTTGTTATTGGTAGGGGAAAAGATGGTATGCAGTTGATGTTGAAGTAATTTCTTAGGAGTCGGGTAAATGGGCAGTTATGGCAGTAGCAACTGCTGTTCTTGAGTTGCTGGTATGGCAACAGTCGGGTTTCACAGTGTATCAAATGCTTGTATGCATCAGACCTATGCGCAAGAGGTTTATATGCGTGAGTGTGGGTGTTCCTAAGTAGGTACTGGGATTAGATACCTGTGTGGTTGATTGGTTGTGCAGGCAACTGCAACTGAGTCAGTATTAGTCACTGTACACTAGTATATAGGTGATTCATGTATGATGGTTGGAGGATGCTGGGCTCGAGTGATGGTAGGAATGCAATGGCATCAGTCAGTTAGTTGTTGTGTTCAGCAACAACATAATTTCAGGTATGTAGGGGGATAAGCATGGCAAAAATGCATATTGTGAGTGTGTTTTTCAGTTTTGGATATATGGGAACTCAAGGGTACACATCAAGCTGCAAGTAGCAGCAGTAGGGTGAGAGAAAAGTTATCAGGTTCTTATGTGAGGGTATGTGCATTGGTGTGGGATATTCATGACTGATATATTGGTGTATCATTGCGTATCAGTCAATAGATGAGGTGTGGGCAAGTGGTGCTTGGGTATTAGACTTAGAGTGTAGGTGTTGTGTGCTAGTGACTGAACCTTGATGTGCCAAATATGGGAGAAACCAATGTAACAGTGACACTAACAATGAGCTCGGGTAGCTGTTCAAGAGTAGGGAGTGTGGGTCTTGTATCAGTAATGTGTGTGGAGTCTAGGTGTAGGTACCTAGATATACCTACATGTGTATATATATATAGGTGTGGTGGCATGTTGTGATATGAGGCATAAAGTTGAGTGTACCAGTTGGTTGAGAATGTGTTTTAGCATGATGTGTATCATGGGATTGACACAAGTGTCAGGGTGAAGTACCGGGGAGTGAGTGTGTTGGCACTTGAAGACTGTGTGCAATAGTGGAAGGGTTGCCTTATTGTGAAACCTGCAAGCAGTGCACTGTGTCAGGATACTCAGGTTTCAGGAGTGCAAGTGCACTAATGGGGTAGTAAGTCTCAGTCCAGGTGGTGCAAATGGGAGGTTTGATGAGCAGTTGGTATTTGCAAGGGGGAGATCTGCACAGAGTAATGCACAGGCAAGTGTGCATTGTATTGAGTGACAGTAAGGGAAACTAAAAGGGGCCATATGTATATATTAAGGTATTGTGTTATGGTAGCTAGATATTGATAACAATGTATTGAGTACTAGGTATGGGTTAGATAATAACTAAGATATGGGATAAGTATATAGGTATTGATAGATAGGTATTTGGAATTATATTAAGGTATATGAGGGTAAGATATTGGTACTAGGTATATAGTTAAGATGTTATATAATGCTAGTATATATAAGTTAGATAATTATATATACATATAGCACGACATCTAGTATATCATAGATATTAGTATTAGTTGACTAGTTAGACCTAGAGTTGACTAAATTGACTAAAGTCAACCTTTGACCTAGTTTGACCTCGTTTGACCAGAATGACCTAGTTTGACCTAGAAATCACCAATTTTATTTATTCAAACTCATTTATCTTTCATTACACCTAGTAAACTATAAATTCTTACATAGGTTTCTCTGACACCAGTTCGGACACTGTTCCACCTCATTTGCTTAGGACCTCAGGCGAGTACATTCTCTGTTAGTTTTCAGTACTTGATAGTGTATATATCGCATGTTCTAGATCTGTTTTACTTTATTCTGACACCATGATTACACGGGCTGGTATTATATGGATCGAGTCAGGAGATGTTATTTATTTGATGCGTGCATCAGATACTTCTTACATATGTACTTTATCGTGTGCTTCGGATATTCCTTGTGTTCGTACATATCGTGTGCTCAGTGTGCTCATATTATATTCGTGTGCGTAATGTGTCATAATTTGATCCATGAATATTAGTCGGGGCGGGGGAGTAGGAGTTGATTATGTGATCAAACCCTTAGTGTATTCGTGTGCATGTAAATTATACCATACACGTGTAACTGAGTTACCATAGAATATTCGTGTGCAACCTAAACCGATCATATAATGAACTTGTACTCTGAGGCACTAGTTATTATCATCAGTTCTCTTATTTGCAGTTCTCTTATTATAAGTTCATACCATATTGCTTGTATTTACTCTTCCAATTATATTTCCACTTCCTAGTTACCTGTGCATCTTGTATTCATTCCTATTATTGTTATATATTATCTATCATGTATATGAAACTGCTTTCAGAGTTTGTGTCACGCCCTAGTCCCAAAATATATGGACTAGGCCACATGGCAATAGCCAGCTGTCACGTCACCGAGGATATTCTAATTTAATGGATCCAACGAAGAGTGTTACGTTGTCATAAATAACTAACAAGTCCAATATCAATCAATAACAGGTAATCTAATCTCATCCACAATATAAACAGTAAGAATGTACTAATAATAAATTCTAGAAAATAAACGCCAGTCTCAAAATATCATAGTACAACCAAGAATGTCTGGTGGGGACAAACCCACTACTATGACGAAATAAAATACTGAAATGATAGATAAAAGATAATGACTAGGGCATCGGCTGACTAGATAATGATGCACCCACTCCTAGGCAGAAGGCCTACCAACTGATCACGAAAACTCTGACGGTAGCACCTCTAGTTCCTCAGCTGTAGCGTACCTCGTCTCCTGTCCTGGGCCGTATACTGTGGGGTAATATGCCTCGTCCAAATCTGGAAAGGTACCAGGTCCTCAGAGGGACGTAACAAGATACATAGAAGCATGCCATATATATGAATACTGAATAAAATAAATGCAATAAAGGGTGTGCTAACCATCTAAGTGAATGCAATGTGAGGACAACATTGGTACGTATGGATAGGCATAGGCATAACATCCATACCGCTCCGAAGAACGGGGAATC
The DNA here is from genome assembly GCA_036927795.1 of Iris macrosiphon. Lineage (NCBI taxonomy): Eukaryota > Viridiplantae > Streptophyta > Magnoliopsida > Asparagales > Iridaceae > Iris > Iris macrosiphon. The sequence continues at coordinate 6,314,002 of JAYESA010000016.1, read as the reverse complement.
TGAATAGTATAATGTCCATACCGCTCCGAAGAACGGGGAATCTGCATAATATATAACGTCCATACCGCTCCGAAGAACGGGGAATCTGCATAAAGGGAGTCATTGGATCCGTGGCTCCTCCGGATACTACGGATTCTAATGTGTGTATCCCATATGCCTTACTAGTTGTCCTCCCCCGCCCAATGTAGATACACAAGTCGAATACTCAACGTGCATACCACGTATCTATATGCCAAGTCTCTATAAATAAAATAATCCTGAATTACGTACTAACTGTGATGCATGTCACACGCACCGATAGCTAGTCGAGTACGCGGACCCGCATCCCAATATGAATTTGTCACAGTGAAACGTGTAAGAGTGTCGGTCTCAAAAAATACCAGAGTATCCTCCCAAGGGGTGAGTCTGCTAGCAACTAGGTCAAGTACTCTACTCATCGACGTGTCCGTCGACTGCACCCGAGTAAATCTCGGACGTGCACAGTCATATGAAATAAAGCAATAAGATATCATACAACATATGCAGCATTTAATTTAAACAGTAAATATGGCAAGGTATCTTGCCTGGGTCCTCAAGCTGTGAATGCCAAAAGCCGATTCCTGCAGTGTCTCCTGGCTGCTCCAATGATCCTAAGCACATAATACAATATAGCAATACTGACATCAGGCACTAAGAAACGCATACACACAACTTATGACGCTACTCTTAGGTACTGGCGTAAGATAACGGCTGGTCGACTACAATGGCGCGCGTACACGTAGCTCGGATGCACGCTTGCCTTGTCCTCAATCACCGTGTACCTTACGACAATAAATTACTAAGTTATGGTTTTACGACACTATATTACGTCTTGTTAAATTATACGTCATTTAATTCTCATGTTAAATGCACTAGGTCTATGTCTATGTTTCCAGGTGGATTATAAGTTCCTTACACCAGTCTTGTGATTGGGATAATTATCATCTATTAATTACTATTTAAATATAATTAACATTTATTCCCACACATAGGGTTTTACATGAATTTATTTGTGTCCACGTACGATACGCGACACAAACTCGATAACACGACGATAAACTATGCATGATACCATGGAGAAAGATGTCAAACGAGGTTTACCTATTCGAGGTTGATCGTGGGGGTCTGTGCTCAAAATTTGGACATCCTTCGACGAGGGGTGGCGCTCCGGCGTCGGCCGGCAAGCACGGCAGCAACGTCAACGGCTGTAACAGCAACTGCAGTAGCCGCAGCAATCTTGCAGCGATGGCAGCGGCCTGGCCGGCGGGGGTACGGTGCCTGGGTGAATGTCAGGTCATGGGGGAGGTGGTTCTCCGCCGGTTAGGGGCGACTGGCGACGCTAGAGGCGGTTGGAAGCAGTCGGGATCGGTCGTCGGGTTGGCTATGATGGGGATGGTGCTAATGGTGAAGGTCCGGCGGGTGCAGGGTGGCTGTGGTGGTGGTTGGCATCGAGGGGGCAGTGGCAGGCGGCGAGGTGGCTGAGGTGTCATCCGGTCGGCGTAGGGATAGGGTGCTCGGGTGATATGAGGGAGTCGGCTAGGGTTTGAGGGAGGGATGATCAAATTTGTTTTAGGGTTTTTAGTATAGGAAAGGTGTATTTATACGGGAGGGGTTTTATGGGCTGGCCTCGGTACTTGGGCCTGCCAGGGCTATTTGAGGTAGGATTGGTCCGCATAAGAGGGGGTACCTGGGCTTGGTTAGGTCTTGTTTTGGGTGAACTTGGCTTCACTTTAATTAGATTTCAACCAATTGCATCTGGTATTAAGAAAATTGGGTTTATTGAATTAATACGTAGGTGTTTGTAACGAATAATGCGCAGCTCATTTCAAGCCCAATATTGAGTATCCAAAAGCTGCACAAGGTCAGATAATAGTCTGGCATGTCTGGGGAAGGTGTAATTAAGTAGTTTGAGGGTAACTACTAGTGTAGCGCTTCGAAACTCAAAGCTAGGGTACGGGGTATTAAGACGTATGATTGATGTACATTAATCCTAATTGTATCCAAATTAGTCCTAGTCTCTCGATTTAATTTAAATCAAACTCTAAATTGGTCGAGGGGGTTTACAATCTACCCTCCTTAGAGCATTTCGTCCTTGAAATTAAAACATACGTATGGTAAGAACTACTGACTGGGAAAAAAAAATGCTGCAACATACCTAGTCCTTCGAAGAGATGGGGATAGCGTTGTCGAATATCTTCCTCACGCTCCCAGGTCGACTCGCCTGGTGCATGATGCCTCCATGCGACACGGACTAGAGGGATAGTTTGACCTCGCAATACCTTCTCACCTCTGTCCAGAATCTCAATAGGCTCCTCTTAGTATGATAAGCTCGGGCCGACTGTGATTTCTGAATGGTCAAGCACATGACTCGGATCTGGAATATACCTCCTCAGCTGAGATACATGGAAGACGTCATGCACTCCCTCCAAGGTCTGTGGCAAGGCTAACCTGTAAGCAACCTCTCCGATGCATTCTAACACATCGAATGGTTTGATGTACCTCAGACTCAGCTTTCCTCTGCCTCCAAATCTGATAGTCCCTCGAGTATATGAGATCTTTAAAAATACGTGATCTCCCACTTGGAACTCTAGGGGTCATCGATGTGCATTCGCCCAATGCTTCTGTCTGTCCTGTGCTGCTCGCAGTTGTCCTTGGATCTTCTTCACCTTCTCCACTGTACGAACAACCAACTCTGGCCCAAGAATCTGTCTCTCGCCTATATCGCTCCAACATACCGGGGAACGACACTTCCTTCCATACAACGCTTCATAGGGAGCCATTTGAATGCTCGCTTGATAGCTAAAAATTCGACCAAATGCAAATGGTCCTCCCATGATCCTCTGAAATCAAGCATGCACGCTCTTAACATATCTTCCAATGTCTGAATGGTGCACTCGGACTGGCCATCTGTCTGTGGGTGATACGATATGCTAAACTTCAGGCGGGTACCGAGACTCTCTTACATACTACGCCAAAAGTAAGATTTAAACCTCGTATCCCTGTCAAACACTATACTAATGGGTACTCCATGCAGTCGTACAATCTCCCTCATGTATATATCTGCTAAGACCTCTGTCGATTGCCCAACTCTAAAGGGTAAAAAGTGTGTGGACTTGGTGAGTCTATCCACGATTACCCATACTGTATTGCGACCATTAGGACTCCTCGGAAAGCCCGTAACAAAGTCCATAGTGATATGCTCCCATTTCCACTCCGGTATCAGAAGCGGTTGAAGTAATCCTGCAGATCTCTGATGCTCAGCCTTGACCTACTGACACACCAGGCATTTCGCCACAAAGCGGGCTATCTCTCTCTTTATGCCATGCCATCAGTAGTACTGTCTCAAGTCTCTGTACATCTTCGTGCCTCCTGGATGAATAGAGTAGGTTGAACTATGTGCTTCTGTCATCAACTCATGCCGAAGTTCTCCATTTGGAACATAGAGACGATCTCCACATCTCAAAGTCCCGTCTTCATGTATACGCAGTCCTGTCTGTATTCCAGCCTCTGTCCTTTGTCGAAGCCTCTGAAATCTGGCATCTGGCGGTAAAGCGACCTTGATCCTCTCCACTAATGTCGATTGCAACTGGAAACTCGACAATTGTCCGTCAACTCCGGGCATAACAACCTCTATACCCATCTGTTCTAGATCTCTCAGCAGATGTTGTTGGGTAGTCAAGAAGAATGCCATGGGTCTTCTGCTCAACGCATCAGCTACTACGTTGGCCTTTCCCGGATGGTACTGTAGCTCAATCTCGAAGTCTGTCATCACCTCGAGCCAACTTCTCTGTCTCTGGTTCAGGTCCTTCTGAGTGTAGACGTACTTTAGACTTTTGTGATCAGTGAATATCTCTACTCTTTCTCTATATAGGTAGTGTCTCCAAAGCTTCAAGGCAAAGATCACTGCGGCAAGCTCCAAGTCGTGGGTGGAATAGTTCTTCTCATGGGTCCTCAACTGTCTAGAGGCACAGGCCACAACCTTTCCATGCTGCATCAAGACACATCCTAATCCTTTCTCGGATGCATCGCTATAGATCACGAATCCTCCGGGTCCAGAAGGTATGGTCAAGATAGGTGTTGTAGTCAAACGCTTCTTCAGCTCATCGAATGCCTTCTGATACTCCTATGTCCAGGTGAACTCCTGCTCCTTACGGGTCAAGTGGGTCATCGATTCTGCGATCTTTGCGAAGTTCTCCATGAACCTCCGGTAATATCCGACAAGTCCTAGGAAACTCCTTACTTCTGAGACATTGGTAGGGGTTGGCCATATCTCTACTGATGAAATCTTCGCCGGGTCTACTGAAATACCTTCTCCTGAGATAACGTGTCCAAGAAAAGTAACACGATCTAGAAGGAACGCACACTTGCTCAGCTTGGCATAAAGCCTCTCTCTCCTCAGCGTCTCTAACACTAGTCTCAAGTACTCTTCGTGCTCCTCGTGGCTCTTCGAATACACCAAAATATTGTTGATGAAGACTACCACGAACTGGTCTAAGTATTGGTGGAAGACTCTGTTCATCAAGTTCATAAATACATCAGGTGCATTCGTTAGTCCAAAAGGCATCACTAAGAACTCGTAGTGACCATAACGAGTCCTGAATGCTGTCTTTTGAATATCTTCTCTTCGCACCTTTACTTGATGATAACCCGATCTCAAGTCGATCTTTGTGAATACCACTGCTCCTGTCAACTAGTCAAATAAATCATCAATTCGTGGCAGGGGGTACTTGTTCTTGATAGTCAAAGCATTAAGGGCTCTGTAATCAATGCACATGCGTACTATTCCATCTTTCTTAGGTACAAACAACACTGGTGCTCCCCAGGGTGATGCACTAGGACGGATAAATACCTTGCTCTGTAACTCCTCTAATTGTAGCTTCAGCTCATCTAGTTCCTTCTTCGCCAATCGGTATACATTAGAAGATACCGGTGCTACTCCGGGTACTAGCTTAATAGTGAACTCTATGTCTCTATCTGGCGGTAAGCCTGATAATTCTTCAGGAAACACATCATCTAATTCTGCAACTATTGGTGGGGGTGCAATATTCATAGCCATGTAAGTTTCAGCTATCTGTCCTACTCCTTGCTTCATAGTCCCTCGCATGTACTCGAACTCTGGCTGATCTGGCGGCCTAAAAGTGACGCTACCCTTCCGACAATTCAGTACGGCGTTATACTGGCTTAACCAGTCCATGCCTAGCACAATATCAAAGTACGACATAGGCAATACCAAGAATCGTGCTCTCATCTCTCTACCACATACAACTACCGAGCACGTTCTGATAGTGCTGCTAACCGGCATAATACCTCCTCCGGTAAGAATCTTCCAACTCTTAGGTAAGGGAGAAGTAGCTACTCTATGCATTGCTACAAATCTACTAGATATGAATGATAGTGTAGCTCCAGAATCAAACAATGCAGTTGCAGGTAATGATGCAACTAAAATAGTACCTGTGATAGCTTCCCCTTCTGTTTTCTCCTCGGTAGCTGCTAATGCAAAGGCCTGTCCATGCCTCTGTCCTCCTGTCTGCTGTCGGACCCGGTCAAACTGTGCTTGCTATGGGGCCAAGGGTGGTACCCTCTGAAATCCTCCGGGTGCTGGTGGACGCTGTCCTCCTAGAGGGGGTAATATCCTCGGAACTGGTGCTACTGGCCTCTGTCCGGTCTGCGGTGCTATGTCTCTACACTGTGGGCAGTCTCGGGCATAGTGCTGGCTTGCTCCACAAATTATGCATATTCCAAGTCTCTTTCGGCAGTCCTTCTGGTAATGTCCTCTCTTACCACAGTAGTTGCACGATGGCAGCTCATTTTGCTGGTATGGTGCTATCCTCTGCTGTATCTGCACTCTGGGACGATGAATCGATCCTCCTGCTCCGGGCTGGGCTCTGGCTGGTGTGGTCGTACTAGAACGTCTTGCTCCTCTGCCAATGGCCTCCTGGATCCTAGCCTCTGCAAGAACCTCCTCATAAGAAATCCTCGCCTGTGTGGTGGTATACCTCTGTAGCTCGAAAGTGAGGTCGTGATAGAATCGCTGGGCTTTCTCTAGATCATTGGGTATCAGGACGGCAACAAATCTGCTAAGACGGCTAAACTCTACGTCATATGCGTCCATAGTCATATTCCCTTGTTCTAGATGTAGGAACTGGGAGTACAGGGCATTCCTGACTGTAGCTGAAAAATACTTCGCGTTGAAATATTCTAAGAACTGTTCCCAAGTCTGGTTCTTGCCTACACTGTGCTCAATAGAATCCCACCAGTGATGGGCATTGCCTTTTAGTTGGGCCCTCACTGTGGTCATCCAAAGGTCTGGGTGCAGTTGTGAAGCCTCTAGTAGCATCTCCGTGTTTGTGACCCAATCGGAGATCTGCTCTACAGTCTCGTTGCCTAAGAAAGTATCTGGTCCCATCTGTCGGAACCATCTTACAGTGCCACCTGTCTGAGCTGGTGGAGGTGCTGGTACTGGTGTTGTGACAGGTGTCCTCTCTAGTACTGCCATCAAACTTTGTCTCAGCATCTCGGTCTGATGCCACTGTGCTTGCATCATAGTCTAGAAGAACTGAAGCATCTGTGGATGTCCATCTGATAGCGGCATTTGGGGTGGATAAGGTGGAGGTGGTGGTAATGGAACCTCTGGCTGTGCGGTAGGTGTCTCCTCAGATGTCGGCCTCTTGGTCTGCGGTATCGGCGTAGCTCCTGAAGTCTGGCCCTCGAAATGCTGTGTGGGGATCGTCTGGGAAGTCTTTCCCTCATGCTGCGGTGTAGGATCGCCCTGAGAAGTCTCGTGCCAATGTATCAGAGGGGCCTGTAGCGGTGGTTGCCCTCCAGGTAGTCCTTGGGGTATCTCCTCTCTTTGGGTGGTGTCGGTTGGTGCCACGGCACTGGGTGCTCCTCGTCCACTGCACAAGTTCATCTTGCTGCAAGAGATAGGACTTCATCAAAAGAGTACGGAATCAAGCAAACAGGATGCAGATATTTAGAAGTAATACAAAGGAAGTTCAAAGACGTAATCAAAGTGGATGAGACCTAGTAATTTCTATCCTATTGCAGGCTCGCGGGGCACGTTACCATACCACAAGCGAATAAGTCGACCTGTATGGGCCACCACTAAAACCATGTCATGCTCCAGTCCCAAAATATATGGACTAGGCCACCTGGCAATAGCCAGCTGTCACGTCTCCAGGGATATTCCAATTTAATGGATCCAACGAAGAGTGCTATGTTGTCCTAAATAACTAACAAGTCCAATATCAATCAACAACAGGTAATCTAATCTCATCCACAATATAAACAACAAGAATATACTAATAATAAATGCTGGAAGATAAACGCCAGTCTCAAAATATCATAGTACAACCAAGAATGTCTGGTGGAGACAAACCCACTACTATGACGAAATAAAATACTAAAATAATAGATAAAAGATAATGACTAGGGCATCGGCTGACTAGATAATGATGCACCCACGCCTAGGCAGAAGCCTACCAACTGATCACGGAAACTCTGACGGTAGCACCTCTAGCTCCTCAGCTGTAGCGTACCTCATCTCCTGTCCTGGGCCGTATACTGTGGGGTAATATGCCTCGTTCAAATCTGGAAAGGTACCAGGTCCTCAGAGGGACATAACAAGATACATAGAAGCATGCCATATATATGAATACTGAATAAAATAAATGCAATAAAGGGTGTGCTAACCATCTAAGTGAATGCAATGTGAGGACAACATTGATACGTATGGATAGGCATAGGCATAACGTCCATATCGCTCCGAAGAACGGGGAATCTGTAAGTATATAACGTCCATACCGCTCCGAAGAACGGGGAATCTGAATAGTATAACATCCATACCGCTCCGAAGAATGGGGAATCTGTATTATATATAACGTCCATACCGCTCCGAAGAACGGGGAATCTGCATAAAGGGAGTCATTGGATCCGTGGCTCCTCCGGATACTACGGATTCCAATGTGTGTATCCCATACGCCTTACTAGTTGTCCTCCCCCGCCCAATGTAGATACACAAGTCGAATACTCAACGTGCATACCACGTATCTATATGCCAAGTCTCTATAAATGAAATAATCTAGAATTACGTACTAACAGTCACGACCCGATTCCGTAGAATCGTTGGGGCGTCCCCCGAATCGTGATGCCGTGCGGGCCTAGGGTTGCGCCCGCACAAGGCTAAAGTATTTTGCATAGCGAGCACATATTTAGAGTACGCAAATAAATTGAAACACAGATTTGAAATATGGAAAAGTTCTCTTTATTGATAATGAACATCTATTACAAACTCTTGAACGAGTTAGCTAATATGTCGAACGGCTTACAAAAGAGATGACTCAAAATGAGGTAGCAGTCATGTACATTACATCCCTCTATAAACTCAAATGATAAAGACCTCCAGGCTGGAGGACGGCTTTGCCACGAAGTTGTATTTTGTGTATGAAGAGTTGCAAGCTTCTGGCTCCAAAAGGCTTCAAGGGGCGCGGTAAAGATGCGCCAACAGCTGGACTGGATCGGGAAGACGACTTCGGCCCCTCGCTCGGTTCACCTTAGTGTGGAGAACCTGTTTCAACGAGGGTCAGCATATCGAAACATGCTGGTGAAGGCGAGCTAGCCGAACTATACCAATCAACACGTTGTCTTAATGAAACATGCATATTTGTGGGTTACTATCTTGCCTTAGTTCATTTACAAGTAAGCAGCATATAGAATTTACTGAAATGAACGTGCCCCCGTTCGGTGGATTTTATCTGCCCGTCTGAATTACCTGCACAATACTTACCCTGCCTTTCCTGCCACGAAGACACAAGTTAGTATGCAACAGGTTTAAATATACACGTTGAACACACGATGCATTGTAAGCCATATTCACACGATAAACACACGAGGCGTTGCAAGCATATACACACGAGGATCACTGGCTTGATGCCATAATGGACTAGTCAAGGACAAGGATAGCATGTAACGGGGAAACACGAGGAGCTCAGAAAACATGATGCGTTACAAGTTATCCCGTCCGCACACGATTGACTATAAACACGAAGTCTGCCCGGATCGGATCGGTGCCAGTGCCCCAGCGACCGTCCGCAGAACTTATATCCTTGTGCACAAGTTGTCCGTGATCGAACACACGATGTTTAGTTAAATTATCACTTCACGCAGTTGAGGCAACACGAGTAATGCATGATTCATTTTGCATAGCCTCTAGGAACAGTTATGCGCATACACGATATGATTCATAAATAGCACAATTTATAGAAGAAGATATATTGTAACTATAATTTATGCATATGATGAATATTCCGAACGAACTAGCATGCAAGTAAGTAACCGTTCACGAATTTGATTGACAAGCAGTATTAACCAAGTCTATTCTCTTTTATCTTGGTTTCTTTTATTATTACTTGGTATCGTTTGATCGGGGCAAAGGAGAGTGCAGATTTTTAGGGCGCGAAGCTTGGAAGCAAGGCTAGCTAATCGGGTTGGTAGCCACTCACTTAGATTTTTGGAAGGAGAAGGAAAGAGGCACTTCACGACTCCGCTCGCAAGCCGCCTACTGCTCGTTCACCTGCACACGAACAGCTCGATTAATACTTCTTCCTCTCTTTCCATTCTCGGAATAGAAGTGCAGTTCAATGAACGAAAACAATGAAAACCATCAAAACCGTTCAAGGAAAACAAGCAAATCCCAAAACCAACTCAAAGCACAAAAACAACAAGCGATATCGAAAACCGAGGCAATAAAAGATAGCAGCGGAGAGGTCCCTCCTGACTCTGCCGCTAAGCCGATCCTTGGAGCACGGTCCACTGAATATGGGAATCGATTCCGAAGAAACAAATCCATAATGAGGACGAGTTCTTAATTCAATCTATCCCGATCGAACGATACCGTCTTGTGTTTCTTAGCCGCGCTCTCCGCACCGGGAGAACGGGGCGCTACATCCTACCCAACCAATTGGAAGTTTCGTCCCGAAACTTAAGAATAATGCTTACCGTTAGGGGTTATTACGTTGCGGGCGATGAGCAGGAAGGTTCGGACAAGCACTAATGGCATGGCCCAGATTGTCACAAGCGAGACATAACCCAAGTCTCTTACGACACTGATTGAAGGAGTGCCCACGTTTGTTGCAGTATTGACATACTTGGTTGGGATTTGCCCTGTGCTGACCACCGTTGTTTCAGCGCTTTGCAGCAATTTTCCTCTATCGTTGCCTTAGCATTTGTGATTGTAGGTATGCACGGCGCCGGTGGAAACGTGAGGATACTGTGGTTCAAGTGATAGGGCGTGATTTATTACTTCACGCATTGTTCCATACTGATTATTGACCACGTACGAATAGATGGCAGGGTGTAGTCCACCTTCAAACCTTCTAGCTCGACTCGCTGCATCAGATAAATAGGCCCTAGCGAACTTAGAAAGTCGGTTGAACTCGGCGGAGTATTGCTTAACTGTCATACTGCCCTGCCGCAGCTGCACGAAGTCATTTTCCATTTGACGTTGTACTGGAGGCGGTATAAACTCCTCTTCAAACGCGGCACGAAAAGTTGTCCACGAGATCGCCTCCTCTCCGTGATCAAATTGGAGAGATTGTCGATGCACGTTCCACCAATCGTGCGCATTAAGGCAGAGCTGTAATTGCGCGCAGGCGACGCGCTTATCTTCGGGGACCTCCAACAGAGCGAAGTGATCTTCAAGCTCGGCTAGCCAATCTAGAGCTACCACTGGGTCCTCAGTCCCGTTGAATGGGGTGTTACAGACTTTCTTGAAATGGCCCAAGTTGAAGGCAGTCACGTCCCTCGACCTTGGGATTTGAGGCGTCTCCACTTCAAGCACGGGCTGTTCCACCGGAGTCGTTGCTGTTGCGGCGGAATGGTTGGCAGCCAAAGTCTGAACGATTTGTTGCAGGGTATCTACCTGCTTCTGTTGGACTGAGAATCGGGTCTCTAAATTGCTTTCGAACTTGGCTTGGCGAGCATCATCTCTTTGTCGTTGCGATTCTAACATTTGCATTACCTGCTCAAGCGGATCGACTTGAGATATGCCGCGCTGGCTCTGAGGGCTTCTCGAAGTGCCCGAACTACTTTCCTATGTTTCGTTCGGTGCTTGCGCTGCAGATTGCGCTGGTACCATTCCTTCAAAAGAAGGTAAATTATATTAGAATCATAATGTATTATGGACTTATTGCATGAACGTATCTCATTTTGGCCTAGCGGGTTCAAGAGTTCGCACAGGAATTGATCGTTAAAGGAACTTTTCCAGCACAAAGTCTAAGGAACTTTGAATCTGTGCTCTGATACCACTATGTCATGACCCGATTCCGTAGAATCGTTGGGGCATCCCCCGAATCATGATGCCGTGCGGGCCTGGGGTTGCGTCCGCACAAGGCTAAAGTATTTTGCATAGCGAGCACATATTCAGAGTACGCAGATAAATTGAAACACAAATTTAAAATATGGAAAAATTTTCTTTATTGATAATGAACATCTATTATAAACTCTTGAACGAGTTAGCTAATATGCCGAAAGGCTTACAAAAGAGATGACTCAAAATGAGATAGCAGTCATGTACATTACATCCCTCTATAAACTCAAATAATAAAGACCTCCAGGCTGGAGGACGGCTTTGCCACGAAGTTGCATTTTGTGTATGAAGAGTTGCAAGCTTCTGGCTCCAAAAGGCTTCAAAGGGCGCGATGAAGATGCGTCAACAGCTGGACTGGATCGGGAAGACGACTTCGGCTCCTCGCTCGGTTCGCCTTAGTGCGGAGAACCTATTTCAACGAGGGATAGCATATCGAAACATGCTGGTGAAGGCGAGCTAGCCGAACTATACCAATCAACACGTTGTCTTAATGAAACATACATATTTGTGGGTTACTATCTTGCCTTAGTTCATTTACAAGTAAGCAGCATATAGAATTTACTGAAATGAACGTGCCCCCGTTCGGTAGATTTTACCTGCCCGTCTGAATTACCTGCACAATACTTACCCTGCCTTCCCTGCCACGAAGACACAAGTTAGTATGCAACAGGTTTAAATATACACGTTGAACACACGATGCATTGCAAGCCATATTCACACGATAAATACACGAGGCGTTGCAAGCATATACACACGAGGATCACTGGCTTGATGCCATATTAGACTAGTCAAGGACAACGATAGCATGCAACGGGGAAATACGAGGAGCTCAGAAAACACGATGCGTTGCAAGTTATCCCGTCCGCACACGATTGACTATAAACACGAAGTCTGCCCGGATCGAATCGGTGCCAGTGCCCCAGCGACCGTCCGCAGAACTTATATCCTTGTGCACAAGTTGTCCGTGATCGAACACACGATGTTTAGTTAAATTATCACTTCACGCAGTTGAGGCAACACGAGTAATGCATGATTCATTTTGCATAGCCTCTAGGAACAGTTATGCGCATACACGATATGATTCATAAATAGCACAATCTATAGAAGAAGATATATTGTAACTATAATTTATGCATATGATGAATATTCCGAACGAACTAGCATGCAAGTAAGTAACCGTTCACGAATTTGATTGACAAGCAGTATTAACCAAGTCTATTCTCTTTTATCTTGGTTTCTTTTATTATTACTTGGTATCGTTTGATCGGGGCAAAGGAGAGTGCAGATTTTTAGGGCGCGAAGCTTGGAAGCAAGGCTAGCTAATCGGGTTGGTAGCCACTCACTTAGATTTTTGGAAGGAGAAGGAAAGAGGCGCTTCACGACTCCGCTCGCAAGCCGCCTACTGCTCGTTCACCTGCACACGAACAGCTCGATTAATACTTCTTCCTCTCTTTCCATTCTCGGAATAGAAGTGCAGTTCAATGAACGAAAACAATGAAAACCATCGAAACCGTTCAAGGAAAACAAGCAAATTCCAAAACCAACTCAAAGCACGAAAGCAACAAGCGACATCGAAAACCGAGGCAATAAAAGATAGCAGCGGAGAGGTCCCTCCTGACTCTGCCGCTAAGCCGATCCTTGGGGCACGGTCTACTGAATATGGGAATCGATTCCGAAGAAACAAATCCATAACGAGGACGAGTTCTTAATTCAATCTATCCCGATCGAACGATACCGTCTTGTGTTTCTTAGCCGCGCTCTCCGTACCGGGAGAACGGGGCGCTACACTAACCGTGATGCATGTCACACGCACTGATAGCTAGTCGAGTATGCGAACCCGCATCCCAATATAAATTTGTCACTGTGAAACGTGTAAGAGTGTCGGTCTCAGAAAATACCAAAGTATCCTCCCAAGGGGTGAGCCTGCTAGCAACTAGGTCAAGTACTCTACTCATCGACGTGTCCGTCGACTGCACCCGAGTAAATCTCGGACGCGCATAGTCATATAAAATAAAGCAACAAGATATCATACAACATATGCAACATTTAATTTAAACAGTAAATATTACAAGGTATCTTGCCTGAGTCCTCAAGTTGTGAATGCCAAAAGCCGGTTCCTACAGTATCTCCTGGCTGCTCCAATGATCCTAAGCACACAATACAATATAGCAATACTGACATCAGGCACTAAGAAACGTATACACACAACTTATGACGCTACTCTTAGGTACTGGTGCAAGATAACGGCTGGTCAACTACAGTGGCGCGCGTACACGTAGCTAGGATGCACACTTGCCCTGTCCTCAGTCACCGTGTACCTCACGACAATAAATTACTAAGTTATGGTTTTACAATACTACATTATGTCTTGTTAATTTACACGTCATTTAATTCTCATGTTAAATGCACTAGGTCTATGTCTACGTTTCCAGGTGGATTATAAGTTCCTTACACCAGTCTTGTGATTGGGACAATTATCATCTATTAATTACTGTTTAAATCTATTTAACATTCATTCCCATATATAGGGTTTCACATGAATTTGTTTGTGTCCACATACGATACGCTACACAAACTCGATGACACGATGATACAACTATGCATGATACCATGGAGAAAGAGGTTAAACGAGGTTTACCTATTCGAGGTTGATCGTGGGGATCTGTGCTCGAAATCTGGACGACCTCCGGTGAGGGTTGGCGCTCCGTCGTCAGCCGGCGAGCACGGCAGTAACGTCAACGGCTGTAACAGCAACTGCAGTAGCCGCAGCAGTCTTGCAGCGGTGGCAGCGGCCTGGCCGGCGGGTTAACGGCGCCTAGGTGAATGTCAGGTCATGGGGGAAGTGGTTCTCCGCCGGTTAGGGGCGGTTGGCGGCGCTAGAGGCCGTTGGGAGCAGTCGTGATCGGTCGTCGGGTTGGCTATGATGGGGACGGTGTTAATGGTGAAGGTCTGGCGGGTGCAGGGTAGCTGTGGTGGTGGTAGGCGTCGAGGGGGTAGTGGCAGGCGGCGAGGTGGCTGAGGTATCGTCCGGTCGGCGTAGGGATAGGGTGCTCGGGTGATATGAGGGAGTCGTCTAGGGTTTGAGGGAGGGATGATCAAATTTGTTTTAGGGTTTTTAGTATAGGAAAGGTGTATTTATACGGGAGGGGTTTTATGGGCTGGCCTCGATACTTGGGCCTACCAGGGCTATTTGAGGTGGGGTTGGTCCACATAAGAGGGGGTACCTGGGCTTGGTTAGGTCTTGTTTTGGGTGAACTTGGCTTCACTTTAATTAGATTTCAACCAATTGCATCTGGTATTAAGAAAATTGGGTTTATTGAATTAATACGTAGGTGATTGTAACGAATAATGCGCAGCTCATTTCAAGCCCAATATTGAGTATCCAAAAGCTGCACAAGGTCAGATGATAGTCTGGCATGTCTGGGGAAGGTGTAATTAAGTAGTTTGAGGGTAGCTACTAGTGTAGTGCTTCGAACCTCAAAGCTAGGGTACGGGGTATTAAGACGTATGATTGATGTACATTAATCCTAATTGTATCCAAATTAGTCATAGTCTCTCGATTTAATTCAAATCAAACTCTAAATTGGTCGAGGGGGTTTACAGTTTGTATTTTGCTCCTTTTTTGATTGGATATATTTTTCCAGACGACTGTTTAGAGGACTGGTTTCCTACCTACTATGGTCCGCGGGATGGAGAGATAGCTGAGGTAGATCCTTAAGTCCAAGATGATCAGATTCCAGCTGTTGAGGAGACTCACCTAGCTATAGCAGACCAGTAGCTAGTACATTTTATTTGTACTGGATATGTTTACAGCTTAGACCTTGGCATGTTATTTATTTTGAGATCCTTTGTATTATTTGCTAAACTCTAGACTTGGATATTGTGATGACCTGTTATTTTCCTTATTTATGACATCGTGCCATTATCTATCTCTAGTTTATTTAATTGAGTATTGATGTTATATATATTCATCTTGTCCCACTTTTGGAGTGAGTTACCATTGACATGATATACATATATTATTGCGTGAGTTGTTAGATGGTATTGTGGACCCTTACAACGTACTACGCTGATGATGCGGCATAGGCTGGACGTACCCACGACTCATGCCCAATTTTTGGGTACGGGTCGTGATAGTTGAAAAGTTATTCTCAAAAGTTTATTTCACATAGACTGTTAGACAACCATGTTTGATGTTTACTTTCAGTACATTATTGGCTGGTTTCTATGTATCTTATTACGTTCCTCTGAGGACCTGGTCCCTTTCCAGGTATAGACGAGCAGGATTATCCGCAGGAGTACGGACCAGTACCTAACACATCATTCTTTGTTGAGGAGGTCTTACCCTCTGAGTATCTATGATTACTTCATTGATGATGGATCTTTAGTTGTTATTTCTTTTCTTAGTGGATATTTTATTTTATATTGGAGTTCTGACCTCCTCTATCATTTAGTTGATTTAGTCAATTGGTAGTAGATTTCTCTCCACCCGACTATTATTCTTTTGATACTTCATACTTGAGACTTCTTCAGTTATTTATTTTGATATTTTTTATTTGTGTTTGTGGATGAGATATAGATGCCTGTGACTTGTGTTGACAATATATATACCATTTATGAATTATTTATTCATATACAGCGTACGTGTGTATTATGATTTTTCTAACATATTGGAGTGTCATAAACATACTGCTGGCATGCTTACGTATTCCTAGTCCTACATATTTTGGGATTGGGGCATGACAGGCTATCCATACAAAAACCATGAAGGGTACGACCGAATCATAAATGAGTTGTATGATTATCTATCCATATAAAAAGTATGGCTGGTCGGCTATCCACACGTAGAGTACAGTCGATCATCTATCCACACGAATCAAATAAGGTTTGATCACATATCTACTTAGTATTTTCCCTCCCGACTAGTACTCATGAATTCGAGTCATGACACGAAGATTCACGAAACACGAAAGTTGCGATAATCATGGAAACACGATAATCACAAAAAAATATGATAAGCATAAAATTACGATAATTACGACTATGAATCCATCAAATACTAATCTCATGTAACAAGCGTGTCAAGAACCAAGTAATAAATATTTAAATCATGTAATAGAGTAACTATCAGGAAATGATAGCAATCAGAGTAAGTACTTGCCTCAATTTATTTGGAGTCGACGTGTGCGATACGAACGTGTCAAGACAAAAAGATTCAGGTACTAAATCCATAGCTAGTCCCAAATGACAATATAGGTAGTCCCGTCGGTTCTATAATATCCCAAATAGACAGGTTTGATATAAAGAAGTCCAGATTCAAAGATCGGCACGATGGTCGAGATACAGTTATCAAGTCCACAACTGCCCGCAATGGAACATAAAAAAAAATAGTATATAGATTAGACAAAGTTTGATAAGTATATTAAGGTAGAAGAATTAGACAAAGTTTGATAAGTATATTAAGGTAGAAGAAGAGTTGCTTTTGGTTAGGTTCTTAAGTCCAATTTATTCGTCAAGGCCAAAAACCCAATGGTTAACAAAGTCCAAATTATTAGTCAAGGCCCAAAACACAACAGTTATCAAATTCTAACAAATCCAATACAAAGTTCCTAACTTAAAACATATTTCCATTTACTAATGACCCTGGCTCAAAATATCCTTTATACTCCCCCTATTTATTTACTTAGATCACCGAAAGTCTAATGTTCCACAAAATGTAATCTAATAAAATCTGAAGACAGGTTGATTTTAAATCAGTTACTAGGCTAAGAAGCCCATCTGAACTTAATATTATGGCTCACTAAAGACTGTTTTATAACCCTTCTCTACTTGTTCAATCTAGTTATAATCATAAGCAATTAAAACTTTGATTCTAATTAGATCACGCCAATCTAGAAGATTTAAACTAAGTATATAGGTTATACCAATATTCATATTTTCCTACAATTTAAACCTATGGTCATTTGAGCCAAATTTCAATTTAATTAACTAATTAAAACTCTTATCTACTAGTTCTAGCCCACAATCTAATTAATTGTTCAACCATTTTACTTTACAAAAAAAATAACTAATATAATTAACTACTCTAATAATTGACTAATTAAAAGAAGGGAGAGAGGACAGTGAGAACAAAACGAAAGCACCGAACTCGAGTGACTCTTGTGGTTAGCGAGGAGAGGTATAAGTCCCCGACTGGGTGACAGAAGGTCAGTGGATCAAGCCACGGGGGCGTATTATTTCTTTCATTATAAATGGTGGGTGTTAGGGGACAGTGGGCCCAAAGGCATGCAATGCAGTGTGCACAAAAGTCTCGAGCATTACGCCGGGCCCCGTGCGTCATGCCGGGAAGTCAAAAAACAAAATAAAACGAAAGTAGGAAAGGAAGAAGAAGAAAGGAAGGAAGAGTGAAGTCATCACCGAGGGTTCGACGACGGCTCCAGAGGGCCATTGGCTGTCGCGGCCGAAAGATGGAAGATCGGGTTCTGGTCTAGCGTAGGGGCGCCAGTAGTAGAGGGTCGACGAATCTACCAAATTCGGGCATTGCAACTCAATGGGCAAGCTATTATGACTCTAGAGGCGGATGGTGCTTGGGGTTCGGGAAGACCCGCTGGAAGAAAATGGCCAAGGGCGACATATCGGATCAAGCAACGACGGTTGGGAAGTCGATGACAGCACAGATCAGGGTCGATGCTGGCAGCTCGAGCATGGGACGCGTCGGGCCGCACGATCAACGCCTCTGGAGGTAGCCACCGGGTTGGACGGGCTTAGTCGATGGTTTCTTTTCATTGGATCCAGATACTAGTGGATCCAGGAACAATCGGCAGCTAGGTTAGAACAGGGTTTTAGATTTCTTTGTTTTGGGTGTTTACGTATGTCCGATATAGGCACAGGGGTATTTCGGAATGGGGCTTCCTGTGTATTGTTGATGTGTCCAGCGTGTCGGATACGAAAATAGATTGCTATTAAGATGTACTATGGATACAAAATAGTGGATACGACACCCGGGGTCGGACCTGAGGTCGGACATGGGGTTGACACAAAGATGATGATTGTGAACACAAACACATCTGGACACAAATGGATAGGGTTTATGGTGGCTATGCTTATGTTGGAAATTTCTTGGGAATAGATTTTGTTTGGGGAAAATCAAAGTGCAAGGCTCTTATTAAACGATGGGTTGAGCTTGCTCCCCAAGAAAAAGGCTTGTGACAAAGTTGTAATATTCTCAAGAGGGGAGGGGTGGAAGTTTGAGAGGATTCTTCTAGAATTTCTCTGTCACGTCTCGATTTCCAAAATACAAAAAACGAGTGCAATAATACATCTCCAAGCTACGCACCTGTATAATATTTTGGTATCGTACTTGCGATTGTCACCTGTAATTTCTAGGATAAAGTATAAGATAATATAAGGTACATTCTGATATATCCACATATTATAAAAATCTTATTTACATAAACAAGTCTTCTTCCAAAACATAATTTACATATTCAGCGACAAAATAAAATAAGCCGACTATCAGAAAAGTTGTCTTCTGTCAACCATCCACTTCATCAATACTATAAAAAGGTAGTATTTCTTCCTTATCTTCTTCAGTTCCTAGTGAACAAAACTAGGTCATCAAAATGACTAGCAAGCCCTTATGTCAAGAACGGACAAATAAATAAAAATAAAGTTTTAAGAGAAAATTAATCAGAAGATAAATGGATAACTGATATGGAAATTTTAAAAAACTGCCTTCGACATATTATAGTGTAAATTTGAAATATAAGGTTTGTATTCCAAACTAATCCCTATTCTACAAAGTGTCCAAATTACAGTCACAAAACACAATCCACAATTCAAAATTCCTATATACAAATGCAACTTAGAGAACGATTTTGGATCACCATCACACCTATTATCCCGATAATAATCCTAGTTACCCGGGATCAGATAATTTTCTAGCGGATGGTGCTTAGATTCCAATCCCCATAGGTGTTTTGACAGCATTGTGTCAACAACATTAATATTGATTCACATAAAAATGTGATAAATACATGATATAAACAGTTATCGAATTTTCTTTATTTTAGAAAATTCTGATCATGTGAAAATAAGATTAATTGTCGAATATCTTAAAAAATTTCAAGAATTTGGAACAAAGGTCAACATTGGACATATATAATTGTCGAATTCGATCTCTTTCAAAATTCGGATCCAATGGAAAATAAGTGAGCTAAGCCTCACTGCGGTCATCGTATGGCCATACGTATGCCGAGAACTACTGATTAGTTTTAAATAATAAATATTGTTGAGAACTACAAATAAGAATTTTCAATTTTTTAACTAAAGGCTGAGTCATAATATCATGATTGATGCAAAGGATGTAGATATAAAGGAGTGAGTTGCTCTGGAATTAAATAGTACTGATGCAGGGTTAGATGATACGAGTATGTTACTTGTCACCACTTCTTTTGCCAACTCTTCTTTATTGGCATTCATCATGAAGGCTTGTCCCTTCTTCTTCCTTCTCTTATTATTATTCTAATTTTCCTTCTGGGCTTGATTGAATTGATGAGCTTGTGGAGCAAGCAGTGGTCTTTGTTGAAATCCAGTGGTTACACGAGCTTATGCTGGAGGTGCTATTAATGCCATAGGTTTAGGTCCATTTATTTGTAACATTGGCCTCGGCCTAAATCCTTGGTTTGCAAACCTTGGTTCTTGTGGAAAGTTCTGAGTTTCGGGTCTTCTCATGGTTTGTCGAGGACATTGTGGAGCTTGATATGCAGACGATTCATACCTAAGACACAGTTCATGGAACTTTCTACAGGTGTTCTTTGAGTGTCCTGGTTTCCTACAATAGGTACAACTTATTCAATTTCTACCTTGTTCAGTTTGTGCAAATTTGATCTGCCCTTGTTTGTGATTTCTTGTTTGAGAAGAACTGGTTTCCTAATTCCTCTTTTGTCCTCCTATTTTTGAACCAGATTTCTCATTATATATTCTTTCCTGATTCCTGGCCGCTTCTACTACTTTAGCATAAGTCTGACAGTGGTAAGGTGCTACGCATGCAATCTACTATCCAGTCCTTCACGGAATTGAGCTATTATTGCCTTCTCAGTGTTTACCATGCTTGGAGCAAACCTACTTAATCTTGTGAATTCTGCTGCATACTCATCAACAGAACTCCTACTTTGCTTCAGGTAGGTAAATCGCCTTTCCAGTTCCATTCTTGTCGTTTCAGGAAAGAATATTTCCTCAAACTTCTTTTTAAACTCATCCCAAGATACCATAACGTTAGAATCTTCTAGGTGATGCGAGCTCCACCAATTCTCTGCCACATCCTTCAGTTGTAATCTTACTAGTGGTACCATGCCCTCTGCTTCTATTTTAGCTTCCTTCAATAATCTTTCAGTAGCTTTTAACCACTGTCCAGCATCCAAAGGATTCTCTGTTCTAAAGAAATTAGGAGGATTGAATTTCCTGAAGTCCATAATCGTTCTTGTTCTAGGCGCTAGCGCAACCTCTAAGCGCTCCAATATCTTTGCAGAGGTAGATTGTGCAAGCTGAACTTGCTGCGTATTGGTTTCTAAGATCTTTTGGAATACCTCAAGTACATCCATTGTCTGAGGTTCTGAAGATTCTAAGTGGGATGATTTGTTGGGAGTTGAAGTAGTCATTTCCTGGATATTTCCAAAATATAATCTCTTTTAATTCAAGTAGATGTATAAAGTAAATATCAGGATATACTAAATCGATATAAAGAATTTGTTATGGAATTCGAAATTACAAAATTAAGATTAATTGCAAAATCAGATAAAGGACAAGCATATTTTATTTACTATATCAAAAGGTGATACAAACATGCTTCAGAGAGTACAAACTATCTTACATACTATTTACACCATAACACTCCTACCCCTTCTGACTTAAATTTACATCTGTCATTTTACAAAATGAGACACAACAAAAAAAGCTTTCCTATTTATAATATAGACTTCTCTAACCCACAACCTTCTTACCAACACATTTTCTAGATAAGCATCTGCCTAAACCCAATAACAGTTGCCTCGGGGTGGAGCTCCAACCATTCTTGTAAGGTACCATTGTAATCATCCCTGTTTAAGTTGATCTCCGTAGACGGCTGGGGCCTAATAAGTATATAGTAGTTCATGTTGTTGAAGTATACTATATTCTCATCTGTTATATCTAAAACGACTAGGTAGTTAACCTCATAATGCACTCCATACACCAGTATCATCTGTCCTCGGGCTAATCGCTATTTTCTTTTCACAAAGCGATAATACCAGTGTCACGACCCGCACCCGAAATTTGGACATGAGTCGTGGGTACGTCCAGCCTACGCCGTAGCATCGGCGGTAGAACGCTGTCTAGGTCTCAATATATAATATATCCTGACAATAGTCTCAACTCCGCACGGAGGACAACGATAATAATCCACAGTTCTATGATATACTCAATCACAAGCTAATAAAAATAATAGCACGATGAGAATAGAAAAGAGTTCTAATAAAAACCAACCACAATAAGTCCAACTCAAATCCTGGGTCTAAATGACCTCACAAAGTCACAAAATAATAAATACAACTCAGTCTCAGTCTAAAATAATAAATGCAGAAAAATAATCTAAGAACAGCCAGGTAAATTCTCCTCTAGGCTAGGCAACTCCTCTGGGGTTTCTGGAGTGAAATCTCCCTCTAATCCTGGGCCGTAATGAGTGGGGCAAAGATCCTCCAGGTCCTCTGAAAAATGTTATCCAGTCAGGATTGGAGCGAAGCACAAGCACTAACAGCAGTTTCATTAAATTGACAAAATCTATAAACAGTGTAAGAAATACAAGATGAAAAATAAATACTGAAAATGTAAAGTACTGGAGAAAATGGAAATAGGCAATAGAGCATCTAGCAATGAACAATAAATAGTGAATGCTAGACAATAAGTAGTGAATGCTGGAACAGGTAAATCTGAATAAAATAGACATCTATCTAAGTGTTTGAATTATCAGTTTATCATGTGATCGGCTTGGGACTTGATCAGGCTGGTTATATATGATTAACTATGATTCTTGTAGGTCAGGCTAACCATATGGTTAGCTATGATGCATGTAGTTGTCACTACCACTTTTCCAGGCAAGGGCATTAGTGTAAATTCACTATTTTAAATAATTATGTGCTTAATTTAAGTTGCTGAGATTTTTCTAAACTATTTATATATTATTATTAGTAATGTTTAGTTTTAGGTCTAACCCTAGAACTCATTAGGACAGACCCTAGTGAGTCAACCCTATTTGTAAACCCTATTCTAGCAAAACCCTAGAATTTTAATTTTAGGGTGAAACCACAAACCCTAGAAGGCCTAAACCTGAGTCATTAGGTTCTACATGACCTACCATAGAGGGTTTAACCTAAAGCTACACATGGAAACCCTAAAACTAGCTTAATATAAAAGGGAACCCTCTCTTCCTTCATGTAGAAAGGAGAAACCCTAGCCTCCATCAAGAGAAACCATCTCCCCACCCAATTTTCGAGATCAAACCCTAGGTTCCATTTTTCCTCCTCCAAAGCAAGGAAAGCAAGGAACGTGGGTCAGGAAGCCTTGGAGAAGAAGAACTCCCATTGGAGAACCCATCTCTATAGGTAAATTTGAATTTTTATCCTTTAATTTCTGTTTTTCTGTCGATTCTTGGCCATTAGGGAACCCCCTTCTGTGTAGAGTTTGACTTTAGGGTTCTGGATTGGGTTTTGGCGACCAACATGGGGTTTTCCCCAATTATCAGGAACCCTAACCCTAGGTATTTGTAGGTAGATTGATTTCATCTCATATGTGTAGTTTTGATCTTGATTTTTAGGGTTTTAAGTTGGGTTCATGGGTAAACTAGGTGAAACTCTATTTCCACATGCTAGGTGTTTGTTGTTATGCCAAGAAGGAAGAACACCTATCTAATCTACCCTAATAATATCTAATTTGATGTATGATGTGTATATATATATATTTATACATATGTTTGTAGATATATTGTGTGTTTGGGGGCCTTCATTGTACAGTAAGAATTTGGGGGACTGTGTGCACAGTCGGGTATGTGTTTTGGGGAAATTCTGGGCAGTGTGTTCGAGTTGTGTGCTGTGTGCACTGTGGGGGGTTCCTGTACACAGTCGGGCATTGAGTGGCTGTGTTCTGAGTACCTAGGTGCATCAGTAGATAGGGATATATATATAGTGTAGTGTAGGATTTAATGCTATGTTTATATGTGAGTGTGTGTCTCTGTTATTGAGGTTGAACTGTGTGACAGTTTTTAGAATTTTGTTGTGTACAGTTGGTGATTTGAGGGAGGTGAGTAACAACAAGGATTCTCTGTGTATCAGTAGAGTGAGCATGGGTATGTAGTGTACATATATCAACGTAGTATTTCAGTTCTTGACAGTAGCAGGAACTATGAGAAATGTAAATCTGTGAGTGAGGTACCAACAAGTATATTATAACGCTGTATTTCCTACAATGCAGTTAAGTGTATAGGTATTGGGTTGTGTCAACTGCAGATTTCAGTGAGGATGGTGATGTGCATGTTTTGAGTTCATTAGTGTATGTGTATGGAGATGCATTAGTTGTAAGGGGTGTGATATCTGTGTGTGTAGGTAACTCCAGGGGTACTCGAGCACAGGTGAGATGAGGGAAGTGTTTCAGTGCACTATGTGCATTGTTTTGATCACAGCAGTGGTTGTATCAAAGGATTAGAGGGGTATCTGTGGTTAAATGTATCAGTGAGTATTAGTGGTGTGTTTTGGGGTGACTTCAGGTGTGTGTTTCAGAGAGTGTTGAGAGTTGTTTAGTATAGAATGTTAAGGCTTTAACTTAAAAACCATATATATATATATATATATATGTATAAGAGGTATATACTAGTAATGTCTAGTGTAGCTAGTAATGAATAGTTAGTTAGGTTTTGTCCAATATGGAGTATTAGGATATATAAATGGACTAGTAGGCCTAGTTAACCTAGTATTGACCAGCAGATTTTTAGGATGACCTAGAAGCTTCATTTTCTTAAATTTGTTAAACATGTTATTCTTTTGATTTAATCTGACATTAATATTCCATAAATAGGTCATTGTGATTCTACTTTGGGCATTGATCCTCACATTTTGCTCAGGACCACAGGCGAGTACATTCTCTGACAGTTTTTATTGTTGATTACTTCTATAAATTGTAGTGTATTACATACTTGATTTCGACACTATGGATACACGGGTTAGCACCCTAGATCCCCATCATGAGGAGTCGTGATTGGAATCCATCGTGCTAGCTGGGGGATGGGGAATTATTAGTAGATTATGTGATCATATCCAAACTATCATGCATCATAGCTCACCCCACCTCTCACGTCGGGTGCGGCCTGACCATCATCATGCCTCATAGCTGTTATATATGATTAGCCTGACCATTATCATGCATCATAGCTAACCATATGGTTAGCCTGACCTTCATGAATCATAGCTAATCATATATAACCAGCCTGATCCAGTCCCAAGCCGATCACATAATAAACTGATAATTCAAACACTTAGCTAGATGTCTACTTTATTCAGATTCACCTGTTCCTGCATTCACTATTTATTGTCTAGCATTCACTATTTATTGTTCATTGCTAGATGCTCTATTTCCTATTTCCATTTTCTCCAGTACTTTACATTTCCAGCATTATTTTCCATCTTGTATTTCTTACACTGTTTATAGATTTTGTCAATTTAATGAAACTGCTGTTAGTGCTTGTGCTTCGCTCCAATCCTGACTGGATAACATTTTTCAGAGGACTTGGAGGATCTTTGTCCCACTCATTACGGCCCAGGATTAGAGGGTGATTTCACTCCAGAAACCCCAGAGGAGTTGCCTAGCCTAGAGGAGAACGTACTTGGCTGCTCTTAGATTATTTCCTGCATTTATTGTTTTAGACTGAGACTGAGATGTATTTATTATTTTGTGACTTTGTGAGGTCATCTAGACCAGGATTTGAGTTGGATTATTGTGGTTTGTTTATTTAGAACTCTTTTCTATTCTCATCGTGCCATTACTTCTTATAGCTTGTGATTGAGTATATCATAGAACTGTGGATTATTTATCATTGTCCTCCGTGCGGAGTTGAGACTATTGACAGGATATATTATATGTTGAGACCTAGACAGCGTTCTACCGCCGATGCTGCGGCGTAGGCTGGACGTACCCACGACTCATGCCCAAATTCCGGGTGCGGGTCGTGACAGTAGTGGTCAGGTAAATCATATATAACAGCTATGATGCATGTAAGATGGTCAGGCCGCACCCAACGTGAGAAGTGGGGTGAGCTATGATGCATGTAAAGAATTTGGATATGATCACATAATCTACTAATAGTTCCCCATCCCCCAGCTAGCACGATGGATTCCAATCACGACTCCTCATGATGGGGATCTAGGGTGCTAACCCGTGTATCCATAGTATCGGAATCAAGTATGTAATACAACTGCATTATAGAAATAATCAACAATGAAAACTGTCAGAGAATGTACTCGCCTGTGGTCCTGAGCAAAGTGTGAGGATCGATGTCCAAAGTGGGATCACAATGACCTATATATAAGATATCAATGTTAAATAATGAATTAAGGGAATGAGCATGATTAACTAATTAAATGCGGGGTTTCTAGGTCAAAACTGAGGTTTACTAGTCAACCTTAGTCTTATTCTTATCTAGTTGTCCATACTAAGGATACCTAGCTTATACTAGTTGATAACTTAACTAGTATCTTAATACCTAATACCTATTTGGTATCTAACCTTACCTACTATACATGATACCAATTTACCCAATGCCCAATACTAATGATTTTATACACATAGGTACTCACTTAGTGATACATAAGTTGCACACCCATACACACTATCACACATAGCTCACTGAACACCTACACACAGACTACTCACATAACTACTCAGGTTCTGAAATCTGGAGGAACCTAGGATACACACTGAATTGCTCCCAGACTTTCTCCCCACACATACTGACACAGTTCTCAGTTTGAAGTTGTTTGGTTTCACACCTACATGGCTTAAACCTTGAGACAACAAAAATAGGTAGGTCTGAACCTGTTCAATTCACAGGCATGGCCTAAACTTCTGAGACAAGCTTATGGCTACTGGCAGGATCACCCAGCTAGTTG
Source organism: Iris macrosiphon (assembly GCA_036927795.1). Classification (NCBI taxonomy): domain Eukaryota; kingdom Viridiplantae; phylum Streptophyta; class Magnoliopsida; order Asparagales; family Iridaceae; genus Iris; species Iris macrosiphon. The sequence goes on along the minus strand of JAYESA010000016.1, from coordinate 6,287,431 downwards.
ACTTTGTTCACTGATACACACAGTTCCCCCCCACAGTGAATTTGATACTCCTACAATTAACACAGGTACACACATATTCTGAAATAGCAACTACCTACACTACACTCTGCACAGAATCCTTCCCCTCATAACACAGTGCACATACAGGTTTAACTTCTCAGGCAGTCATACACACAGATAGACTAACACATATACTTCTCACTTACTCACTGACTTAGGTACACAGCACACTGGTTTTCAGGGTAATATCACACAGTAAAATAGGAATACTAAGGCACAGTGCACATACAGAATTTAAAATCCTACACAAACAGTCACATAAAATCTAACTAAGCTACACTGATACTCTAATCACTGAACTGACACAGGTATCTCTAACTAATACCCACACTAAATTCAACACTGCACTATTCTAATTACCTACACAATTGCATTGAACCTGGGATCAATCATCACTCACACACACAGATCCACTCTCACCTAACTGGTACACATGATACTGGACTCTCACAGCCACATACCTACCCACAGTCCATACACAAGAAAAATCCCTCACATACACATTGAGTTCTATGATACACTCACTCACACACATGTATTACTGATACATAGGATCACTAGATACACTGACACAGGCAGACACTGCTATACACACATACACTGGCAGCTATACTCACACACAACTACACACTAATACAAAGCCCTAACACTCACAGGCACACATACATACTTCTCAAACACACACACAGTTTGACACAGGCTCTCCCCCAAATCTGATACACAAATACTGATACTAAGCTACACTCAACATAGAACACAACCCAAAGCATCAAAATCTACCTATTAACACATACACAATTTCTCCCCAAATCCACAGCCACACACTGCCCGACTGTGCACAGTTTCTGATACTCGATCAACATTAGAAATTCCAGGATACTCACACCTATACATAATACACTCACCCACAAGTCAGTATACACACAGTTAAAACAAAATACCCGACTGCACAGGGAAGATCCCAAACACACAGAACTGTGCACCCACAGAAAATTTCCCCAAATCACACAACCCTATATATATATATATATATATATATATATATATATATATATATATATATATATATATATATATATATATATGTATAAATATATACATATATCATGCATCCAAATGTGCAATATTAGAATAGATTAGATAGGTAAATCCTAATAAACCTATCACCAAACACCTGGAGTGCTGAAATCGAATTCCTAATAAGAACTTATGAAAAACCCCAAACGAAACCCTAAAAATCAAGATTTAATCTATACGTATGAGATGAAATCAGTCTACATACAAATACCTAGGATTAGGGTTCACGAAAAATTGGAGAAACCAATATAGGGACACCTAAAACCCAAATTCTAAACCCTAAAATGAAATCTAACAGAAATGGTGGTTTCCTAATGGCATTAACATCAGAAAAACAGAGATAAAAGAATAAAAATTCGAATTTACCTATAGAGATGGGTTCTCCAATGGAAGTTCTTCTTCCCCAAGGCTTTTTGACCCAAGTTCCTTGCTTTTCTTGCTTGGAGGAGGAGAATGGGATCTCTTAGGTCTGGATTCCGAAATCTGGAGGTGGGGAATTGGTTTCCTTGATGGAGGCTAGGGTTTCTCCTTTCTACATGAAGGAAGAGAGGGTTCCCCTTTTATATTAAACCTAGCTAGGGTTTCTAATGCATAGTTTGGGTTTAACCCCAGGTTAGGTCATGTAGAACCTAATTTAACTCAGGTTAGTCAGTCTAGGTTTATAGGTTCCACCCTAAAATTCAAATTCTAGGGTTCCTCTAGAATTAGGGTTACAATGGAGGGTTTGTCCTAATGAGTTCTAGGGTTTGACCTAAAACAATCACAACTAACAATATATAAATAGTTTATAAAACTCAGCAATTTAATTTAATACATAATTATCCAAAATAGTAAATTACCCAAATGCCCTTATCTGGAAAAAGTGGTAGTGACAAGTCTACCCTCCTAAAAGAAATTCCGTCCTCGAAATTTGGACTGAGCAGAACAAGAATAAAACCAGAAAGGGATATACCTCAAGTCTAGAAGAGATACGGGTATTGCTCGCGCATTTCGTCCTCTCTCTCCCAGGTCGACTCCCCTGGAGAGTGATGTCTCCATGCAACACAAACCAAAGGAATAGTTTGGTTCCTCAACACCTTCTCTCTGCGGTCCAAGATCTCTACGGGCTGCTCGAGGTAGCTGAGCGTCGGACCAACCTCAATCTCCGAGTGGTCAAGTACGTGACTAGGGTCTGCCACGTACCGTCTCAGCTGTGACACGTGGAACACATCATGCACTTTCTCTAATGCAGGCGGCAAGTCCAGTCTATACGCCACTGCACCTACCCTCGCAAGAATGCCAAAGGGTCCGATGTAGCGTGGGCTAAGCTTCCCGCCTCGACCAAAACAAATTGTGCCACGCATCGGAGAAATCCGTAGGAATACTAGATCGCCAACCTAAAACAAAATAGTCTCAACACGCAATCTAAACAAACAAACACAAGCCAGAAAAATAACAATCTATACCTGAAACTCAAGGGGTCTACGGTGGCTGTCGGCCCAATGCCGCTGTCTGTCCTGCACCACTCGCAGTCTGTCTCTGATGAGTTTCACCTTTTCTGCTGCATCCACGACCATTTCTGGTCCTAGCAAGGCTCTCTCTCCAACGTCGTCCCAAGATAACGGTGTACGACACCTCCGTCCATAAAGAGCCTCAAATGGTGACATCTCGATGCTGGCCTGGTAGCTGTTATTGTAAGCAAACTCTACCAGGTGCAGATGATTCTCCCAAGAACCTCCGAGATCTAAAACACAAGTGCGTAGCATATCCTCGAGAGTCTGAATAGTCCTTTCAGACTGCCCGTCTGTCTGGGGGTGATATGCGGTACTGAACTTGAGCTGAGTGCCCAAGCTAGTCTGTAGACTCCTCCAGAAGTGGGAAGTGAAATGGCTATCCTGATCCGAGACGATGCTTACAGGAACTCCATGAAGTCTAACGATCTGACGCACATACATCTCTGCTAGCCTCTCTGTCGACGTGCCCACCTTGAAAGGTAAGAAATGGGCTGATTTGGTCAACCTGTCCACGATGACCCAAATCGCGTCCTTCCCTCCTGGAGAACGTGGAAGCCCTAAAACAAAATCCATGGTCACGTGCTCCCATTTCCACTCTGGGATCGGTAAAGATTGAAGCAAACCACCTGGTCTCTGCCGGTCTGCCTTTACCTGCTGGCACACTAGACACCGAGATACGAAGCGTGCTACCTCGCGCTTCATTCCATACCACCATACGTGCTCCCTCAAGTCTCGATACATCTTGTTGGCACCGGGATGCATCGAGTACTGAGAGCGGTGTGCCTCTTGCAAAACTGCCTCGCGCAACTTCCCGCCCGGCACACATATCCTCGTGCCGTGTCGTAAGGAACCATCCTCTGCGATAGTAAAGTCGTCCGACAATCCTGTCTGAACCTGTGCTCTGATACTCCTCAGAGCCTCATCATCATACTGCGCCGCTCTAATCCTATCCATCAGTTCGGACTGTATCTGCAATCCCCACATCTGAATCTCAGTACCGGGAACTAATACTTCAATCTCCAAGCTCTCCAAATCAGCCAACAAATGTCTATCTGTCGTCAAGTACATAGCCATCGGATACCTGCTCAAGGCATCGGCGACTACGTTGGCCTTCCCTGGGTGGTACTGCAATGAGATGTCGAAGTCCTTCATCAACTCCAACCACCTCCTCTGCCTCATGTTCAGCTCCTTCTGTGTGAATACGTACTTCAAGCTCTTGTGGTCGGTGAAGATCTCCACACGCTCTCCGTACAGGTAATGTTTCCACAGCTTTAGAGCGAAGATAACTGCTGCTAACTCCAAATCGTGGGAGGGGTAGTTCTTTTCATGAGGGCGTAACTGCCTGGAAGCATAGGCAATCACCTTCCCGTGCTGCTGAAGAACACATCCCAGACCCTTCCCTGAAGCATCACTGTAGATGGTGAAACTACCTGTCCCTGCTGGCAACGTCAAAATTGGAGCTGTCGTCAACCTCTTCTTCAGCTCATCAAATGCGGCCTGGCACTCCTCCGTCCAGACAAAATCCACATCCTTCCTAGTCAGTCAGGTCATCGGCGCTGCAATTCTGGAGAAGTCTTGTACAAACCTCCTGTAGTATCCTGCTAGCCCGAGAAAACTCCTGATCTCAGCTACCGAACTGGGGGTAGCCCACGACTCCACTGCCTCGATCTTCTGTGGGTTAACCGAGATTCCGTTACCCGATACCACATGCCCAAGAAATTCAACCTTGTCAAGGAAGAATTCACACTTAGAGAGCTTTCCGTACAGCTGCTCCCTCCTGAGAGTCTCTAAGACCAACCTCAGTTGCTCTTCGTGCTCCTCCGGGGTCTTGGAATACACAAGAATATCGTCGATGAACACCACTATGAACTTGTCAAGGTACTGGTGGAACACCTTGTTCATCAGGTTCATGAATACTGCCGGTGCATTGGTTAAACCAAATGGCATCACCATGAACTCAAACTGGCCGTATCTGGTCCGAAAAGCTGTCTTCGGCGTGTCCTCTCTCTTCACCTTCACCTGGTGATAGCCTGACCTCAAATCTATCTTTGAAAACACCCTCGCCCTGCTCAACTGATCGAAAAGATCATCTATCCTCGGCAGCGGGTACTTGTTCTTGATAGTGATATTGTTCAAAGCTCTATAATCAATGCACATGCGTACCGTGCCGTCCTTCTTCGGTACGAACAATATCGGAGCTCCCCATGGTGATGAACTGGATTTGATGAAACCTTTGTCCTGCAGCTCCTCAACTTGCTTCTTCAGTTCTGCCAGCTCGCTATTATTGACTCTATAGACATGTTGTGAAATGGGCTCCGCTTCTGGAACCAAGTCTATAGAGAATTCAACATCCCTGTCTGGCGGCAAGCCTGGCAACTCCTCTGGAAATACATCCAGGAACTCCGCTATCAGAGGATGTGGCAACTCCTCTTCTTCTGCCCTGGCTCCGCAAAATGTGCTCCTGCTCTGTTCCGCTGCTCCTCTGACGACCTCAAACTCCGGCTCTCCTGGTGGTCTAAATAATACTCTACCTCTATAACAATCTATAGTAGCATGATGCCTACTCAACCAGTCCATTTCGAGCACGATATCGTACCCCGGAAGTGGCATGACAAGTAAGCTCACGCTCAACTCTCAGCCTCCTACTGACACTCAACGGTCCTTGCAGTGATCACGGACTAGGATAATACCTCCACCAGTCGTGATCTTGCAAGTCCTAGCTAATGGTTCTGTGTCTAAATGATGTCGAAGTGCATAAGATACAGACACAAAACTATGGGAAGCGCCAGAGTCGAATAAGGTAAATACAGGAATACAATCGAGAAGAACCGAACCTGTGATCAAGTCTCCTGCTGGCTCGATCTCCTCGACTGCCATGGCATATGCTCGCCCCTGGGGTACACCTCTCTACTGCTGGTGTGGGCAAACTTCTGATATTGTGGTGGAAGTGGTCCCCTCTGTTATTGGCCTCCTGGTACGATAGGTACCCTGTCTGATCCTCTCTGGGCGGCTGCTCCACCCTAACCTGGATGAAAGGTAGGACAATCCTTCAGCTGGTGTGTCGTCGATCCGCAGGACAGACATGAGCCCAATCTCTTCCTGCAGATATCTCTAGTATGTCCCATCTTCCCGCAGTACGCACACTGGATGGCGGGCTGAGTCTGTCTCTGTTGCTGCTGCTGGACCTGCCCTCGGGCTGGTGCCTGATGCTGCTGCTGAAAGGGTCTCTGCTATTGCTGCTGAAAGTGTGGACGCTTGCCCGGTCCCGCACTACTGTTTGCTCCTCCGGAACCATCGCGTCCCCTCTTGGGTCTGAGGCCCAAGTCATCCTCGGCTATCTGGGCATCCATCAATATGCCCTCGTAGGTAGCTGTGCGACGTCCCGACGTGCGAGACTTGATCTCCCTTGTCAGCCCCTTTCTGAACTTCCGGGCCCTGTCCCCCGGATCTCTAGTCATCGACGGTGCAAAGCGGCTCAGACGGGAAAACTCCGCGGCATACTCGTCGACGGACGAGCTCCCTTGGGCTAAGTCATGGAACTGACTCTCCAAAGCTCCCAGGGCAACATCAGGAAAGAACTTCTCCTTGAAGAGCTCCTTGAAATCCTCCCAAGTGAGTCCCCTGCGCAAGAGTCTCGGCTCCGTGCGAAACCACGTCAAGGCAATGTCGAACATCTGGCTGCCAGCGGCCTCGATCTGGAGGGCCTCTGGAAGCTGTGCCAAGCGTAAGTTCCTCTCGATGTCCTCTAGCCAATCATCGGCGTAGAGTATCCCTTCTGTCCCCTTGAACTCCCGAGGCATCATCCTCTTGAAATCCACAATGGTGCCCGGCCTCTGGTGGTGCTGATCAGGACGCTGCTGCTGCTGAGTAACTCTCTCCACAGCCTGGAGAGCCACTTGATGAGCGTTCTCCATGTTCACCCTCATCATCTCTGTCTGGGCCTGATGTGCCTCAGCCTGCACTCTCTGGGCCTCTGCCGACGTCCTCTGGGCATCGACCATGCCCTGAATCAAGGCGAACATCTGTGCTCCGTCGACGGGCACACCTCCTGGATGCTGAACTGGTGTTGGGGGTGGTGCCGTCGTAGCTATGGGGACCCTCTGAACTGGTGGTGGAGGACCCCCGAATGCTGCAGACACTCCCACATGTACTGGAGATGTAGGAGGTGTTGCGGATGTCTGTCCGGCAGGGCGAGAAGTGGCAGACCTCTCTGAAGCTGCTGCTCCGAGTCTCTGGGACCTGGTTTTCGACGGCATCCTGAAGACAGATTGAAAGAATCAATTAAGGTAATAGACACGATATCATCAAGGAAGGACAGTAAAATTCTAAAGGAAAAAATTAGTATGAGTAGTATTATAAGAATCGGAAATTCCTAATTGTGATTGAGCATATCCTCGGTCAAATTCCTATTTCCTAAAACAAGCTCGTAGTAATACTCTAAGCGAGCACCACTACAATATCGCTCTAATGCGGTTCTAGGACTAGACCTGCATGGGCTACCACTAAAAACGTGTCACGACCCGCACCCGGAATTTGGGCATGAGTCGTGGGTACGTCCAGCCTACGCCGCAGCATCGGCGGTAGAACGCTGTCTAGGTCTCAACATATAATATATCCTGACAATAGTCTCAACTCCGCACGGAGGACAACGATAATAATCCACAGTTCTATGATATACTCAATCACAAGCTAATAGAAATAATAGCACGATGAGAATAGAAAAGAGTTCTAATAAAAACCAACCACAATAAGTCCAACTCAAATCCTGGGTCTAAATGACCTCACAAAGTCACAAAATAATAAATACAACTCAGTCTCAGTCTAAAACAATAAATGCAGAAAAATAATCTAAGAACAGCCAGGTAAATTCTTCTCTAGGCTAGGCAACTCCTCTGGGGTTTCTGGAATGAAATCTCCCTCTAATCCTGGGCCGTAATGAGTGGGGCAAAGATCCTCCAGGTCCTCTGAAAAATGTTATCCAGTCAGGATTGGAGCGAAGCACAAGCACTAACAGCAGTTTCATTAAATTGACAAAATCTATAAACAGTGTAAGAAATACAAGATGGAAAATAAATGCTGGAAATGTAAAGTACTGGAGAAAATGGAAATAGGCAATAGAGCATCTAGCAATGAACAATAAATAGTGAATGCTAGACAATAAGTAGTGAATGCTGGAACAGGTGAATCTGAATAAAATAGACATCTAGCTAAGTGTTTGAATTATCAGTTTATCATGTGATCGGCTTGGGACTTAATCAGGCTGGTTATATATGATTAACTATGATTCTTGTAGGTCAGGCTAACCATATGGTTAGCTATGATGCATGTAGTGGTCAGGTTAATCATATATAACAGCTATGATGCATGTAAGATGGTCAGGCCGCACCCAACGTGAGAAGTGGGGTGAGCTATGATGCATGTAAAGGATTTGGATATGATCACATAATCTACTAATAGTTCCCCATCCCCCAGCTAGCATGATGGATTCCAATCACGACTCCTCATGATGGGGATCTAAGGTGCTAACCCGTGTATCCATAGTGTCGGAATCAAGTATGTAATACAACTGCATTATAGAAATAATCAACAATGAAAACTGTCAGAGAATGTACTCGCCTGTGGTCCTGAGCAAAGTGTGAGGATCGATGTCCAAAGTGGGATCACAATGACCTATATATAAGATATCAATGTTAAATAATAAATTAAGGGAATGAGCATGATTAACTAATTAAATGCGGGGTTTCTAGGTCAAAACTGAGGTTTACTAGTCAACCTTAGTCTTATTCTTATCTAGTTGTCCATACTAAGGATACCTAGCTTATACTAGTTGATAACTTAACTAGTATCTTAATACCTAATACCTATTTGGTATCTAACCTTACCTACTATACATGATACCAATTTACCTAATGCCCAATACTAATGATTTTATACACATAGGTACTCACTTAGTGATACATAAGTTGCACACCCATACACACTGTCACACATAGCTCACTGAACACCTACACACAGACTACTCACACAATTACTCAGGTTCTGAAATCTGGAGGAACCTAGGATACACACTGAATTGCTCCCAGACTTTCTCCCCACATATACTGACACAGTTCTCAGTTTGAAGTTGTTTGGTTTCACACCTACATGGCTTAAACCTTGAGACAACAAAAATAGGTAGGTCTGAACCTGTTCAATTCACAGGCATGGCCTAAACTTCTGAGACAAGCTTATGGCTACTGGCAGGATCACCCAACTAGTTGACTTTGTTCACTGATACACACAGTTCCCCCCCACAGTGAATTTGATACTCCTAAAATTAACACAGGTACACACATATTCTGAAATAGCAACTACCTACACTACACTCTGCACTGAATCCTTCCCCTCATAACACAGTGCACATACAGGTTTAACTTCTCAGGCAGTCATACACACAGATAGACTAACACATATACTTCTCACTTACTCACTGACTTAGGTACACAGCACACTGGTTTTCAGAGCAATATCACACAGTAAAATAGGAATGCTAAGGCACAGTGCACATACAGAATTTAAAATCCTACACAAACAGTCACATAAAATCTAACTAAGCTACACTGATATTCTAATCACTGAACTGACACAGGTATCTCTAACTAATACCCACACTAAATTCAACACTGCACTATTCTAATTACCCACACAGTTGCATTGAACCTGGGAACAATCATCACTCACACACACAGATCCACTCTCACCTAACTGGTACACATGACACTGGACTCTCACAGCCACATACCTACCCACAGTCCATACACAAGAAAAATCCCTCACATACACATTGAGTTCTATGATACACTCACTCACACACATGTATTACTGATACATAGGATCACTAGATACACTGACACAGGCAGACACTGCTATACACACATACACTGGCAGCTATACTCACACACAACTACACACTAATACAAAGCCCTAACACTCACAGGCACACATACATACTTCTCAAACACACACACAGTTTGACACAGGCTCTCCCCCAAATCTGATACACAAATACTGATACTAAGCCACACTCAACATAGAACACAACCCAAAGCATCAAAATCTACCTATTAACACATACACAATTTCTCCCCAAATCCACAGCCACACACTGCCCGACTGTGCACAGTTTCTGATACTCGATCAACATTAGAAATTCCAGGATACTCACACCTATACATAATACACTCACCCCCAAGTCAGTATACACACAGTTAAAACAAAATACCCGACTGCACAGGGAAGATCCCAAACACACAGAACTGTGCACCTACAGAAAATTTCCCCAAATCACACAACCCTATATATATATATATATATATATGTATAAATATATACATATATCATGCATCCAAATGTGCAATATTAGAATAGATTAGATAGGTAAATCCTAATAAACCTATCACCAAACACCTGGAGTGCTGAAATCGAATTCCTAATAAGAACTTATGAAAAACCCCAAACGAAACCCTAAAAATCAAGATTTAATCTATACGTATGAGATAAAATCAGTCTACATACAAATACCTAGGGTTAGGGTTCACGAAAAATTGGGGAAACCAATGTAGGGACACCTAAAACCCAAATTCTAAACCCTAAAACGAAATCTAACAGAAATGGTGGTTTCCTAATGGCATTAACATCAGAAAAACAGAGATAAAAGAATAAAAATTCGAATTTACCTATAGAGATGGGTTCTCCAATGGAAGTTCTTCTTCCCCAAGGCTTTTTGACCCAAGTTCCTTGCTTTCCTTGCTTGGAGGAGGAGAATGGGATCTCTTAGGTCTGGATTCCGAAATCTGGAGGTGGGGAATTGGTTTCCTTGATGGAGGCTAGGGTTTCTCCTTTCTACATGAAGGAAGAGAGGGTTCCCCTTTTATATTAAACCTAGCTAGGGTTTCTAATGCATAGTTTGAGTTTAACCCCAGGTTAGGTCATGTAGAACCTAATTTAACTCAGGTTAGTCAGTCTAGGTTTATAGGTTCCACCCTAAAATTCAAATTCTAGGGTTCCTCTAGAATTAGGGTTATAATGGAGGGTTTGTCCTAATGAGTTCTAGGGTTTGACCTAAAACAATCACAACTAACAATATATAAATAGTTTATAAAACTCAGCAATTTAATTAAATACATAATTATCCAAAATAGTAAATTACCCAAATGCCCTTATCTGGAAAAAGTGGTAGTGACAACCAGTTAAGACTCTGTCTGCTATTCTCCAGAATGGTGCAGGGTATGAAACGAGGCATTATCTATATCCAAGAAACTTAAAATTAGTACGGATAAACTATATTCTGATGCAACTATGGATGCTGAATTAATATGTATCTTGGATTTCTAAGTGAAAATGTAAATAAAATATTACCCCAATAAGGTGTAATTCATATCAACTAATATTTCCTCAAATATATATATATATATATGTATATGTATATATATATATATATATATATATATATATATATATATATATATATATATATATATATATATATATATATATATATATATATATATATATATATATCCCTTGATAATTACTCTGTACTTTAATCCTAAGGTTTGGATTCAAAACATCTTGTCTTCCAAAGTCATAATTTTTAACCTTCTTGGAATCCTTAAACTTATTTATATATGATTCCTATAGGTTTGGTTCTAGAAAACTTAGACCGCTAGAAGACGACTAGACCTGAATGGGCCACCAGAAAAAGACGTGTCACGTCCCGATTTCCAAAATACGAAAAACGAGTGCAATAATACATCTCTAGGCTACGCACCTGTACAATATTTTGGTATTGTACTTGCGATTGTCGCCTATAATTTCTAGGATAAATTGTAAGACAATATAAGGTACATTTTGAAATAACCACATATTATACAACTCTTATTTACATAAACAAGTCTTCTTCCAAAACATAATCTACATATTCAGCAACAAAATAAAATTAGCAGACTATCAGAAAAGTTGTCTTCCGTCAACCATCCACTTCATCAATACTATAAAGAGGTAGTATTTCTTCCTTATCTTCTTCAGTTCCTAGTGAACAAAAACTAGGTCATCAAAACGACAAGCAACCCTTTATGTCAAGAACAGACAAATAAATAAAAATAAAGTTTTAAGAGAAAATTAATCAAAAGATAAATGGATAACTGATATGAAAATTTTGGAAAAACCGCCTTTGACATATTATAGTGTAAATTTGAAATATAAGGTTTGTATTCCTAACTAATCCCTATTCTACAAAGTGTCCAAATCACAGTCACAACACACAATCCATAATTCAAAATTTCTATATGCAAATGCAACTTAGAGAATGCTTTTGGATCACCATCACACCTATTGTCCCGGCAATAATCCCATTTACCCGGAATTAGGTAATTTTTTGGCGGATGGTGCTTAGATTCCAATCTCCACAGGTGTTTTGACAGCATTGTGTCAACAATATTAATATTGAATCACATAAAAATGCGATAAACACATGATATAAACAGTTGTCGAATTTTCTTTATTTTAGAAAATTCGGATCATGTGAAAATAAAATTAATTATCGAATATCTTAAAATTTTCCAAGAATTCGGAACAAAGGTCAATATTGGACATATACAATTTTTGAATTTGATCCCTTTCAAAATTCAGATCCAATGGAAAATAAGTGAGCTAAGCCTCACTGCGGTTATCGTATGGCCATACATATGCCGAGAACTACTGATCAATTTTAAATAATAAATATTACGGAGATTTTGACGGTGTGATCCAAATGTTATCTCCCACCCAATGCAATTCTATAAAATTACAATCATCCTTATCTATCAATCCAATTAAGTTAAAATTATTATTTTTGATTTCGTACCTCGACTTGTGTGTCAGAGACTACACCTTTTGCGAGAATATCTCATTTAGCAAATCGTTTTGTCTTTTGCGGTAATGTTTAATATCCAATAAAAGTATAGAATTCTATTTTGTGTACTCAAGTATCACATATAACGGAACTATTCCATCTGGTAGAAAATTCTCAAGAACCTGGAAATTATACTCTTACCTTGGAATATAATTAAAAGCTATCTTTGTTGCTCTTTTGTGAACGTGCAAAGTGTCCTACGCGTCCTAAAATTAAATAAATTCTTAATCTAAAGATTTTATGGTTTGACTCTAAATTAAAATTATATTAGAAAACAATCGATTATTCAGATTGTTTCGAAACGACTCTCTCTCAAAATTCTTGAAAAATTCGGCAGAGTATCCTTTGTATTTTGGACTTCAAAAATTTCATAATTTAATAAAAGAGACCCGGAGTAACCCTCCGTAGAATTTCCGGGCACGCCTACCCTTTCGGTGGAGCAACTCTCTAGACTGTTATCGCACGCATTTACTATAAACGCTAAAGTATAACTCTTAAAGGAAAAAATTTCTTACCAAGGCTTATTTATAGCGATTGCTTTTACCTTGGTTAATTTTGCCATTAAGCAAGCCATCCACGCAACATCTGCTACAAGATTCTAGAATAACAAGAAAATTTGAAAACCATAATCTATACGAAATTATTCTACCAATAATCAATACAACATTTGAATATACTTACTCAATTCCTAACACAAATTTTCATTTGTAAGAAAATCATTTGTAAGATATTGATCATTTTGTAATGTTCACGTAAATCAAAACATATTTTAGGAAAACTCTTTAAAATTTCCAAAAGATATTTTTATTGCTTATACAAAACTATAATTTTACACGCATTTTTATAAAATTCAGATATAATCGAATTAAAACTTTATTTAAAAGAATAAGTATTAATACTTAAATTAATTCTATTTCAAACAACCAAAATGAAGAAAATCCATCTTTTAACCATTTGGGGTAATATCAAGTAACTCTAAAGTATAGATACTTGTATAATTATTTTAATTAAAACTAAGAGAAATTAAGCTATTTAATTATATGTATTAAATCTGGACAGATTTAATAAATAGAAAATTTTTATGAAACGACTATCCCTTTTTAAAATTTCTCAAGAAAATAAACCAATCTACTTGAAGGTATTCATGTATATATATATATATATATATATATATATATATATATATATATATATATATATATATATATATATATATATATATTCATATACTAAATTAGAATTTCTTTAGTCATATAGTTAAATTCATGAAATAAATAATCTTCCAAATTGTATCAAAGATATGTTCTTAAAATTCTATTCCATGAAAGCTCTTGTATATATATCTATATACTCATGCATAATTAGACAAGCACAACGATTTTCTCAAATCATAAATTGTAGGTGCTCACTTAAACTTCAAGATTCTCAATTTCATAACCTTATATAAATTATTACTTCTAAAAGCATCACATAAATAAGTAAATATACAAGCACACATGTACTAAATTAATTAGTATAAAATGTAGCAACAACCTTGAAATTGTTTATCATAATCCTATATATATATATATATATATATATATATATATATATATATATATATATATATATATATATATATATATATATATATATATATAATTCATCCAATACACCTCTATTAATAATTGTGGAGTATCGTCAAATTACACTGTGTCCAAGTATTGTATCTGTATTTTCATAATTATATAGGGGTGTGTGTGTGTGTGTGTGTGTGTGTGTGTCAGATTTTCAGAAGATAACTGAAGTAATTCAAAAAAAAATCAATTTGATTGAACATGATGGTTAAACAAAATAATTAAAATGGATGATAAATTTCTTGAGAATGATAGGAAGGGCTTGCACACTTGAGTAATTTTGATGATATTTTTCAAAAAAAAAGATCATACATATATGGGGGTCTTGATATGAAAATGGAAGAAATTATTGGAAGAGGCATTTTTGCAAACACCTTATAAACATGAGTTTAGAAGAGAAGAACGGTATATCAAAGAGAAGGGCTTGCCTTGCAATGAAGTTCTTTGAGTGAAAAGAAATCCTTGATCTTTCCTTGATCCCTTCCAAATTATTTCCTAAAATTTCAGATTATAGCACACATATACTTGGGATCTTAGTATTGGTTTCCAAATGGAAACACATTGAAAGAGAATTGGAAAGGAAAATATACCTAGGTTTAAAATTGAGATGTAGATGGATCGTAGGAGGTCGGAGGAGGAGGCCATAGGGGATACGACCGGATGGAGTGGTAGTCGGGGGTCGTCAGAGTGGGTGGTCGACGGCCGGCGGGGTGCGCGTCAGTCGTAGCAGCCCGCAGCAGTAGCAGCAGTAGCAGCAGTAGCAACAACAGGACACAGTCACAACAACAGTAGATAGAGAGAGTGGGGAGGGAGAGAGATGAGTGAGGGAGAGAGATGAGATGAGAGGAGAAGAAGAGATGAGTGAAGAGGGAACCGAAACACTCCCCCTTCTCCTATATATCAGCCATTCTCCTCTTCCCATAAACCAAACACCAAATAATTGTGTTTTATGAGTGAGTCACCCATTCTTTTGTTTACCAGGTGACACCTTGGTAGTTGGTGAATGGGTAATTAATGCTATTGCAAAAATTTCTTAGGGGTTTCATTGCAAAATACTAAGTTTATGTATTTTGACAATAGTTTTTCTTGAGGGCTGAATTGCAAAATAATAATAATAACAATAAATTTTAACTAAATAATATTTATTTTAGAAAAAAATAGGGTATGACATTATGAAAGTAACTAATCTCTTCTAATAACTGATTACTAATTGGCTAAAATCATGAATGAAATATTATGTAGAACCCTTTTAATGAACCATTTTCCATTCAAATTTCAACCTTAACATAATCAATTATTAATATATTTCTTTTAGTGAATACTGTTAATAAATAATCAATTTCTAAAATATATTTTTTCTAATTTCTATTAATAACCTTTCTTCATTCAAAAATTTTTCTAATAACTAAAAGGTTAATTTATTTTCTTAATAAAACCTAATTAATTTTCTTTTCAAATAATCTTTTCTCAATAACCAATACTTTCTTATACGCAAAATATTCTTAAATCATGAGTCTAATTTAGTAAATCAAGTCTTAATTATTTAAAATAATTGTAAAGGAGATCTATTAGTTAAAATCTTTTTATGAATTTTTTTATCTTTTTCTTATTCATAATAAATCTAAATAACTTTAATTTCTTTTATTGGTCAAAACCATTTTCAAGAAATATTTCATAACTAGTAATAATACTTTATTTAATTAATTTTAAAAGAAAATTCTTTTTAGAAAAAAAATGATGAGTTAATCTTCAAAATTTCGGTATTTCAAAATTCAAGGATTACATTTTATAATCATATTTGTTCCAAGGTTAGTAGTAACACAAGGATTATTTTGTATAAGGGTATCAGGTTTAGTACCTAATTAAACTTTGGATACTGAATTTGTTCGTTGATGGGTTTGGGTACTCAAAAATTTTTAGTGGCATTTTTTTGACGAACATTCATCATTAACGTCACTGAAAGCCAATTTCGTCACTAAAAAAATCGAGTACCCAAACCCATTAATGGACAAATCGAGTACTCAAAGTCTAATTATGTCATAAACTCGGTACCCTTATACAAAATTCAAATATTTTCAATGCTAGGAATTTGAGAAGAGTTTTTATTACCCAATTTTACCATTCCAAGGTTACCTTCACGAAGCAAATTAGTCATTTCAGGAAGTATCATGGTAGGAGGCACCGGAATCAATCACTTATTTTGAGTCTTGGCAAGTGAGATTTGCACTATCTTCTTCACATGCCAAGAAACGCACAATTTCATTGTCGCTGACAATGGCTGCACTTTCATTCTTTTCTTGTTTTTGGTTGGTCCTTCCTTCCTTTTGTTCTCGCTTTAGTTTGCGATATTTCCATTTTATGTGTTCACTCCTACTATAGTGATAGCAACTAATGTACTTTCTAGCCTTTGATTTTCCTTTTGACTTGTCTCGGTTTTGAGTCTGTCGGCTTGGTTTTTTTCTTTTCCCTCTATTTTCAGTAACAAGGGCATGAGAATGGGAGGATCCTGATGACTTTCTTCAGATTTCTTCATTCAAAAGGCTGCTTATAACTTGGTTTATGGATACCATTCCGTCAGATGCGAAGTTACCCAGAGACCATCAGAGTCTTCTAAATATTCGACAATGAGCTAAGAAAAAAAAAAGGGCTTGAAGCTTGTCGTCCAACACCATCTTTATGGCTGCAAGTTGATTTACAATACTTTGAATTTTATTTGGATATTTAGATAAGGAATCACCATCATTGAACTTGAGATTGACAAGCTTCCGAATCAGAAAAGCTTTGTTGCTGGGGGTCTTTCTCTCGTAGAGATCTTCACGTTTCTTTCACAAGATGTTCGTCGAAGTCTCATTTGACACAAGGTGGAATACAATGTCATCTACCCATTGCCGAATGGTATTGATGGTCTTTCAGTCGAGTTTCTTCCAATCTTCCGCCATCATGATCTCCGACTTGGAAGATTCATCTTCAACCGGTGCGTAGAGGTCCTTACAATAAAGAAGGTTCATCATCTTCGTCTTCCATATCATCCAATCGCGCCCATTCATGCTTATCATTCAAATGCCGCCGATGAGAGTCTCCATCTCAACACAAGAAGATTAGCAACTTGACTATGATGCCAGTGTTGGAAAAATAAGACATTTTTCGTCTTTGTGATGAAATGAGAATAAAATAAAGTTGGAAGAGAAAAGAAAATAAGAGAGATTACACACATACGATTTATTGAGATTCGGCCCAATTTGAGCATACATCCTCTCCCTTCTTAGCCATTTTCACTATAATCAAGTGAAAGATAACAAATAACTCTTCTCTTAAGCTGGTACAACTTAACTTGAGGATCACTTTTTCTCACAAACTCACTTGAGGTGGATTACAATAAGTGTGAGGATTACAAAGAGCTTTTGTTGTTGTGTCTTGTTGTGTTTTCACCCTTCAACATCTCTCCACTATTTATAGAAATAATATGTCTCTTGGGTACACCACTTTCTGTATATGGAGAAGTCCAAAGGTCAGCCTCTTCCATTTTTCAAGATCAGTCTTTCCATCTCCCAATGTATGGAGAAAGACAAAGCATCAATATTGCATGCATGTCGAATGTCTGCAGAATATGAACATGTATGCCACTTCAGATAACTATAACTTCTTAAATACACTTTTTAATGTCTTGATTCAGAATCTTGATTAAAGATAAAACTTGTTTCTATAATTTTTGTATTAAAGATCGAGCCAAATAGTAACCACAATAATTCTAAAATAGTATCTCAAAACTGAATCGTGTTACAGAAAGCTGTATTCAGGAAAATGGTCAAGTTTATGGTTGAATTCAACTATGGATGACCGATTTTCATAGACCAAATTTATACCATTTCATCATGGAAATGGACCCGTTTCCATCGATCGAGTCGAGTCAGAGTAAAACTAAATCCGAATGAATGAACAACAGCAGCTGAGGCCTGACCATTAACCACCCACCGATACAATCCATCCCCATTTCCAATCCGCACCGACCACCCACCGCAGTTTCGATCATCTCGACCTTCCCCTTCCCCTTCCTCTTTCTCTTGATCATAATAAACTCCGGCGAAGAAGAAAGAAAGAAAGAAAGAATCCTCCTCTCGATTTTTATCGATCAGATCTGTGCTTGTTCGGATCTTCTTCGCCGATGGTGGCGGTCGCATGATCTCGGTTGGGTCTCGGATCGCCGGTCGCCATGTCCTCGTGGTTCTCCTTCTGGCGATCCAGGAATCGTTTCTCCTTGGAAGAGCTCCGGTGCGTTCTCACCTCACCCCCCCCCCCCCCCTTCTCTTCATTCAATTTAGGGCATTCAAGCTTTGTATTTGCTCTATTTATTTTGCTTCTATGATGTCTGGAGTGGAATTCCTTATGATTTTTTCTTCTGCTGTTGATTTTTGCTTGCAAAATGGGTAGGAAATTCGACGAAAGAAACTGATACATGTCAAAATTACCAAATTTTACAAAAATCCAACAGAAAGAATCCATAAAGGTGTTACTTTTAACTTTAAAGAAGCCACAACTCTCTCTTATATGGTGAATAGGGAGCCTGGATGCTCCAAAACACACTGGGACATGCCGGAATATGTTCTGTGTCCGTGTGGTATTCGCTTCCGAGGAACATAGGTTAGTGTAAAATCTGTGGAGCTTTGCTTGTATCATTCAGAGGCGAACCTAGCCTGTTCCAATCCTGTGCACGCCAGCTATAGGCAACATTTGACACAAAAATAACCAAAAGTGCAACCACCGCTGCTGAGAAACTCCGTAAACTAGACATAACAACACCAAAATATTATAGAGTTACAACAAAAAACCAAAATGGTGTAAACACCTGTACTGATAGTATGCTCGGAAGCCACATGCTATGACACCAAATACCAATTGACATAAGTCCAAAAGCATCATTGACGATGCATAAAGAGAGGATAAACAAGACTGTTGAGTTGAAAATGGAATGCATCACTCAAAGATAATCTTACAATGACCGGTTATTTGAAATGCATCAATCAAGGATGTTATGAAATATGGCAGCACAAAGAAATTGCCACGAAACCAAGGGATAAAGTTAAGTTTGCCAAAGGGTGGCTCTAGTCATGCTGAAAACAAAACTCACCAGAAGGAATATTTGTAATTTTGGAATATGAAGAGCTACACATGAGATACAATATTGGATGGATTTATGATCCATATTTTGCAACACTAGCTGCACACAAAATTATAAATGACATCGGACACTAGTATAAGACTATCAGAGTAAATGGATGCAAGAAACAGATGAATGGCATTTTTCCTGTTAAACCTCGAAGGCTAATTGGAAGGTAGGTAGACCTACCTCCTCTTTGCTACAGATTAAACCCTTGCAACCCCTAAGTTCCCCTAGGGTGCTAGACTAAAAATTCTGGACGAAGAGGTATGATGATATGGTTTCCTGTAAAGAAATAAGTTCACATCTATAATACAAGAAAAAAAATGCAAAAGTATGATATTTATTAATTGAATATTGATGCTGAACCAAGGCGTACCTAAATTAAATATCACACAACTTTTCTTTTTCTACAAAGACGTACCAAAATTAAATATTAAAGTATAGAGTTGTAGGATGGCATTTGTTGATCTAAAGAACATGATAATGATTAAGTTGCCTTTCTTCCGTATATGGGAGCTCTTCTTGATCTTGTATTTTCCATTGCTGAATAATTCTTTCAGGATACTTAGATGGGGAATAAGCTTTTTATTTGGTTTATCTGACAATCCACATTGAACTCAAATACTGATGACTTTGTTAGCTTATCTCGCATGTGGCTGTTGGAGATATGACATACCCTTCACTAAGTTCCTGAGTTGATATTCTAGATATCTTCATAACCTTTTTCTCTATTTATTTTAAGTCAAGTGCTCTTGTAATTTCTACACACAATTACTTTCTTGTGCTGACGCGGTGTCTTACAAGAGAGTTCATAAGATGTCTACTGTCTTCTTAGATTATTCATCTTAATCTCAAACTTGAAGTTGTTTGAGAATCAGTGGCAAGTGTCATCAAACAATTTCCAAATTTGTTGCAGATACCTCACTGAGCAGCTGCAAAGGGTCCAAATTGTAAATGAAGTTAACAAGGTAAATGCTCCTCATCTTACTTTATGAAATTTCCTTGTGTACACAGTTTACAATTTTTTAACTTGTATTTTCCATGAAGGACTTTGTGATTGAGGCTTTGAGATCAATTGCAGAGTTGGTTACATATGGTGACCAGAATGATCCATCTTTCTTTGAGTGAGTTATCTCAGGTTTGTTCGGTTCGTGGATACCATTTTTGACTATTTGCAACTAATATTTTATTAATGTATCGGGCATTTTCAGGTTCTTCATGGAAAAGCAGATTATGGGTGAATTTGTTCGCGTATTGAAAATCAGTAGACCTTCACAAGTTGCACTTCAGTTGTTACAGACGATGAGTATTATGATCCAAAATTTGAGAAGCGAACATGCAATCTGTAAGTGTAACAACTGAAACAGTAATGAATAAGGTATTCAGTGGACTTTACCCATTCCTTTTGTTATAGTATATTATAACTACCCTCCATTGGGTTATGTGATGCAGACTATATATTCAGTAATGAGCACATTAACTTCCTCATAACATATTCGTTTGACTTTCAAAATGAAGAGCTACTGTCTTATTACATATCCTTTTTAAGGTATGTAAATGCACCTTACTGTATGTTCAGATTTTTTGTCTCTTCTAGCTTCATTCTTAGTCTACATATTATTTTGACGGCTCATATAGACACATCATACTTGCTTTTGAAGGGCAATAAGCGGAAAGTTGAATCGGAATACAATCTCATTGCTAGTGAAGACTCAAAATGTATGGATCTCTTATCTTGTTCTTTAACCAGAAATGCTTGTACCTGTTTCCAATTTAGTTTTAAATGCACAAGCAATATTAACTTTGAAATTTGAGTTTTATTTGGAAATGCTTTGATCTGCGGAATTGCATTTGAAACTGTCACGATCCGCACCCGGATGTTCGGGTACGAGTAGGTGGGCACGTCTAGCCTACGCCGCAGTA
Organism: Iris macrosiphon; assembly: GCA_036927795.1. Taxonomy (NCBI): domain Eukaryota; kingdom Viridiplantae; phylum Streptophyta; class Magnoliopsida; order Asparagales; family Iridaceae; genus Iris; species Iris macrosiphon. Next base: position 6,266,173 of record JAYESA010000016.1, on the reverse strand, counting down.
TCGGCGGTAGAACGCTGTCTAGCAATATCACTATAATATTCAACAACTCTTGCAGTATAATTATCTCAATTTTCTCTAAGAGGGCAAATAATAGGTGAAGTAAATATCATACTCAATCACAAAACTAGGATAGATAGAAGCAAGATGTAATATATGATGTTACAATATAAAGTCTCAAGTTCAAAATTTACCCAAACATACATATATAACAAAGGTCTCCGGAAACATTTCCGGACAAACTATAGCCTATGAGCTAAGCTATCTATCACAACTGGATCTCTGCTACAACGTTCCCCGATCCTCCTAAAGGGGTAGGATCAGGCTCTACTAAACTATCCTTTGGCATACCATAATAGGTTGGGCACAAATCCTCATAGTTGTCACCTGAAATATTATTCAGTTAGGATTGGAGTGAAGCACATACTTGACGGGCTATTCATAACATGATAGAAACTATAAAACATAATTAGAATGAATACATGATGAACAAATTACTAAATCATGATAAAACAGGTACGAGAACGGTAAACATGATAATCATGGTATAACAATATATGAAACAAATAAATACAGGAAATTACGAAAAAAGGTAACGGGTATAACAAGAGAACTGTCCCTATCTAAGTGTTTTAAAATACCATGTTCAATATGTGATCGGCTAGGGGTAATATGGCACATCTCGTCAGATGGCTATCCACATGACATGAAGGGTACGACTCAATCATACGTGAGTTGCATGATTGAACTATTCACACGAATAAAGTAAAATATGATTGATCACTTATCTACTTAGTATTTTTTCTCCCAACTAGTACCGATGGATTCATGGCACATCACATGGGATCACATAATACGAAAATCATAAAATTATGGTAGAATATGAATCCATCAAACACTAATCACGTGTATCAGGCGTGTCAAGAATCAAGTAGTGTATATCTAATTCCTGTAATAGAGTAATCATCAGGAAATAAAAGTAAATCAAGTAATGTACTGTCGTACTTGTTCTGAGCTGGTGGTTCTGATCCAAGTAACCTATATTATGAGTTTCCAATGCCAATAGGTGAAAGAAATCAATAATAGCTTCATTTACTTGGTTATTAAGTTTCTGGGTCATTTCCTAAGGTATTTGGTACCTTATCTTATTAGGTTATCCTTTACCCATTTGGTTTATGCATTTAGTTTTCTAAACTATTTCCAAGTTATATTTTTCACGCATATATATATATATATATATATATATATATATATATATATATATATATATATATATATATATTGGGGTCCATTCTGGATATTGGTGAATTTTGGAGCCCAAATATGGTTAAAGATTTGATTTGACATAATTTGGAAATCTACATTAAATGTAAGATTTGATTGGATTTTAAATTTGTATCAAATATTTAATTTGACCATATTTGGACGTCCATAATTGATGTTGGGTATTTTAGGTGGAATATGATTCTTATTTTAAGGTTTTCTATTTAGACACTTGTGCAAAGATGGAAATTAGCAGCGCGTAGTCCTTCACCACAGAACTCCCTCAGCTTCCTTAAGCTATGCTCTTAGTCCTAATATCCATCCTTACTCCTTCTTTTAGTCCAACTCCAGCACAATATTATGACCTAAAATATGATTTCTCATCCTATAAATATAGGAGGAGGGTGGAGGCACAAAAGATATCACAAGTTGGAGATTCGGGGTACTCGTCCACAGAAAATCTAAGAGAAAGTCCGTGCTTTGCTCTTAGGACTTCGCCATCCAAGACAGAAAGAAGAAAGAGATCTGATCGAGGAGTCGCCTTCGTTCGGGGAGATTGCTATGGGTTGGTGAATGATTTCAATTGTAATCTGTTTCTTTTCTTCTTGAGTGTGGTGAGGGGACTGAATCTATTAGGGCAAATGGTTCAACATTAATTATGTCAATATTGTAATTTCACCTGAGTTATAAATGTTGGTATTTGTCCAGTTGACGTAGTCACCGTCATATATTTGTCTTTACCTGTGCTTGGTGTTCGTTAGACAGGGGTTGGTTATCTCAGGTGGGTTGGGCTAAAGTTTCCGCTGCGATCACTCTCAGACACGATGTCGGAACACTTTAAGGACGTGTCCCAAAATATGGTATCAGAACTTATGGTTTTGGTTCTGGCAACTATCTATGGAGCAGATGAATACTCGTATGATCACCCTCAAAGGAGAAATTGGGCGATTTGGAAGCAAGGATGGAGGATCTACTCTGGTGTAAGGACTTGCATGGTCCGTTGGAGGGCGACAACGCTAAGCCATCATACAAAGCTGCTGAAGACTGGAAACGACTGGATCGGAAGGCCATTGGATTCATCCGCCAATAGCTGGATGACTCGGTGTTTCACCACGTATCTATGAAGAGTTCGGCAAAAGCATTGTGGGAGAAGCTGCATTCGCTGTACGAAAGGAAGACGACTGGCAACAAGGCGTTTCTGATTCGCCAACTCGTCAACTCGAAGTACACGGAGGGTACCCCAGTAGCACAACATTTGAACAAGGTTCAGGGTATTATCAATCAGCTGTCTGCGATGAAGATGGTGATTGATGATGAGCTTCATGCCCTTTTGTTTTTGAGTTCTCTGCCGGAAAGCTGGGAGACGTTGGTGGTGTCGGTGAGCAACTCCATGCCTGGTGGAGTTGTCACGATGGAGGCAGTCAAAAGCAGCTTGTTGAACGAGGAGATCCGGCGTAAGCAAGTGGAATGCGTCTGCTCTGGTGGCTTCCTACGGGAAGGAAAGATCCAAGTCACACGCGAGGACATGGGAGAGTTCTCGGGATCTTGCGACTGTGGACCGCAAGGAGGACTGCTATCACTGTGGCAAAATGGGTTATATCAAGAGGAACTGCATGAAGCTCAAAGCTGAGAAGGCCAAAGGCAAGGATGATCATGAGGATCTCACGACTATGGGAGATCTCATCATCGCAACAACCGACGCAGAGGAACCTTGTGGCATGTGTCATAATGGCGATTGGGTCATGGACACGGGTTCGTCGTATCACGCCACTCCATATAAGAGGATTTTCACGTCATACCACGGCGACATGTTTGGACGTGTGAAGATGGGCAACAGGGGACGACTGCAGTTGTAGGCATCAGTAATGTGCACTTGACAACGGAACTTGGTGAGAAGTTCGTTCTCAAGGATGTGCGACATGTACCGAGTTTGCGCTACAACTTGGTTTCGGTAGGGATGATGGCTGTAGCAGTCCATGCGACACAATATTCATGCGACCAAAAGTGCTTTTCCTTCATGTTTCTTATTCAAAGTATTTCAAACTTGACAGTGTGGAAACTTTGAAGGGGGTCCTGTAGAAGTATGAAAAATATGCATTCATGTGTCCAACAACCATGCGTCCCAAAGCAAAGCTCAGAAGAGACTGGGTCGCAGAATCATCATGCGGCCCAATAAGGCTACATCTGCGCGTCCCAATTAGCCGAAGCAGTTTTGACCGCAGATTGACCTGACACGTTATCCTAGCAACATTATTGTCCCTAACATAGAATCCTGACAAAGAGGATTTTCTGAATGTCCCAGGTTCCATGCGTCTCTGGCCCCATGCGTCCCAGGCTCCATGTGGTTCCATGCGTCTCTGGTCCCATGCGTCCCAGACTCCATGCGTCCTATGCGTCCCTGGTCCCATGCGTCCCAGACTCCATGCGTCTCTGGCCCCATGCGTCCCAGACTCCATACGTCCTATGCGTTCCTGGCCCTAGGCATCTCAGACTCCATGCGTCCCATGCGTCTCTGGCCACATGTATTTCAGACTCCATGAAGACCAAATATTACTGTTACGACACGAGTGATTCTCTCCAACCAAGTGCGGACTATGTGTCAAGCTAACCAAGTCACGTCCACTAAGGACGAGAACCACCCAGATCTTCAGTAACAGAAAATTCCAACAAGCGCCCATATGACAGCTTGGCCCGCTCACGGTTACAACTGCACCCTGTTAAGGGGGCACATGTGACACCCTCTAGCATCCATACGACCCAACATATACGCGCCCAAGGATGACTATATATACCCGTGTGATATGTCCAAGGGCAAGGAGAGGGGGAGGCACACACAGGGGTCGCCAATACAGAGAGCATACAGAGACGAGCAAAGAGAGAACGTAAGCTTCTTCACCCTGCATCGGATCGTTAACGGAGTAAAGGAGCCGTCACAGCGTTCTTTGTCCATCGTCACACCCCAGATCAAAATATTGTACTTAGACAATTCTGTTTAGGATTCTTTGTACTTTTTTTTCGTTCCTTAAATACAAAGTTTGCAAGAACTCATTTAATGGCGAACAACAATAAGTGATAAAATCATGAAAAGTATAAAACTCTGTTAAATTCGATTTGTAAGTTTTGGTCGTACCTTTGCCTGCATAGACATTTTTAAGGCTTTTATCCTGCTACATTTTTACATATGAGAACTGCCAATCTGACGAAACCACTTTGAATTGTAGTCTTATTGAACTAGATATAACATAGTAGAACTAACTTGTTCAATAGACTATGGGCAAAGAGTAAAAGCGATGCAGTATCTTGTCTTTCATGCGAGAATGCTAATTAAAATCAAATCAAAGTAGAGCAAATTCGCAAATGCCCTTAAATTCCAAAAATAGAAGAGTAAACAAACAATCGTATATGGTCAGTATATATATGGAAATTGGCCATTGCCTATACTGATGCTAAGTGATACTTCATAAGGATTAGGGTAAATTGTCAAATACCCCACAATATTTCATCCGAAGGAAGTGATATCGTTTTTGCTGGTGTATCCGTACCTACCTTATAGTCTTTGTATTGAAAGCCTAGCCAAATTTTAAGTGTAGGAGCCCATGTCGTGTGTCATTATTGTGTTTTCAAAATAATGGATATGTTCAAATGGCTAATGATTCCATAGGCACCGAGCCTGTGTAGCTATAGAGAAGGAATATTGTTTTGGCTTAAGTATCAGTAAAGACCTTTTCTATTTTGTAAAAGCTAAGATGCCCGTAGGTTGAGAAGTAATCCATGTGACACCAGGAACAAGATGAATACAAAAGTTTAAATGAGCATCCCACACCACACCCGAATGGTATACTACATAGGCCTTCCTCGAACCCCACCCCGATAGGCATTCACCGAAACCTCCTAGTAACTAAGGTAAACAAAGTAGAAAAAGCACAAATTTCTATACCGATTCTAAAGGAGCGAAGAAAAAAGGAATGTTTGGTTAATGGGAACAAGGAACTGTTTATAGCCGTTGCGATATAAACTACTATACTCATCCGAGCTGTAGAAACTTGTACATATGGAACACGAAAATTTTCACCTTGTTGAAGATCTGGTTGTGTTACTCGAAAATTTAAATGAATAGCAATCGTCAACCGAGATCCAATGGGAATTTTCACGTAGCTTCTTGTCTTTGACATAAAGAAAGAAAGTTGTAATAATGAAATGGACATGTGAGAATTTTGTCCTTGTCTTGCTAGTTCCAAGAGGACCCGATAGGGAGGAATAATCCATTTGTTAATTATATAAAAGCAAAATGGAGTGACCACGTTCGGAACTTTTTCACGCGATAGAAGTAGCAATGTTGTTTCAACTTGGCTAACCTAATAAGGCACTACTTGGTACTTGTTTTTTCCCTTCAAAATTTTCTCATTTTGCTTGTTGAATAATTTTTTTTTATTTATTCGATTTGGCATTAATTGTTATTTTTTCAAAAAAGGAGAATGGTTCGGCTATTCCACCTAGTCGAGCAGACCATAAGAGAGAACTAGAAAAGAAAAAGCAACATATATAGATAAAGAAACTCAGCTAAGAGGGTTCATGGAATGAACATGTTCCAAATCACAATTGATTTCCGTATGCCATAAATAACCCACAAATAGAAAGAATCCTAGAATAAAATGAGAGAGAGCTAACCAACTTCTAGGAAAGACGTAACTGACTACATTGTTCTCAGTAGCTATGCACCCACAAATTTAAAGAGACTAAAGGAGTATGAGTCATTTATTCTGCCGAATGTCGTTCTTGCCAAGATTTTGTCCTTTTCCAGCCTACTTAAGTCCAAACCGTTGCGACCCCTTAGAGGTTCTAACCAGGGAACACAAAGAACCCAAAAGGCATAGTTTCTCCTCCAAAAATAACCTATCCAGTGAATAAGTATTTACGTAAACGGACAGGTCCTTGTATTGATCCCATTTTAGCCCCAAGATGTTGGTATCTAGAAAAAGAGAAGATCTACCAAAACCTTTTTCTCAGGGACAAAGCTGGGAACCTAAATCCTTTCATTATTTGTATGAGAAGATGCTCATATTTACAAAGGCAAAAACTTCATCCTAAAAAAATGGATGAGCTTGATCTCAAAGGGGGTTAGCTTAACAAGGGGGTGTGTATAAAGAAGCCATGGGGCGACGAATATCACCCAAAATTGCTTGTATTGGAAATATTTACTTTATTCGTTGGATTAATAAAATTAATTTTGATACAAGATTTTGAAATATTATTGAAATGGCTAAATCCACCCACAATTGTTTTCCACCGAAATTCAAACGATTTTGCGGATTGATATAATTTTTGACAAATGTAGTTTTTTGGGTAAGATGGTTCAATGAATACAATTTTTCTTGGGCGAAACAGACGATATCTCGATCAGGTGAGAAAACGTATAAATTGCGTATGACCCAATATGCATGACAAGTCGCACTATACGTCAACCTAAGCTGCATCTTCCTCTCTAACAGTGGCGGACCTATGTTGAATTGAGGGGGGGGGGGGGCAGTAGCTCCCCCATAAAAATTTGAAAAATAATCCCGAGTATATAATTAATGCAATCTTGCCCTCTCATTTTTCATTTTACCCCCCCTAACCTACTAAATTTACCTATCTAAGAATCCAACAACCTCAACTCCTCAAACCCAATTGCAAATACAAAAGTTATACATTCCAATAATGTATAAATTGGGCGAAAGGTAAGATGGTTCAATCAATACAATTTTTCTTGGGCGAAACGGACGATATCTCGATCGGGTGAGGAAACGTATAAATTGCGTATGACCCAATATGCATGACAAGCCGCACTCTACGTCAACCTAAGCTGCATCTTCATCTCTAACAGTGACGGACTTATGTTGAATTGAGAGGGGGCCTCATTTTTCATTTTGCCCCCCTCCCGTAACCCACTAAATTTATCTATCTAAGAATCCAACTACCTCAACTCCTCAAGTCCAATTGCAAATACAAAAATTATACATCCCAATAATAGCACACAATTCTAAATCCAAGCCCAACTAAAAGTCAAACCCAATTTAATCATAAATCCAAGCCTAATGAACTAAGCCCAATTTGAAATCCCTAATGCCCATATATGATTGCGATTTGCGAACTCACCTCCTTGGCTCGTTCACCTTGGTTTTTCTGTGTTTCATGTTAATATCTATCACTAACCCCCTACCCAAAAGTTTTTCGGGGACGCTGCCCCCGAACCCCTCCTGTCACGACCCAATTCCGTAGAATCAATTGAGGCGTCCCCCGAATCGTGACCACCGTGCGGGCCTGGAGTTGCGCCCGCACAAGGCTTTAATGATTTGCATAGCAAGCACATATTCAGAGTACGCAGATAAATTAAAACACAGATTTAACATGGAAAAGTTCTTTTTATTGATAATGAACATCTATTACAAACTCCTGAACGAGTCAGCTAATATGCCGAACGGCTTACAAAAGTGTTGACTCAAAATGAGATAGCAGTCCTGTACATTACATCCTTTTATAAACTCAAAATGATAAAGACCTCCAGGCTGGAGGACAGCTTTGCCACGGAGCTGCATTTGTGTATGAAGAGTTGCAGGCTCCTGACTCCAAAATGCTTCGAGGGGCGCGGTGAAGATGCGCCAACAGCTGGACTGGATCGGGAAGACGACTTCGGCTCCTCGCTCGGTTCGCCTTGGTGCGGAGAACCTGTTTCAACGAGGGTCAGCATATCGAAACATGCTGGTGAAGGCGAGCTAGCCTGACTATACCAATCAACACGTTGTTTTAATGAAGCATGCATATTTGTGGGTTTCTATCTTGCCTTAGTTCATTTACAAGTAAGCAGCATATAGAATTTACTGAAATGAACGTGCCACCGTTCGGTGGATTTTACCTGACCGTCTGAATTACCTGCACAATACTTACCTTGCCTTCCCTGCCACGAAGACACAAGTTAGCATGCAACAGGTTTAAATATACAGGGATCACTGGCTGGATGCCATAATGGACCAATTTTAGTCGCTGACGAGGATGGTATGCAGCGAGAGCACGGGAGTGCTGCACGCCATTCCGTCCTTGCACAGGATGACTAAACAGGAGAGTTCCCGCCCGGATCGGATCGGTGCCAGTGCCCCAGCGACCGTCCGCAGGAACTAAGGGCCTTGTGCACAAGTTGTCCGTGATCAACATAATACACTAAGTTAGCAGTCGAGGCAGTTCAGAGCAATATCAGGCACATGACAGTAACAGGAGGAGATCTACTTTAGCATAGTCTCCCTATTCAGGATCATTGCATTCAGGATGAGTTATGTTCATAGCATAATTAAAGAAGAGCATACATTCTAACTTGTATTTATGTATATGATGAATATTCCGAGCGAACAAGCATGCAAGTAAGTAACCGTTCACGAATTTGATTGACAAGCAGTATTAACCAAGTCTATTCTCTTTTATCTTGGTTTCTTTTATTATTACTTGGTATCGTTTGATCGGGGCAAAGGAGTGAAGCTTGGAAGCAGAGCTAGCTAATCGGGTTGGTAGCCACTCACTTAGATTTTGGAAGGGAGAAGGAAAGAGGCGCTTCACGACTCCGCTCGCAAGCCGCCTACTGCTCGTTCACCTGCACACGAACAGCTTGATTAATACTTCTTCCTCTCTTTCCAATCTCGGAATTGAAGTGCAAGTCAATGAACGAAAACAATGAAAACCATCGAAACCGTTCAAAGAAAACAAGCAAATCCCAAAACCAACTCAAAGCACGAAGGCAACAAGCGACATCGAAAACCGAGGCAATAAAAGATAGCAGCGGAGAGGTCCCTCCTGACTCTGCCGCTAAGCCGATCCTTGGGGCGCGGTCCACTGAATATGAGAATCGATTCCGAAGAAACAAATCCATAACGAGGACGAGTTCTTAATTCAATCTATCCCGATCGAACGATACCGTCTTGTGTTTCTTAGCCGCGCTCCCCGCACCGGAGGAACGGGGCGCTATATCCTACCCAACCAATTGGAAGTTTCGTCCCGAAACTTAAGAATAGGGCCTACCGTTAGGGAGCATTATGTTGAGGGTGGCGATCCGGGACATGACAAGCATCAACCCGATGTGTTGGATCACCACAACGGAGGCAATTCCCGAGTCGCTTACGACAATCCCTGAACAGGTGCCCTGGCTTCCTACAGAAGTTACATGTTTGGTTGGGATTTGCCTTCTGCTGACCACCGTTGTTTCGGCGCTTTGCAGCAGTGTTTCCTCCATCGTTGCCTTGGCGTTTGTGATTGTAGGTATGTACAGCGCCGGTGGAAACGTGAGGATACAGTGGTTCCAGAGATAGGGCGTGATTCATTACTTCACGCATTGTTCCATACTGATTGTTGACCACGTGCGAATAGATGGCAGGGCGTAGTCCACCTTCAAACCTTCTAGCTCGACTCGCTGCATCAGGTAATTAGGTCCTAGCGAATTTGGAGAGTCGGTTGAACTCGGCGGAGTACTCTTTAACTGTCATGCTGCCTTGCCGCAGCTGCACGAACTCATTTTCCATTTTACGTTGTACTGGAGGGGGTATGAACTCCTCTTCAAACGCGGCACGAAAGGTCGTCCACGAGATCGCCTCCTCTCCGTGATCAAATTGGAGAGATCGTCGATGCACGTTCCACCAATCGTGTGCGTTGAGGCGGAGCTGTAGTTGGGCGCAGGCGACGCGCTTATCTTCGGGGACCTCCAACAGAGCGAAGTGATCTTCAAGCTCGGCTAGCCAATCTAGAGCTACCACTGGGTCCTCAGTCCCGTTGAATGGGGTGTTGCAGACTTTCTTGAAATGGCCCAAGTTGAAGGCAGTCACGTCCTTCGGCCTTGGGATTTGAGGCGTCTCCACTTCAAGCACGGGCTGTTCCACCGGAGTCGTTGCTGTTGCGGCGGAATGGTTGGCAGCCAAAGTCTGAACGATTTGTTGCAGGGTATCTACCTGCTTCTGTTGGACTGAGAATCGGGTCTCTAAATTGCTTTCGAACTTGGCTTGGCGAGCATCATCCCTTTGTCGTTGCGATTCTAACATTTGCATTACCCGCTCAAGCGGATCGACTTGAGATATGCCGCGCTGGCTCTGAGGGCTTCCCGAAGTGCCCGAACTACTCTCTTGTGTTTCGTTCGGTGCTTGCGCTGCAGATTGCGCTGGTACCATTCCTTCAAAAGAAGGTAAATTACATTAGGATCATAATGTATTATGGACTTATTGCATGAACGTATCTCATTTTGGCCTAGCGAGTTCAAGAGTTCGCACAGGAATTTGATCGTTAAAGGAACTTTTCCAGTACGAAGTCTAAGGAACTTGAATCTGTGCTCTGATACCACTATGTCACGACCCAATTCCGTAGAATCAATTGAGGCGTCCCCCGAATCGTGACCGCCGTGCGGGCCTGGAGTTGCGTCCGCACAAGGCTTTAATAATTTGCATAGCAAGCACATATTCAGAGTACGCAGATAAATTGAAACACAGATTTAACATGGAAAAGTTCTTTTTATTGATAATGAACATCTATTACAAACTCCTGAACGAGTCAGCTAATATGCCGAACGGCTTACAAAAGTGTTGACTCAAAATGAGATAGCAGTCCTGTACATTACATCCTTTTATAAACTCAAAATGATAAACACCTCCAGGCTGGAGGACAGCTTTGCCACGGAGCTGCATTTGTGTATGAAGAGTTGCAGGCTCCTGACTCCAAAATGCTTCGAGGGGCGCGGTGAAGATGCGCCAACAGCTGGACTGGATCGGGAAGACGACTTCGGCTCCTCGCTCGGTTCGCCTTGGTGCGGAGAACCTGTTTCAACGAGGGTCAGCATATCGAAACATGCTGGTGAAGGCGAGCTAGCCTGACTATACCAATCAACACGTTGTTTTAATGAAGCATGCATATTTGTGGGTTTCTATCTTGCCTTAGTTCATTTACAAGTAAGCAGCATATAGAATTTACTGAAATGAACGTGCCACCGTTCGGTGGATTTTACCTGACCGTCTGAATTACCTGCACAATACTTACCTTGCCTTCCCTGCCACGAAGACACAAGTTAGTATGTAACAGGTTTAAATATACAGGGATCACTGGCTGGATGCCATAATGGACCAATTTTAGTCGCTGACGAGGATGGTATGCAGCGAGAGCACGGGAGTGCTGCACGCCATTCCGTCCTTGCACAGGATGACTAAACATGAGAGTTCCCGCCCGGATCGGATCGATGCCAGTGCCCCAGCGACCGTCCGCAGGAACTAAGGGCCTTGTGCACAAGTTGTCCGTGATCAACATAATACACTAAGTTAGCAGTCGAGGCAGTTCAGGGCAATATCAGGCACATGACAGTAACAGGAGGAGATCTACTTTAGCATAGTCTCCCTATTCAGGATCATTGCATTCAGGATGAGTTATGTTCATAGCATAATTAAAGAAGAGCATACATTCTAACTTGTATTTATGCATATGATGAATATTCCGAGCGAACAAGCATGCAAGTAAGTAACCGTTCACGAATTTGATTGACAAGCAGTATTAACCAAGTCTATTCTCTTTTATTTGGTTTCTTTTATTATTACTTGGTATCGTTTGATCGGGGCAAAGGAGTGAAGTTTGGAAGCAGAGCTAGCTAATCGGGTTGGTAGCCACTCACTTAGATTTTGGAAGGGAGAAGGAAAGAGGCGCTTCACGACTCCGCTCGCAAGCCGCCTACTGCTCGTTCACCTGCACACGAACAGCTTGATTAATACTTCTTCCTCTCTTTCCAATCTCGGAATTGAAGTGCAAGTCAATGAACGAAAACAATGAAAACCATCGAAACCGTTCAAAGAAAACAAGCAAATCCCAAAACCAACTCAAAGCACGAAGGCAACAAGCGACATCGAAAACCGAGGCAATAAAAGATAGCAGCGGAGAGGTCCCTCCTGACTCTGCCGCTAAGCCGATCCTTGGGGCGCGGTCCACTGAATATGGGAATCGATTCCGAAGAAACAAATCCATAACGAGGACGAGTTCTTAATTCAATCTATCCCGATCGAACGATACCGTCTTGTGTTTCTTAGCCGCGCTCCCCGCACCGGAGGAACGGGGCGCTACACCCCCCCCCCCCCCCCCCCCCCCCCCCCCCCTCATCAAGAGACTTGGGTCCGCCCCTGCTCTCTAAGACTCCGAAAAGGTACTTCGGAACAACAATGAGCATTTCCTTTTCCAATGAATTTCTCAAAGGTTGACATGCTCTTTTTCTTATTTTGCAAACAAAAACTTTGCCAAATTCACTAATTCGTGTGAAGATACTGAACAAGACTAGTTTATAATATATACAAACAAATGACAATGGGAAATTCTTAAATTAGATAAGCCCCTAGACCCATGAATAGAAACAACCTCCTTTCGGTATCATAAACCGTCCGACATACGAGTCAATTGTTTTCCGGCAAGTGCATCGTGCTCTCCAAAGACAAGGATATCATCTACATAATTGCGCTAACAAGTGCAGCTGATGGAACTTCATTAAGAATAACAAATGGGAAAAGAACTAAAAAAACAATTTATTGTACATTTTTGACCAAAGCTCTTACTTTAACTCTGCGTTCATCTCATTGTCGTCCGCCTCAAATTTCTTTCAGAACCTTCATTTACCATATGTAACAATATAAACTGATACTACACGTAGTTTGAATCATTGATGTACTCAAGGTAACAATTGATCTCTACCATACAAATTCAAAAAGTGAAGTTTTTCTTCTACATATTTTAGATGTTGCACATGTTCACTTGTCTCATATTATTTTTGGCGGTGTTTTTTTTTGCTTGTGTATTAGGACGAGGTGATCTCCTTTCCGCTTTATACAGAAGCAATAAAATTTGCTTTCCATGACGAGAGTATGCTTCGTATTGCAGTACGCGCTTTGACACTTAATGTCTATCACGGTAAGTTGGTAAGGTCTCAATTCCTTTGATGCTCGTCTCTTTTGTGTATTCTATAGCATCATCATAAGAACCATTTATCTAATTGTTTCAATTTCCTTTTATCTATTTCAGTTGGAGATGAATGTGTAAGCAGATACATCTCATGCACCCCACTATCAGATTATTTTGTGAATTTGGTTAATTATTTCAGGAAGCTATGTACCAACTTGGATGGATTGGTGTCCAAAGCTATTGTGTAAGACTTTGAATTGTTGTAAAATAAGTGATTGCCCAATGCTCTGCATAAATGTAAACCGACTTTTCTGATCAACACATACTTCTATGCCTTGGTATGATAAGTGGGTAGATTTCAGAAAACCTGTGTTTGCATTTACAAGAAGAATCCCCCACCATGACCTAACTGCAGTGCCCTTATTTTTCTGTACAACCCATTGAACTTGGGAGGTAGATTGACTACAGTACACCTTCATTAGGTAAGAACATAGAAAATAAATCTTGTTAAAAGAAATCAGAAGAAAGAAACTCTATATAATTTTTTTTCTAGCCCCACATCTTGCTTCCTAATGAAGGAGATTGGGTGTCCAGTGAGTGATGATTACTTAAGTTGGCAATATACCTGCCCTCTCTTTTTCTTGACCTCCAGCCATGCCAGCAATGTGAGTGCAGGTGATCGGATTGCTGCCCAGCATTTAAATCTGATATGCTTCAATCTGAGTGACCTGCTGAACTACCCCATGGCAGATCAGGCCAATGGCAAATTTGATGCAGTCTAATGGGGCAGGTTGCCAATGAACGTGGTTGGGGTTGCTTTCTGTGTGTGTGTGTGTGGGGGTGGGGGTGGGGGTGGGTGGGTGGGTCGGAGTTCAATGCCGGCACAACTGACTTTTGCTAGTCTCTGTTGATTCTGGTGGCAGCACATCCGCTCGATGGTTGCTCACGTCCATTGGAAGGAGAAGGGAGAGGGAGTTTCCTGACATACCCCTTCTATACCTCCCCATTTTTTTAAGAATCATATATATTTTAACTTGGAGAAGGGTAAAAAGGTCATTTTCTCTTTGGATTAATGATTATGATTGAAATATAGTTAAGTGATGAATAGATCTGGGTAGGTGGCTGTCCTTTTTCCAATGCAAATAATTGATGCTTTCCCAAAATTCATGCTTATTTTCACTTAAATTATTTTTAAGGAAATATTGGACACAAGTACCATGACACCTTGATGGTCATCATCCTGATTTTCTCTCCAGTTTGCTACTTTGATACTAGCTACCTCCAATTCGTCATGATGAACATCATCACCAACTCCATCCCCACCTCTTTCCATTTGCTTTCATCAGCACTGCCAAGTGCCAGCCTGCCACCCCGTTAGTCCTTTACCTGCTCTTTTGTGTTCACCATCCAATATCATATGCCCACTATTCTAGTTTCAACTGATCCACCCTTGCATAATTGACGCCATACTTGATCCGTTTCGCTCCACTGCCACTGGGTGTGTCCTTCACTGCTTTATTTATTCTTCCTCTCTTTTCTCCTAAGTTCGCTCTTTTAACTATAATAGAATCCCGACTCTTTTCACTCTTTTAAATCATTTACTGTGCTGTAGCTAAAGTTTGAACATTTAGCAGAGTATCATACATATATCATGATTCTGCTTCTTCTTAGTGTGCATGTGTGTGTGTTAGTGCGCTTGCTCACGAACATGTATTGAGATTAGACAATCACTGTTTGTTTATAACATATTCTCTTATATAATATTTGGTTTCCTTCAAAGACGATTGTTCTTCTAACTGATCTAATTTGATTCTGAGGCAGGATTCCAGATTCATCTGATTGTTGTTCACGAATTCTTGGTGCAGTAGAAGAAATAGAAGACCACTTGTATTACTTCAGTGATGTTATATCTGCTGGAATTCCTCAGCTCGGAAGATTGATAAGTGATAATATTTTGCAGCTTTTAGTATTCCCGTTGCTTCTGCCATCATTAAAAAAGCAGAATGCGGTGAGTAAAGTTTGTCTTTACATGCAGAAAAAGTACATGTACTATAACTTTTTAAAATATTGTTTCTTCTAATTTGCTGAAGGTTTTACTGCCACAGGGGGCACAAATTGGCATCACAACTTCCTTATATCTACTTTGTTGTATATTACGTATTGTAAAAACCAAGGATCTGGCAAGTGTTATTGCTGCCACTCTCTTCTATCCCCTGGAGGCATTTACCCCAGAATCTGAAACCACATATGGTGCTGGCTCTAAGGATCACGTTTCTCTAGAGCTTAATGGAGAACCCCCCCCTCTTGAGGTGCAAGCCAATAATGGAAGTTCAGGATCTATGCTGACTTTGCCCGACCATTCGAATTCTGAATGCCATGGTTCACATATTACATTGAGGTACTTCCCCTCTGATTCTGCTAGAATGAAGTCTGTTGATTCCTGACATACATAAGCAATAAGATTTAATCGTCCTTAGTTATTTAGTCATGCATGCAAGTTGGGCTATTTAATTATTGGTACAATAAGGTCAATGAACACAGTGATAACAGGTGAAATTCTTGGTAACATTGTGTAATCAATTTGCTTATGAATTTGTTATCATAGTCAGAAAAATAAATTGACATTTAGCCTTTTGCTTGCAATAGTTGCAGCAGTCATAAATTTAACCTTTTAATGTCTCACTTCCAATTAATCAAAAAAGTTTGATTAAAAAGACTGTCTTATACTCAGGGTTGATGGGATGAACTACAAAAATACAAAACTATGTTTAAAGGAAGTGAATGTAGAGATCTTCCTTTGCTTTCCTCTAGGATATATGTTCTCTAGTAGAAGTACGTTGAATAAAGTCATGTTAGTATAGAATCCAAGGTTTGTAGTATCAGTGGATAACGGTTCGTATTTTGGCCTATATTGACAGTGGGGCTCTCTTTCTGGATCAATTCAACAAAGAAAAGAGAAACAGAAGTATAATAAAATATTTTTGGCATAATGATATTTAGGAGATGTTGAGTTTTATTTTCACAAGCTACTTAATAAGAGCAACCTGGAGATGCTTAGGTTCGACACAGAGTTAGTCCAAATGCAAATTGTCATAAAATTAGAGTTTCTGAAGTTAAAGTGCTTTAAAGAAAATGAAAAATGGAATAACGGGTAGGACCTAATCATATTTTTTTTATGGTTTGGAGAAGTTTAGGGAGTGTTAAGTGTAAGTATTATTAGTTGGACTTTAGTCCCACATCGGGTGGGAGAATAAGGAAGAGGTCATTCCTCTCCTATATATATGTAATCTCTCTAGTCAATGAAACATCATATTATTCTTCTCTACATGGTATCAGAGCCAAAACTCTGAATCCCCCCGTCTCTCTCTTTCAAACTCTAGCCAAAATCCTACTTGCTGCCCCCTCCCTACCACCTTCCCCTCAACCCCCTGTTGCCGCTCCCAACCCCTGCCTCCACCGCTACCCCTGCCCGCCCTTCAGGTCACCTCCAGGCTGTTACTCCTGCCTTCCGTGTCTTGGCCGTCCCCCACTGGCCTTACCCTTCTGGTTGCCATCTCCCTACTGCTGCTGCAGCCACCCCATCTGCTCCGTCTCCGATCCCCCCCTCTACTTCAAACCCTAACCCTAACCCTTGGTCACTAATAACCCCCGACCACCACCCCATGCCGTCTTACCTACATCAACCCCCGCCAGCCCCCCTTTTCCCTAAACCCTAACCCTAATCCAGATGCAGCAACCACTTAAACCCTAACCCCAAATCCTAACCTAAAAAAATTGTCTGAGTTGAAATCTTCAGAGGGTAAATAATGGTTTGTTTGCATGAACTTCTGAACCTCGGCATGGGTATCAAGAGTTAATAGAGAGCAAGCTTAGGTTCACGTGAATCTCTGTTCCTGCCATGGTATCTACATCGGGATCTAACATAAAACAACCTAGGTTGCTTCTCTATCCTAGCTTGTGTGATCCACATTCGATCTCTGCTTTCCTTGCGCAAGCCAGTACTGGCTACGTTGATTGCGCATTGGCAGTGTTGATGTGATTATCAGGTCGGGACGATCAAACTACAATCGAATCGAAAACATTGAAGGATGACAAACACTGAGGCAAGTAACAATGCTGACAATACCGGTAACAGAAATGTGGTTTTGGGAACACTGGGCACTGGCACGACCGTTTCATCGATTCGACTCGTTGATTGACGGCTTGAAGGTCCAAATGGTTACTTGACATGGCGTAAGAAAGTCGAGAAGATGCTTTGGAGGATGCGGTTGTCAAAACATCTGACTAACAACCTCCCAGCAGTGAGTGATCCCATATACGAGCAGTGGAAGGCGGATGACAGTCGACTGTCTTGGCTGCCCCCCACTGGCCTCACCCTTCTGGCTGCCATCTCCCTACTGCTGCTGCAGCCACCATCTGCTCCGCCTTTTATCCTCCCCACTCCAGTCCAAACCCTAACCCTAACCCTCGGTCACCAATAACCTCCGGCCACCACCCCCTGCCGTCTTACCTACATCAACCCTTTGCCAGCCCCCCTTTTCCCTAAACCTAACCCAGATGCAACCACCACTTAAACCCTAATACCAAATCCTAACCTAAAAAAATCGTCTAAGTTGGAATCTTCAGAGGGTAAACAATGGTTTGTTTGCATGAACCTCTGAACCTCGACATGGGTATCAAGAGTTAACAGAGAGCAAGCTTAGGTTTGCGTGAATCTCTGTTCCTGACCTGGAATCCACATCAGGATCTAACAAAAAGCAATCTGGGTTGCTTCTCTGTCCTGGCTTGTGTAATCCACATTCGATCACTGCTTACCTTGCGCAAGCCAGTTCTGGCTACGTTGATCGTGCATTGGCAGCGTTGATGTGATTATCGGGTCGTGACGATCAAACTACAATCGAATCGAGAACATTGAAGAATGAAAAACACTGAGGCAAGTAGCAATGCTGACAATACCGGTAACGGAAACATGGTTTTGGGAACACCGGGCACTGGCACGATCGTTTTATCGATTCGACTCGTCGATTGACGGCTGAAAGGTCCAGATGGTTACTCGACATAGCGTAAGAAAGTCGAGAAGATGCTTCGGAGGATGCAGTTGTCAAAACATCTAACAACCTCCCAGCTGTGAGTGATCCCACATACGAGCAGTGGAAGACGGATGACAGTTGACTATTTACACAGTTGATGAATTAGATGGATCCATCGGTTGAGGACATGGTTCCGAACACAGATTCAGTGAAGGAGTTATGGGAGGTCATTGCGATTGTGTTTGATGGCAAACACAATTTGTCTTGCATCTATGACTCGATCGTTGGCGTCTACTGAGCTGATCAAGGAGAAGTCACATAAGGATCACTTTCGTGCCTTTAAGGCACTAACTGATGAGGTGGATCACGTGCTACCGTTGACGACATATATCAATGAGGCAATGACACAACGCCAACAGCTCAATGTCATGGCGTATCTTGCCTCCCTTCGTCCTGATGCAGACTCTGTACGGTCTCAGATTATTGCTGGGGCCGAGGTTCTATCTCTGCTAGAAGCCCATTTTTGTGTCCTATGGACAACAAAATTGGGAATGGTACGAATGACGCACATGCTGATCGATATGCCTTAGGTGCTGCTCGTGGTAGATTCCGTGGTGGTCGTGGTGGTATACGTGGTAGTCGAAATATTGGCCGAAATGGTCGAAACGGAGGTTGAGGTGATAGTGGCCGTGATGAGGCCGACCACGAACATGTTTCAAATGTGGTCAACAAGGACACTTTCAGTAGCAGTGTCCCAAAGGTCCTGCTGCCAATGTTCCATCGGATGCTTCTGACGATGGAGGGTGGTCTGTGCAGATGACTGCAGAGATATGCAGAATTTGTTGACTTCCAAGTTCAGCGTCGTGTTGAAGCCTCCAAATCTGGATCCACAGCCGGGTACTCAGTGGCGTGTGTGTAAGGTTGAAGCAGTGGGTGATTAACTCAGGTGTGTTTGATCATATAACAGGTGATGCTGGTATGTTGCATAAATATGAATCTGTGGGTCGTGCGTCAGATATTATTGTTGCGAACGACAGTTCTCTGAAAGTTAGTGGAAAAGAGAGTGCATGTCTTTCTCCTGTCACGCCCCGGTCCCGCCCGGGCCGCCGCTCCGCCCCGCCCCGTACGGCCGGGATTTAACGAACCGGGCACGAATCACCGTGCCTCGGCGCGCCGGACGCGAATCACCGCGTCCGTCCCGCGGGCGCGAGGGAGGAAGGGGAGCTAATCGAATGGCCCGAATCGAGCTTTCGGGGGACGTGATGCCGCACGGGCCTGGGGTTGCGCCCGTGCAAGGCCAATCGTTTAAGTTGATAGTTGGCTATCATCGCATCAATCGAGTAAGCAGCGGAAAGGGACTTGTTGCAATGCAATGCATTTAGCCAACTGAGCGTTCGGGACAATCGAGGCAACTTGGGTTTCCTTTAGCAAAGGCACACGTTCGTTCCATACATTATGCCCCCTTATACGATAGCATTCTCGGGGCAACAATCGAAACCAGGATTTCCGGGTCTTGGGGACTGTGGCACGCCTATCGCTCCCTCGGACGATCCAGTACCTGCAAGCAAGTAAACTGTTGGTGGGTCAGCACTTTATACAAGTACTGGTGAGATAAATCAACTGAACAGAAACAAGCATTCACTCAAACAGGCACTAAGTAATCATGTTATAAAATATTACATTACTAGTGATCTTTCTAGTTTTACCTAGGTTCGTTTCATGCAGTTCTAGCAGAGTCATATTATATTGCTTTGGAAACATGTTTGGAAACAGAGTTTCATATTTAATATGCAAGCAAGCAAGCCGTTCATGTTTCAGGGTGTGCGCAGCGTGTCTCGTGCGACTCGAGGGTCTGATGCAAGGCTAGACACACGATGCACAATCTTAGGGGCAGTCACTATCCAAGCCAACACAATGACTTAGCTATATGCAGGGCGGTCCCCGAGTATCTCAGGATCGGTAGCGGTTAGTCCAGCATACCAATGACTCATTTCTCTGATGCTAATGGCAGCTGTGACCCATGGTGGCTTGAACGCATGCAGTTCAGCTTTCCACCAAAAGCCATTGTCCGACCGCGTGCGAATGCATGGAACACCATCAAATAAACTCTAGTATGTAGACGAGAGGAACCATCAGAAAACACTCGTTGTTGCGGGGCAATCCGACTTATCATTTGAACACGTTCAGGCACAGTATGGTTCTCTCGAAGCATAGACGATAGTGAACATGTTCATGCACTCTAAGCAGGCGATACAGGATTCTCGTTTAGCAGACATTGATTCAAAGACAAGCTAGGTGAGTTCGTTCATTAACATGCAAGGCAGGTTCTATCATTCTCTTAAGAAAACATTGCAAGCAAAAACACAGGTTATTATTAAGGCGTGCAAGAATCAGAGAACGAAGTTCTGCCCACTCACCTTGATATATAACGCCGGCGCGGAGCGGGACGTTACATAAGCAAGTCACGCCCCGATCTCCCGCAGGCTATTTCGGCCGTTCCCGCTAGGCGGGAATCACCCTCGCCAGCGCTCCCGCGGAACGATCGCTTGACCCATCCGGACGTGATGCCGCACGAGTGTGAACCGCGCCCGTGCAAGGCCGTGATTCATTGGCTGGCGATAAGAGTTCTAAGCCACAGAATCGCACAGATTGTCCGAGTGCAGCGGAATCATGAACGCATAGCGATTCAGTAACAAGTTCTCTGAGTTGACAAATATAGCGGAAGCATTGAAACACAAGTAAGTAAAGCAAGCTCCTTTATTGATATAAACATGTGTTACAGGCGGCGTATAGCCGAGATTACAAGTCGCTCAAGCCTCTCTCTCTGAAACATAAAATCGTGCCAAGTGGCTACAATTGTGGAATGATTGTACAGGCGATGTTCAGGCGATGTTCACAACTTATGTCTTGTATATGTGCTTCAGTTCCGGACGCACCGTTGCTTCGGAGTGATGTCCACGCCTTAGCACGCACGTTGGAGGCCTCCGCACCGAACGAGGTTCTCCCGCACCCTGCACACAAACTGGTGGATTATCAGTACATTGAATGCACTGGTGGGGAAGCTACTCGCCCGCTCGACAAATCCAAACACGTAATACAGGTTCCGTGCACAACTATTAAGTTGTCTTTCTATTTGCCTTAGGATCAGTTTCATGCAAATATTGAATAGCCTAACTCGTGTCGGGCAGTGCGCCGTGCGATATGAGAGGAAACACGGCGTGACTTACCATTTGTCCTTCCCTGTCCAAGGCAAACATTATTGATTTAAGCACGGGCAAGTATAAGCATTTACGGGCATAGCATATTCATGAAAACCAAACCAAGCAATAGCATATGCAACATGAGAGTCGTTTTAACATGATCGTTCAGGTGTTTAGTTGTTTCTTGATGCTATGCAATGACTCGCACGCGGATAGCCGCTAAGCGAGGATGACTTATCTATATGAACAGTTGTCGCTGGCAAAGCCATAAAGGACCGTTTATAGTCTTGGGCGGTTGGGTGCGAGAGGTCTTGTATCGCTACACGTCACCTCGCCCGGGACGGTATGGAGCGAGACGCTAGGCCATTGGGGCGTTCACTCCATGCCGCCCACTCACGTTAGACTATCAGAAAGTTCCGTCCGGATCGGATCGGCTCTGGTGCCCCGGTGTAGCCGTCCGCAGGAACTTGAACGTTCAATACCTTGTGCACAGGTTGTCCGCGACATGCAGTGGTTGGGTCAGTCAATTATCACGAGATACACGGGAACAAGAGTGCACTGGAATTGAGGACGCAAATGCACTTTGAACACGAGAACACGAGATACTTGAATCTTGATTCTGTACAGTGATTGACTTGTCTTGATGCATTCCCATGGTTCGGGGCTGCCTGATGACCCAACGGTCTTAGATACTTGCAGGTTCAATCACGCACGGGACGACTACTTAGTAGTCTCCCGGGGTTTGGATGAAAACAAGGCAAACATTAAGCAGACAAGCATGCGTTTCTAAGAAACATAAGCAGGCACGTTGTTCGGACCCGAAGGTAAGCCGAAAGATGAAACCGTTAAGGGACTTAGCATGCGAGGGTCTGAATATAAGCAGTATTTCATTTTCCATGTTCTAGCATAAGCAATATGAGTTGGGATTATTTCCTTAGCTAGGTGCGTTGGATTTATTAGCATGTAGGGGGTGAATCATCTAGCGACTAGCATAAATATTCCAGATTTTATGTGTGCTGGCTAAGCAAGGACAAGTTCACCGTAGCCACCCACCTTAGCGATGATTCGCCTCGGTAGAGCGATACGTCTTAGCGAGCCTCTGAAAGTCCAAGCCGGATTCCTGTAGGGACAAGTCTGGATATCTTTTGCTTCTCGTTGAGGCAAGGCGGGTCGGGACAGTTGCACTTTTGCCGTTTGAGACGGCAGTCCGCTTGAGCGGAACGGGGTGTTACATCTCCTACCCTGCCACTCACTTTAGTTTTACATACACCTGGAAACCCGTTCAGCTTATTATCCATTAGTCGAATAATTCGAGATTTGCACTGCTCAGTAACTTTCTTTTCTAATGGTTCTGTTTTTCAGGATCTGAAGACGGGGAAAGCTATTGGTAGGTGGCATGTGGCTGGAGGCTTATACCTAGTTGAATTGAATTCATCTATTGCTAGTGCCAGTGTGTGCCGAGATTCATTTGAGTTGGCATTGTCGGCTTGGTTATCCGTCTATCCAAGTTTTTCCAGAAATTGTATTCATCACTAGATCTTCGCGTCCCTTTTCATTGTGAGTTATGTAGTCTAGCCAAACATCACTGTGCATCTTATCCAGTGAGTTTGGATAAATCCGTTTCTGTCCCGTTTGAATTAGTCCACTATGATATATGGGGTTCATGTCTTGTTGAATCAGTTATGGGGTTCAAATATTGTCTTTTGTTGATGATTACTCACGAGTCACCTATGTGTACTTGATGAAAAATTATTCCGAATTATTTGATGTTTGGTGCAATTTTTATGCGGAAATCATAACCCAATTTGGGGTTCCTTTTCAGTGTTTTCAGAGTGACAATGGTCGTGAGTATTTGTCTCGTGAGTTCAATTCTCATATAGCTAGACATGACATCTTCCTCCAAACTTCCTGTTCTTACCACAACAGAATGGTGTGGCTGAACGCAAGAATCGTCACCTTTTGGAAATAACCGTGCTCTTATGTTTCATGCACGTACTCCCAGAAAATTTTAGTCGGATGCGGTTCTTACGACTTGTTATCTAATTAACCGTATGTCGTCTCGTGTATTCAATGGAGCCACTCATTTTTCTCGGTTATATCCCAGTCGAATGCCATTTCACCTTGCCACTATATTTTTGGGTGCTTGTGTTATGTTCAGGATACTCGACCTACCTTTTCTAAATTAGACCCGAAGGCAATCAAATGTATTTTTCTTGGGTATCCTAAAGATCAGAAAGGGTACCGTTGTTTTTTCCCGACGTTGAAAGATGTATTTTATATCTCGGGATGTTACTTTTGTTAAGACCGATTTTCTACCACCTTCTCCAAATAAATATTATGCTCCAACAGTTTATCCAGAAGAGAACTTCCTATTTTATCCTGTTCAACCACAGGAGCCCCCTTAAGGTGCCCTCCCCTATCAAGCTAGGCTTACCATCCGATGGTCTGCAAACACCGGTTCATTCAGAACCAGCTTTGCTATACCAAGCATCTCCAATGGTGCCCACGGCCGTAGGGCCATCGTCTTTCTCCAGCTCCACTGACTCACCACCACCTGATATACCGGCTCACCCTCGTCGTACATGTCGCGACCATCCCTTGTATGTTGATAACTACAAATGGCTTGCGAATCAGATTCAGTCCTTGGTGGCTAATATTGACGAGATTCAAATCTTCAAATTCTGCAGAGGAAGGATTCAAACATCCTGGTTGGAGCGCTGCTATGGAAGAGCAAATGCAAGCACTTCGAAAAAACCATACATGAGATTTGGTGGATTTGCCTACTGGTAAGAAAGCGATAGGCTGTAAGTGGGTGTTCACAATCAAGGTGAAACCAGATGACACTCAATTGTCTGAAAGCTCGTCTTGTGGTAAAAGGGTATTCTGAGACTTACGGTGAGTATTATTTTGAGACAATCTCTCCAGTTGCCAGAATGACTTCTGTGCACGTGCATCCATAGCCGTACGATATGATTGGCCTCTACTTAAGTTGGATATAAATAATGCATTTCTTCATGGAGATCTTGAAGAGGAAGTGTATGTATTACAACCTCCCGAGTTTGTTGCAAGGGAGGGTAAAGTATGTCATCTGCGAAAGGCTCTCTACAGACTCAAACAATCACCTCGTGCTTGGTTTGGTCGATTTACACATGTCGTTATCCAGTTCGACATGTGTCAATCAAAGAAGGATCATTCGATATTTTATCGATAGACATCAATTGAAAAGATATTACTTGGGGTCTATGTTGATGACATCGTGGTTATGGGAGATGACCTTCAGGGTATTATCTGTCACGCCCCGATCTCCCGCAGGCTAATCGGTCGTCCCCGCTAGGCGGGAATCACCCTCGCCAGCGCTCCCGCGGAACAATCGCTTCGACCCATCCGGGCGTGATGCCGCACTAGCGTGAGCCACGCCCGTGCAAGGCCGTGGTTCATTGGCTGGCGGTAAGAGTTCTAAGCCACAGAGTCGCACAGATTGTCCGAGTGCAGCTGAGTCATGAACGCATAGGCGATCGGTAACAAGTTCACTGAGTTGACAATATAGCGGAAGCATTGAATAACACAAGTTGAAGTAAAGCAACTCTTTATTGATATAAACATGTGTTACAGGCGGCGCTTAGCCGATATTACAATTCGCTCAGGCCTCTCTCTGAAACAGTAAAAGCGTGCCAAGTGGCTACAATTGTGGAATGATTGTATAGGCGATGTTCAGGCAAGTTCCAACATTATGTCTTGTATATGTGCTTCTGTTCCGGACGCACCGTTGCTTCGGAGTGATCTTCACGCCTTAGCACGCACGAAGGAGGCATCCGCACCGAACGAGGTTCTCCCGCACCCTGCATACAATCTGGTGGATTATCAGTACATTGAATGCACTGGTGGAGAAGCTATTCGCCCGCTCGACAAATCCAAACACGTAATATGAGGTTCCGTGCACCAACTATTAAGTTGTCTTTCTAGTTGCCTTAGGATCAGTTTCATGCAAATATTGAATAGCCTAACTCGTGTGGCAGTGCGCCGTGCGACATGAGAGGAAACACGGCGAGACTTACCATTAGCCTTCCCTGTCCAAGGCAAACATTATAAATTCAAGCACGGGCATGTATAAGCATTCAGGGACATTCATAATGAAAACCAAGCTATAGCATATATGCAACACGAGAGTCGTTATATCAAGATCGTTCAGGTGTTCAGTTGTTCATTTGATGCGATGCAATGACTCGCACGCGGATAGCCGCTAAGCGAGGATGACTTATCTATATGAACATGAGTTGCTAGCATAGCCATAAAGGACCGTTTATAGTCTTGAACAAGGATGGAAAGCAACAAAGATTCGTTGGTGGCTGCAGACCATCCTGTCCAGATGCGTGAGACTATCGTGCAGTTCCATCCGGATCGGAACGGTCCCAGTGCCCCGGTGACCGCCCGTGGAACTGAATGACCTTGTTTCCAAGTTGTCCGCGACATGCAGGTCAAGGCCATTCCAAATCCATAACTTGAAATGATAATCCATGATTCCTGATCTGAACTGAGCGTTTGCTCCAAGAGCTACGATTCGTGGATTCGTTAACATGATTCTCAGTTCAGATTGATGTGATTATCATTCAGTTGCATGTGACATGATTCTCGTTCAGTATTCGTTTGCCCTGATGCGTGTCCCTGGTTCGGGGATTGCCTTGGCGACCCAACGGTCCCGGATACTTGCAGGTTCATTTAGGCACGGAACGACTACGTAGTAGTCTCCCGGGATTTGGATGAAAACAAGGCAACATTCAAGCAGACAAACATGCGTTTCTATGGAACATAAGTAAACACGTTTGCTCGGGCCCGAAGGTAAACCGAGAGTTAGATCGTTAGGGGACTTGGCATGCGAGGGTCTGAATATAAGCAGTGTTTCATTTCCATGTTCTAGCATAAGCAATATGAGTTGAGATTATTCCCTTAGCTAGGTGCGTTGGATTCATTAGCATGCAGGGGGTGATTCACCTAGCGACTAGCATGAACATTCCACATTTTATGTGTGCTGGCTAAGCAAAGACAAGTGCACCGTAGCCACCTACCTTAGCGATGATTCGCCTCGGTAGAGCGATACGTCAAGCGAGCCTCTGAAAGCCTAAGCCGGATTCCTGTAGGGACAAGTCTGGATATCATTTGCTTCTCGTTTGAGGCAAAGCGGGTCGGGACAGTTGCACTTTTGCCGTTTGAGACGGCAGTCCGCTAGAACGGAACGTGGTGTTACATTATCGAGCTGAAACAGTATCTGGACAAGCAGTTTCAGACCAAAGATATGGAGCATTGAAATACTTTTTGGGCATCGAAGTCATACGTGACAAGCAAGACATTGTAATGTCTCAGAGAAAGTATGTCCTTGACATACTAACTGAAGCATGGATGATGCAAACAAAGGGAGCAAACTCAACCATGGATCCAGGGGGTAAAGTTACTTCCAGATGAGGGGATACCGGTGACCGATCCTGAGCAGTATCGTCAGATGATTAGAAAACTCAATTACTTGACGGTTATGACTCGTCCGAACATTTTTGTTGTCAGTGTAGTGAGTAGATTTATGGCTTCCCCACGAGTTCTACGTTGACATGGTGTTCTCTGGATCTCGCACTATGTAGCTCAGAACCCGGGGAAAGGAATCCATATGGAGAATTAGGAATATACTCGTCTTGAGTGTTTCACAGATGCTGACTGGGGAGTAAGTCTTACAGATCGACGATATACGTCCGGCTATTCAGTGTTTATTGGGGGCAACTTGATGTCATGGAAGAGCAAGAAATAGAGTGTGGTCTCCCGATCAAGTTCAAAACCGGAATATTAGACCATTGTTCATGACACAACAGAGGTGTTATATTTACATCTCCTAAAGGAGCCGGGAGAAGGAACAAGATCTGAAGCTGTAGACATGTGGTGTGATAATCAGCCAGCCATTCACATTGATACCAATCCAGTATTTCATGAACGGACAAAGCATATTGAGATCGACATCCACTTCGTCCACGATGAATACCAAAAGGGGGTGATATAACACCATGTGAGAACTAGAGATCAGATATTTTCACGAAGTCCCTTTTGGGTTCTCGTGTTTGTTTTCTATGTAACAAGCTGGGCATGATTAATATCTATGCTCCAGCTTGAGGGAGGGTGTTAAGTATAAGTACTATTAGTTGGACTTTAGTCCCACATCGGGTAGGAGAATAAGGAAGAGAATAAGGAAGAGGTAATCATCTCCTATATATATTTGTAATCTCCCTAGTCAATGAAACATCCTATTATTCTTCTCTACAGGGAGAACTTACTGATTTATTCAATCAAATCCTAAGGACGAAGAAGATGCCTGATGAACGAAGAAGCAACATTATAATACCCATATATAAAACAAGAGAAATATACATAGTTGTAATAACTATCGGAGAATTAAGCTTAGTTGCTTGAGTCATACTGTTGAAGAATAATTGACCAAAGATTAAGAAAATGGAAAAGAATATTAGAGAATTAGTTTGGTGTTATGCCATGAAGATCTAATATGCAAGCCATATATTTATTAAGAAGATTGATGACAGATTTAAACAGAAAATTGAGATTTACATATGGGTTTTATTGATCTAGAGAAAGGTTAGGTTCGAGTTCATAGTGAGATAATGTAGTGTAAGAAGAAATAAGTTACTAGTAGTTATATTGAGACTATTAAGGATATGCATTGTAGAGTTATGCCGAGCATACGAATTATTGGAGAAGATAGTAAACCATTTCCTTTTATCATTTGGCAACATGAATGATCAACGTTAAGTACTTACCCTTTTGCGGTAGTTATAAATGAATTTACTAGGCATATCTAGGAGGTTCCATGGTGTATGATGTTTGCTGATGATATTATGTTGGTTGATAAGAGTATAGAAGGGTTAGATGCTAAAATAGAAGCGTGAAGATAAACTTTGGAATATAAGATATTTAAAATAGTAGCCTAAAAATAGAGTATATGATGTAATTTCAACCAAAAATTTAAAAAAAAATGAGGAGGGAGTCTATATAGATAGACGAGGATTCCTAGAGTTATAGTTTTTGGTATTTAAGATGAATCATTCATCATTAAATGATAAGATAAAAAATGAATATATCCGTAAGAAATTAGACGTGACATCAATTGAGGATGAGAAAAATATCGTCTTAGGTGGTTTGGTCATGTGCTACGCAGACCAATCTATGCTCCCATAAGGCGGAGCGATAATATAGTAGTTATTGAAGCCGCTATGACTAGAGTTAGGCCTAGATAAACATGATTGGAAGTGATAAAGAAGGATATAATTCTTTTTGGCATTACTGAGGAGATGGCCCTTAATAAAGCCAAATGGAAGAAGATCATTCAAACAACCGACACCAAAAAATTGGGATAACTGCTTTGTTATTTTCTTGCTTTGTTATTTTCTTGCCAAAGAATGACGAGCTACAATGCGTCAATAAGATTTCTTATTGGCACATTATAACAACCATTACCATTTGTTGAAATTTTATATCTATAGATTCAAATTGTTCGTCCATTTTGACCAAAACTACTTAGGATGTACTTCGTGTAAAAGCATGTATATAAGCATAAATATCATTATGGACGATTCAACAATATTGAATATTATGCCATTCAAAACTAAAGAAACGATGTTAAAACTACATAAAATTATGGGTAGATATATGAAACATTTTCCTAGTTTTTTAATATTAGTATTTTGGCTTCCTGAAACCAAATTGTCTGAACTCCGAACAAAATCATTCGAAACCACCAATACGGGTACTCATAAGAAGGGGTTGAATCGATTCATATTAGGAACATGGGTAGAATCATATGTGCAAACTTGCTCATTTATTGAAAATTATCTTCTCTCCTGTTTCTAGTATTTACTTATGAATTCTTACAGTTTTTATTATCTTGTAAGTAATAAGAGTAACACTGTTCATTTTATTTTGATCATGATCTATAAGGTAAAAAGTTACAATGAAGGAGTGAAGCCGACTACTAGGACATAATGATTCATCTTTGTTATCTTGTACTACAAACAAAAAAATGTCTAGTGTTCTTGATACTCATGTAAATTACAACTTTAAAGCAATTACAAGCTTTATTGTTAGTATCTTACGCTATGATGTAGTGGGCGCCGGGCGAGGTGAGGCTACATGCCACCCGCACCTTGGCGGCCTAGGTGCCTGTCCAGGATTCTTGTTGCTCTTGAATCAATGAATTTTGCAATTTTGTATACTACTATACATATACTTATATGTAATATAAGAAGCAACAAATAATCAATATTCAACATGATCTAAGGATAGTAAGCATTAAGCAATAAGCATAAAAGTAACACTAATAATAACTAATAACTTCTAATAAGCATTAAGCAAGCATTATAAAAAACTCGACTAAAAACCGTATTTTTTTTTCCTTGGGAGACCCTAGGCGGTCGCCTAGGCGTAGCTAGGTGAGCATCGCCACACCCAGGGAAACATGTCGAGGTGAGTCCTCTCCAACCACATGCCTAGGCCGCCTAGGCGTCGCCTATGACAACATAGATCTTACGATCGTGATACCTATCTTATGATACATTACAACATATAAACGATATGATCCATTGAGTGATGCAAAAGGGGCAATTTATATTGTTATCCACTACGAAACGTATCACCCGATGTAGTCTATCATTTGAAATAAAAATTATTGAATTAACATGAATATAAGCTGACTTTTAACTTGACTAAACATTAATGCTCTTACAACCCAATGCTACAACTCATAGAACATGATCAAGCTACCTATATAATCTCTTAAAATGAATCAGAACTTTTTTGTTCAACCTCTTCTGATGAACTCTTTGGGCAAGTACCTTCTTTCCGGCATCCTTCATTGACTTTCAATATTCTAATGACAACACTATATTGTCGGGTATGGCATCTAGCATATCTGGAGATTTCAACAACTTAAAAGCTTATTTTCTCCCAAAAGGGAATGATTTATCTTCTGCTTTTTGGCATTTCTCTCTTTTTTTAGATTTCTTGAACCTTCTCTATGTATTGTTGTAGGTTTTTTTATTAGAAGGATTTTCCATCTCTGTTTTCTTACGGTTTTAGGAATTTTACAAGTTATATGTTTTTTAGAACTGCGATGTACAATAGAATATTATTTGAATGTCAACATACCAAAGTTCCTATTGATGCAACTATGCTCATGAATATTGTCATCATGTATACATGATGTTATATTTTTAACCATCAGCTTTACGATGAACTTGTTATTTCTTGCTTAACAATGCTCCCTATTAGTGCTCAATGTGTTATGTTTACGGAGAATGGCATATGATGCCTTCTTTTTTAGTCGACACCCGTAAAGGATCATAACAATGCTTTTATTCTAAAATTGGCCTTTTGCATTTAGTTTGTACCAAAGAGGCCACCTAATAAATTTTTTTGAACTTTGAGTTTAACTATCAAAATACTTGAACTACCCTTTTATGTTTTTTCTCCATTTTAGCATCATTTAAGAGTCAAGCCGAGTTACCAACGAGTCACTTGAGTTACCACCGAGTCGGATCAAATTAACCGAAGTCTTAATTTTTTATGATTGAGTGAAGCTCAGTACACCGAGCATAATAATAACGAATCTTTATGACCAAAATCCATTGTTGATACTTGGTGTATTTATTCTATAATATTTTTTAGTATTTTGATCATTATTTACATAAACAATATTTGTCCTACTTGTTATTTGTCGATAACAGGTTAATAATGTCAAGTCATTCTAAACAAAAGTGTCATTATGATAATGGAGATGCTAACTTAGTTTTAACTTGGTGCTAACTCAATGTAGGAATTCATAATTGAGTTTAACTCGGTAATTGATAATTAAGATTTGGCTTAATTTGGTCTCAGTGGTAACTCGGCTGATTTGGTGGTAACTCGTGTTGACTCGGTAAAATGATGCTAAATGGAGAAAATTCATAAAAGGTTAGTTTTGGCATTTTGATAGTTACATTCGACTTATTTGTTCAACAAATTTAATTAGGTAGCCTTTTTTGGTACAAACTAAAAGAAAAAAAAAGCCTAATTTAGAATAAAAGTTTTGTTGGGATCCTTTATGGATGTTGACCCAAAAAGTAGGCCTCAAATGTCATTTTCCGTTATGTTATTGAAGGTTTCTTAGTTTCCAATTAAATTTGATGTGAAACAATGTATTTTATGATATACAATACGATAAACAGGTAAATCGATATAATGATATGTAAATTGATCTGACAACCTAGGTAACAAGTATTATTGGGTATTTTCTGCTGTTTATAGAACAAGAAAACAAATATTCTTTTACTGGTGTATTCTGAATCTGTATCATATTAACCTTTCACCTTTTACAGTGTTTATACATTGATATTGTGATGCTATATGTGCAGCTATACTTATATAGCTAGCTCTTGCTTTCCACATCGTCTTCTTCCCTCAAAACTAATTATTATGAACAAAATTGGAAAATTTCCTCCACTCTATATATTTTCTGCCACCAAAGATTCACTTAATAGCACCTTTTCTTGTAAGCATTATGATTTTTTCTGCCAATTCCAGGGAATTGTTGCTATCATATATCACAAATGGAGATGACATTCATGTTTTGGGTTCTTTGAGTTTACTGGCTACTTTACTGCAGACAAAAGGTCATAACTGAACCATTTTCTTACTCTCCCTACATATCAGGTTTTTTTTCCTTTCACTTTATTGTTCATCTAAACTATTTTATTATATTTGTAGAATTGGATGAATCCATGCTAGATGGACTTGGAATTCTTCCTCAAAGGAAGCAACATAAGCAGCTCTTACTGGTAAGTGCTATTGATATCTTTGAATTGTTTATGGCTTTGTGCACTTGTATGTTACCTCATCTTATCATTTATTAATTGATTATTTGTTATGATTTATGGGAAATTTATTCCTTTTTATTCTTTGGCTTCGTCTGTCATAGAGATGAACACAATTCCCTATACAAAATTGTATCTTACCTCTTCGTCTAGACTCCTGACAGGATCAGTGAACTTGGAGGGTGCTCCTTGGTTGCATAAGCTTAAACTACATATCCAAAAAGGTATGTCTACTTACCAGCCTGCCGTCTCGGTTTTATGGCATGACTTCTCATGCTCATACCAGGCTAGGAATTTGGCACCAAAAGTACAGGATCAGTGAACTTGTCGACAGCTGGTCCTGATTTTCTTTTCTTTCGAACCCTTTATGGAGCTTTCTTTTGCTCCATAGCGTACTCCATTATGATGGGGGCAAGGCTTGGATGATTTTGATGATGATCTGTTATGGTTTCGTTAGGACCTTTGAAGTTTAGAGAAGGCTATCTGGCAGATTAAAATTGAGAAATTTCTTTCTAGCCTTGGTCGCTTTTACTAACTGGAGTGTGGATCCTTAATGATAACCTTTTCTATGAAGTTCAATTGTTAGGTTTGTTTTGTTGCTTGTTTATTTTGGCGTATATGCTGAGATCTATGTTACATGTATATGGATATGGAGACAAACACTGAAAATTTGAAAACTAGGATAAACTAATAAATAAATGTATAAATAACATCTTCACCAAGCTTGTTTATTCGAAATAGAGAAAGTAATAAATATAAGATTTGAAAACACAAGTTTTGGTTTCTATCATTAGAATGAAAAAAAAAAAAACAATTGCAGAAGCTAACTCACCATAGGGGAGGGAAGAAATTCTGTTTAATAAAATAAATATGATGAAAATGCATTCACATTTTGCATCTTCCAAGAATTATATAATGGATGCATTATAGTTATACACTTTATTCTCCTTTAACTCATTGTCTTGTATCGGTAAATAGTGCCTAAAAATCTAGTATATGTTAGGTAATGCATCAGACTCTTACATTTAGGGTATCAAAGGGTTTGAGTATTCGATACGGTTATAACACTTCCATTAAAATTTCCATGCAACCTAGCTTGAGACTAATATAGTGTGGGATTTGTTCCAATATAACTCCTAGATATGGGGATTCAGCTAGTTGTTTAAATAAATCTGATTTTCTTTTTTGTTACGGAGTGTGTTGCCTGTCACAACAAAAAACCCTAGGTGGTTTAATTTCAGGATCATGATGCTCGTAGCTGGTCAATCAATAAATTTACCAACGAAGCGGACAGTTCACTCCAAAGACCTGCTAGTGATCATCGTGATCTGTACAACTACAATGATACCTTTTTCACTTCATCTCTAAACACACAACGACACACCTATTGGTTCTGAACAAGTCACTTTTGCATTCTGAAATACCGATGCTGCCTGCTTTCAACCTCACTCTACTTTAATTGCATGCCACACAATTGTTCTTTTGGATCAGCCAAATGCTACATGAAAAATATAGTTTTCGCATTGTGAAAAGTATGTTTCTAATTCTATTGGACCTGGTTTGATTCCTTTTTATTCAATAATCCCTAAATGGATATCTTGTTGAAAGGTTCAAGATTGGTAGATGTTTCTGAAGACACTTTTATCCTAATTCTGACATAATATCAAAAAATCAAAAGGAAGAAGTCAATGAATTAAATATATCAAATCATTAATAGTCTTCATCTTAAAACAGAATGTACTTTGTAAAGGCCAAGATAAAAAAGGGGAAGGAGCTGCATGGACTGATTTTTTTTGGCAAAAAGAACATAACCTTTTTTAATGAAAAATAGAAAAATCCTTGCCAAGTTTGAGGGAGCTGTCCTGTAGTTATTGGCTGTAGTTAGTGGTGGTGGGGCTGCAAAGGGTATAAAGAAGTAAGAAGGGGATGCAGGCTAGTGGCACTAGAACTGCAAAGGGACAAAAGAATAAGAAGGGTTGCAGGTATTTGTTTTACTGTATGTTGCATGAATACAGATAGGGATAAGGACTGGATACAGATACATATATTTTCAAGTAGGTACATGGTAGTCACCTATGTTGCACAAGTACAGACACGGGTATGGATATAGACCACTTCCCGTGTCCGTGCAACATAGGTTTTACCAAAGAAAAGTAAAATTAATCTACCTAAAGTCGATGGATGTCTCCAGGTGTCATTAGTGCTGGGTGAGAAAAAAAGCATAGCAGTGCTGTGATATAAAAATTTCTTCAGAGAGAGAAGAATAATCAAAGATAATGTGAGGGGGCCTTCCTGTACTAGAAAAACAAAACTCTCCAGGTGGTTGCCAGTGTTGCCGATAGTAGCTCCTCTAGACAGAGTTTGCCGAAAGACTGGAGGAAGAGACGAGAGGAAGAAAGCGCTAGTGGTTCAGTCATTCAAAGTTTCAACTTTTAAACCACATACGACCAATATTCAAACCAGATAAAACAGCTATATTGTTTGAAAAGTACACTGAATCGGCGAACTCAAAGTCTCGAACCCAACAAATTGGCCAATAACGCAGACTTACCATGGATATTTTCAGTAATATAAGCAATGGGTTCCTAACTTTCTAAACCGCTCTAGTGAAATCTAGAATCTTCGGCAACTGTCATGACCAACAGATGTTCAGTGTTTGAATGCCAGAGAAACTGTGTAGTACCCTTGATTTAAATTGTTTCATCAAAATCTTTTAGGCTATCAATGTTTGAGTCAGATAATAACTCGTTTCTACAAAATAATGTTACAAGTAGCTCTCCTAGTCTATCTAAAGTCATTGCTTCTAATTTAAAAACAAAATATTTCATTTTTTTGTCTCTAGTCTAAATCAGTTAATATACTTTTGTTAAGATTGTTTTTTATACATTCAAATAGAACTAATCCATGGACCACAACTAGCAACAGTCATCATCATTGCTATACATTCCATTAGTCAATTGAGTTACCATATTGTAGGTCAGCCAGTCAACTCGTTCACCATTGGGTGCCTTTTACTGACTAAAGGAATGCTATTTAAGGATAGTGTCCCCACCCCCTGCCCCCCTGCGTTGAACTATACTGGCCCTTCCTGTGTCATTTGTTGTGTGTGGGCGAGGGAGGGAGGGTGTCACGACCCAATTCCGTAGAATCACTTGAGGCGTCCCCCGAATCGTGACCGCCGTGCGGGCCTGGGATTGCGTCCGCACAAGGCTTTAATGATTTGCATAGCAAGCACATATTCAAAGTACGCAGATAAATTGAAACACAGATTTATAACATGGAAAAGTTCTCTTTATTGATAATGAACATCTATTACAAACTCCTGAACGAGTCAGCTAATATGCCGAACGGCTTACAAAAGTGTTGACTCAAAATGAGATAGCAGTCCTTTACATTACATCCTTTTATAAACTCAAAATGATAAAGACCTCCAGGCTGGAGGACAGCTTTGCCACGGAGCTGCATTTGTGTATGAAGAGTTGCAGGCTCCTGACTCTAAAATGTTTCGAGGGGCGCGGTGAAGATGCGCCAACAGCTGGACTGGATCGGGAAGACGACTTCGGCTCCTCGCTCGGTTCGCCTTGGTGCGGAGAACCTGTTTCAACGAGGGTCAGCATATCGAAACATGCTGGTGAAGGCGAGCTAGCTTGACTATACCAATCAACACGTTGTTTTAATGAAGCATGCATATTTGTGGGTTTCTATCTTGCCTTAGTTCATTTACAAGTAAGCAGCATATAGAATTTACTGAAATGAACGTGCCACCGTTCGGTGGATTTTACCTGCCCGTCTGAATTACCTGCACAATACTTACCTTGCCTTCCCTGCCACGAAGACACAAGTTAGTATGCAACAGGTTTAAATATACAGATGATCACTGGCATAATACCACGAAGGACGATTTATAGTCTCAAGACGGACGGATGTGCAACGCTGGTGCGAGCCCCCGCTGCACGCCTCATTACCGACGATACAGACGACTATACAGACGTTCCGTCCGGATCGGATCGGTCCCAGTGCCCCGGCGACCGTCCGCAGGAACCAGATTTCCTTGTGCACAAGTTGTCCGTGATCGCACGTTATGTTAACTGATTTATAGCAGATTATACTGTTGAGGCAACACGAATACAGACAAGCAGAATTTCATATTGCAGAGCCTCACTGAATAATTAAGCACAATACAGGGTGTGTGTCATACTTAGCATGGTTCATAGAACATTTGCACGAACAAGCATACAATAATATAACAGTTCGCATGTTTGATTGACAAGCATAGTAACCAAGTCTATTCTCTTTTATCTTGGTTTCTTTTATTATTACTTGGTATCGTTTGATCGGGGCAAAGAAGAATGCAGATTTTTAGGGCATGAAGCTTGGAAGCAGGGCTAGCTAATCGGGTTGGTAGCCACTCACTTAGAAGTTGGAAAGGAGAAGGAAAGAGGCGCTTCACGACTCCGCTCGCAAGCCACCTACTGCTCGTTCACCTGCACACGAACAGCTCGATTAATACTTCTTCCTCTCTTTCCATTCTCGGAATAGAAGTGCAAGTCAATGAACGAAAACAATGAAAACCATCGAAACCGTTCAAAGAAAACAAGCAAATCCCAAAACCAACTCAAAGCACGAAAGCAACAAGCGACATCGAAAACCGAGGCAATAAAAGATAGCAGCGGAGAGGTCCCTCCTGACTCTGCCGCTAAGCCGATCCTTGGGGCGCGGTCCACTGAATATGGGAATCGATTCCGAAGAAACAAATCCATAACGAGGATGAGTTCTTAATTCAATCTATCCCGATCGAACGATACCGTCTTGTGTTTCTTAGCCGCGCTCCCCGCACCGGGGGAACGGGGCGCTACAGAGGGGATGTGCCTCCGACCTCATTTTATTCTCTTCCATTTATGAGGTGAAATATTGCAAAAGCTTAGAGATCACTGGATCCCGATCTTTCTAATTGGTTCATCTATTAATCTTGCACATGAGAGGTTGTAGAGATACACTTGAATGAAAATTTTATATGGCGCCTATTAAGATCTGCCATGCTTAGTGGGCCAGAATAAGACAATCAAGAAACATGTCCAGAAAATGAATGCAACTGAACTTGAAATGTATGAGGTGGATGAGGTCAGTACAATCAAAGATAAAAAGAAGTGAATGCAACCATGAGAAGTTGAAGTTGTTTGAAAGGAGGATACACGTCGGATATTTTAGTTAGATTGTTTCGACATGTGTATGCACTGAATAGTAGAGGCTCTTCTTAGGAGTGTTACTGTTAAAACAGTGGAGTTGTGTTAAAACAATCGAAGGAGTTTGACGACCAGGGGTAGACAAAAACCAACATGGATTTGAGTAAAAAGGCCACTGTGCTTGCTAATGTTTTCATATTATCACTTGTCTTGAATTAGTAACATATCTTGGTTTCCATATATTGATGCATGTCTGTCAAGATTTTATCCACAGTTTCTGACTTGTTATATCTAGTGAGAAACATCTATGTACCTTCGGAGAAAACATGCTTCTTTTGTAAAAGAAAACTTGGTTGTTTTGTCTCTCCTCGTCAGTTATCATCTTGCCTTTTCATTAGCATCACACCGCAATAGGTTGGAACCATAAAAGATTTAAATTTCTGTTGTGCACGCAGCAAGCTTTAGTGGGTGGAGTTTCAGGTGATGAGCAGCTATTTTCTTCTGAGAGCAGCACAATGAAGGATATCACAGATACCAAGCTAGATAGATACCTGCAGAAACCTAAGGTATTCAGTTCATCTTTCAGTTTATATGGAACCATCTTATTTTGATTTTGAACTTTAGCAAGCGTGACATTATGTTTCTCCTACTGGTTTATGTTGTATGAACACAAACACGTATTGTCTGTTTGCACAAGATAGTTCATCTGTACAAATTTGGTGGGGTTTAAGTGTTTCTTGTTTCATTACTTTTGCAGATGTTAATGTAGGATCGTTTTTCCATGTTTCCATACTGCTGTTCACTTAAGATCCTAAATTTTCTACTCTTAAGAACCAGTCATAACTTAGTTGTTGATGATTTATGTAGAGCGTCTGCCTTCCTACTGATGCTTTAATAGCATGAACCTGCACTACATTCTTTGTGTGTGTGTGATGCACTTCATTAGATGTGGACTAAAATAAACTGAAGTAAAATGTTACATATGAGGATCTGAAGGAAAAGGTTACGTGGAATGGGTGAAAACCCTTTTAGATTCCCCAATAGCTAGAGCATAGATGTTAATCAAGCCAAACTTGGAGAGAGAGAGTAGAAACAAGGGTCTTGGAGGAGCATTAGTAAGGAGGTCCACCAGTTCTATAGAAACAGACACATGGTGGATAACTTCCTTTTTAGGGACTTTGTCATGGATAAAGTGACAATCTGTCTCAATATGCTTGCTGCACTAATACTGGATTCTGAGCTTGCTGAATCATAATTTTTTTGTCTCTAGTATAAAAAACCTGGTGATATATATGGAGGGCATTGAGATCAGAGATGATAATTTTGAGCCATATAAGAGTAAAAATAGCAGGATATTTTGTAGAGTTCTTGGCCTGGAGACTTCTTCAGGTAACCAAAGAATGCTTTCAACAACATAAAAATTAGAGACTATAGGAGACTTCATAAACTGCTGGACAATGTTAACCACCAAGAAAGCCATTTCATCCAAGAAACCTAATGCTTTTTTCTGTTGAGAGAGAATTGTGAAGAATGGATGGGTAGGAGCAGAACTCCTCATGGGGTGGCTCTGAAGGTAGCAACAAAAATGTTCTAGGGAGTGGCACTGTAACACCCCGTTCCGCTCTAGCGGACTGCCGTCTCAAACGGCAATAGTGCAACTGTCCCGACCCGCCTTGCCTCAACGAGAAGCAAAAGATATCCAGACTTGTCCCTACAGGAATCCGGCTTGGACTTTCAGAGGCTCGTTTGACGTATCGCTCTACCGAGGCGAATCATCGCTAAGGTGGGTGGCTACGGTGAACTTGTCTTTGCTTAGCCAGCACACATAAAATCTGGAATGTTTCATGCTAGTCGCTAGGTGAATCACCCCTGCATGTTAATAATTCTAACGCACCTAGCTAAGGGAATAATCCCAACTCATATTGCTTATGCTAGAACATGGAAACCGAAATACTGCTTATATACAGACCCTTGTATGCTAAGTCCCTAACGATTTCATCTCTCGGCTTACCTTCAGGTCCGAGCAAACATGTTTACTTGTGTTCCTTAGAAACGCATGCTTGTCTGCTTGAATGTTGTCTTGTTTTCATCCAACTCCGGGAGACTACTAAGTAGTCGTTCCGTG
Source organism: Iris macrosiphon (assembly GCA_036927795.1). NCBI lineage: Eukaryota > Viridiplantae > Streptophyta > Magnoliopsida > Asparagales > Iridaceae > Iris > Iris macrosiphon. Next base: position 6,226,555 of record JAYESA010000016.1, on the reverse strand, counting down.
CATGTTTGACCCATCCTGGACCGTTAGGTCACCTGGCAGCCCCGAACCAGGGGAATGCATCAAAGCAAGTTATTCACTGTACAGAATCATGATTCAAGTATCTCTTGTACTCGTGTTCTTGTGTGCACTCGTGTTCTCTTGTTCTAGTGCACTCTTGTTCTCGTGTATCTCGTGATAATTGGAAAGACCCAACGATTGCATGTCGCGGACAACTCGGAAACGAGGTATAGTTCCACGGACGGTCACCGGGGCACCGGAGCCGATCCGATCCGGACGGAACTTTCTGATAGTCGTACGTAAGTGGGCGGCATGGAGTGAGCGCCCCATGGCCTCGCGTCTCGCTCCATACCGTCCCGGGCGAGGTGACGTGTAGCGATGCAAGACCTCTCGCACCCAACCGCCCTGAGACTATAACGGTCCTTTATGGCTATGCCAGCGACTAACGTTCATATAGATAAGTCATCCTCGCTTAGCGGCTATCCGCATGCGAGTCACTGCATCGCATCAATGAACAACTAAACACCTGAACGATCATGATAAAACGACTCTCATGTTGCATATGCCATTGGTTTGGTTTTCATCAAGTATGCCTCCTGAATGTTTTATACTTGCCCGTGCTTGAATTAACAATGTTTGTCTTGGACAGGGAAGGCCAAATGGTAAGTCTCGCCGTGTTCCTCTCATATCGCACGGCGCACTGCCTCACGAATTAGGCTATTCAAATCTTGCATGAAACTGATCCTAAGGCAACTAGAAAGACAACTTAATAGTTGTGCACGGAACCTGTATTACGTGTTTGGATTTGTCGAGCGGGCGAGTAGCTTCCCCACCAGTGCATTCAATGTACTGATAATCCACCAGTTTGTGTGCAGGGGGCGGGAGAACCTCGTTCGGTGCGGACGCCTACAACGTGCGTGCTAAGGCGTGGACATCACTCCGAAGCAACGGTGCGTCCGAGACTGAAGCACATATACAAGACATAATGTTGTGAACATAGCCCGAACTTGCCTGATCATCGCCTGTAAAATCATTCCATAGTTGTAGCCACTTGGCACTCTTTTACTGTTTCAGAGAGAGGCTTGAGCGAATTGTAATCTCGGCTATACGCCTCCTGTAAAACATGTTTATATCAATAAAAGAGCTTGCTTTACTTCAACTTGTGTTTCAATGCTTCCGCTATATTTGTCAACTCAGAGAACTTGTTACCGAATCGCTATGCGTTCATGACTCCGCTGCACTCGGACAATCTGTGCGACTCTGTGGCTTAGAACTCTTACCGCCAGCCAATTAATCACGGCCTTGCACGGGCGCAGTTCACGCTCGTGCGGCATCACGCCCGGATGGGTCAAGCGATCGTTCTGCGGGAGCGCTGGCGAGGGTGATTCCCGCCTAGCGGGAATGGCCGATTTGCCTGCGGGAGATCGGGGCGTGACAGGCACTAGCAGAGAGTAGGTTGAAACGGACGCTGCCGAGATGTGGTTGCACTCGGGCCAAGTGAAGATTTCCCACGACCGCTTCACGTTGTTGCCTTTGTGTGGTCAAAACAGTAGTGAAAGGTTGATGAAAAATCTACTGATCAAGAAGGCCACTATACTTCTCTGTAAAATTGGGGAGGAGATTACTGCTAGGATAACAAGTGGTAAGCTTGTGGAAGATGTGATATAACAATTGGAGTTTATCTTGGATGACCATTGTTTATCTTGAAGACAAAGTTCCTCTAGGAAACTGACAACTCATGTAGCTATTAAGCTACAACGAACGAAATGTAGAGTGAGAAGTTTAATTAAGGTTTGTTTCACAGCATCATATACCTTCTCTATATTTAAGGGTCTTTATATTTTAGGGTTTGTATAATGGTACATATTACATTGTAAGGATCATTCTTTCATGAACAATGTTTTGAAAGGCGAAGGCGCATGGTGAGGCGTTTAGGCCCCCTCAGAACGAGGAGTAAGCCCCAAGATGCGGGATGTAAGATTTTCCGGATATTAGAATTTTTAAGCTAAAACTTTATAGTATATTTAAAGATTCTGAAAAATAAGTGAATAATAAATGACAGAATATAATCTAAGAATATGATCCAAATTCCAAGGATAATTATTAAACAAATTATAGATCATTATGTAAGAGTCATAAGAGTCCAAGACACATTTTTGACAATAGGGAAAGTAGCAATTAGTTGCTTATTAAGAAACAAAAATGTAGCCACTGTTAACTTCAAAGCATCAAAATAACAAAGATCTATCAGAATCCAAACCTTGTTCATCTACAAGAATTAGTATGTAGGAACAAAAAATGATGAAAACAGAAAATAAGACAGAAAAAGTAGTTGAAGAAGTACTGAGATTGAGTATGTTGATGTGATTATGTATCTCGAGGTGTGTCAGGATCTGACTAGAGTGGACGGTGGCGCCTAGATCTAGCATGGCTGAAGGAGGCATCAATGCCTTAAACAGAGAGGGGAAGAAGAGGTTTTGTTGGAGTGGTCGAGTGGAAGATAAGGATTTTGTTGCAATTTAGGATTGTGTCAAGTGCGTAAGTGGGTAACTGGCCCTTTCTTATTAGAAAACACAACCTAATAAAAGCAAATTCCTATTGGACGTAAGTTTTTCACATGTGACATATGTAAAAAATATATGCGTCCTAAGCCTATGCTTTAATTAAACTGGTCCCAATACTTTTTTGGATGCCCTGCCCTGAAACACTCCCCGAAACAAGTACTGTGAGGGTTTTTAAAACATTGGTCATGAATATGTTACTTAGTAGGTAGGTGATATGTGATTATCTTAACTTGTAACCTAACTGGAATTGGCATCATTGTTGGAGCTTCACAGATCAACTACAACCCTCATTAATGTTCTGGGGCTATTTCGAGTTTTTAAACCTTGAAATTGTAGAAGTGAAGCTACTGATGGAGTCAATGAATACTACTTGGGTTGATGGAGCCTAGCATGGAGGGATTCTCAAATATCAGGATGGTTGCCATTAGGGCCTATTACCTAATGGCTCGAGGACTCACCGTCGAGCAGGCTGAAAGTTGGCGATATTAATCCGGCGGCCGAGTAGAAGGGTCGTCGCTCGATCGATAAAAGTTATTCTAGGTACAATAGGCTGATCTTTCATAGAGTTCACATCAAAGGGAAATTCAAGGAGAAGATTTGAAATCCATTATTTTCCCATCGGGGTGTAGGAAGTTTTAGCTTCCTCGTTGGGCGGGATTGATGAAGACGATGCTAGGGTTCCCCATGCTAACTATGGTGCATGTATACTAAGTACTAATGCAGCTTGTGTACACAATCCAAGAAGTTAATAATTAATCTAACATGAATGGATAACCAAAATGCATGTGCTGTAACAACTTACAATGCAAAACTCAGTGTTCTAAAAATCGGTCTAGGCAGCGCCTAGGCGCTAGGCGGCCGCCGGCCGCACCGGAAACGCCCTAGACGTTCGGCCTAGGCGCCACTAGGCGGGCCTAGGCAGCCTTGAAATTTGAATTTTTTTTTTAACTTACCTCGTCAGAGTTCGGCCGGCTGCAGTGGTAGCGACGGCTCCGGTGGTGGTCGTGGCGGCGTTGCTGCATCTACTGCTGGTGGTCGTGGCGGCGGCGGCGGCGGTGATGGGAGTGCTGGAGGTGGAGGTGGTGCTGTTGGAGGTGGTGGCGGCGGTGGAGGCGGTGGTGGTGGTGGGGGAGAGGAGAGGAGAGGAGAGGGAGGGGGAGGGGAGCTCCAGGGAGAAGAGAGGGAGGGGGGGAGAGAGAGGTGGGCTTTATATAAGCAAAAAAATAAAAAATTACAAACCGAAGTCTCGAACCCAAGTCCAGACCAGACCAGACCACCCCCGCAACCAACAAATCCTAACTCCTCCTGCTGACCAATGGGTCAAGGAGGATTTATGTCTTTATTTAACATATACATATATGTATATATTATATACATAAATAATAAAATTAACTCGGCGTCTAGGAGGCTTAGGCGCTAGGCGGACCTTTGGTGCACCGAATCCGCCTAACGATTTTTAGAACATTGGCAAAACTATAACAACACACCATATTCATCAAGAACAGAGACAACTCTTATACTACAGATTTAATTATTATTATTTTTTTGCCTATTTTTTTTGCAGTATCAGTATGGAGTTTTCTTTTGCTGCTGGGAACAAGGAGGGAGCCCTCAGAAACATAAATACCAGGTATAGCTTGTATAACTTCTATATGTTTATTTATTTTCTTAATAAGTTGCATACTTGTGGAAACAATGTTCTTGTTCGTACTTTATCAATTCCGATTATTAGTGGTTTCAGTATTTTCAGAGATTTCGGCCGGAGTTTCTATTTATTTGTCTCGGAAAGTCAAAATAAATAATAATTGTTATAAAAAAACTAGAAAATATTTAATCTATTTAGGCATAATTCGATGTATCATTTGTTATTTCTTGTTTAGGTTTGAACGAAATAATATTAAGATCGATGGATACTATGAATCTAAAAATATACTAGTTCGACAAATGAAATGGTTATAGTGTATCGATAAGGAATCTTATTTTCATGCTGTAGCATGTAGATCTTCGACACGCCAAATCATTGTGTCGATACTGTTTGCTCCATATTTCTCTTTTCGTTGTAATTTGTCTTTGTTGAATTCACCAAGAAAGAGAGTTCAAATGTTGTTATCGGCCAATATCGACTGGTATCAGGTAGTGGTCACTATTGGATTGGACAAGCCAAAAACGATGAGGTATCCAATACGTATCGGTATCGGGCCTATACTGGCGAAACCTGACATTACTCAACTAATCTGGACTTAGTTGAAGATCAGATGTTTGCTTGCTATCTCTTTTATAATAACTAAAACTAGCATTTCCTTGTAACTCTGAAGGTCAAGACTAGGTTATTTCTTGATTTCCAACTATATGTATGAGGTGCTACCTTGTAGGACATTATTACTGTAGTTGCTTTCTCTTACTCTCATCACCATTAGAACCAATGTATTGCAATATGCTCTTATCTAACATCTTCCTGTTGCATTGCAGATCATTGTTAAGGTACGAAAGGAAAAAAGGAAGACAAGTTTGACATATTTACTTGTTTGATGTTTTCTCAGGTTCTCGATGCATTAGTCAGTCTATTCTGCACCTCCAGTTTATCTGCAGAGACGTTGTGTACTGGTGGTTGGCTTTTACGCCAGCTGCTCCCTCATGGCGAAGAAGAATTTATTGCTAATCATCTTAAAAAGCTCAAGGTATTGAGAATTAAGTGTGATTTGTTTTTTCACCTATGCATACAGAACAATGGTGTTCATTCTTTTGGTGCTTCTATGATTCTATATCCAATAGTTTTGATAGGGCATGCTTCACACAGACGAGGAATTACTATAAAGTAATATAGTGATGTTGACTAATAATACCTCACAGAAAACTACAACAGCTGCTATAGTTGCTTTCTCTTAGGCCTGTTTGGTGTCGGGAAAGTATACAAAAGTCGGAAACATAGTTTCTTTTAAGTTTTTATAAACTAAAGAAAATAGGTTTCGATGCTAATAAAGTTGTGTGTTTGGTAGAAACTAGAATAGAGAAACTAGATCAATATGATGACTTGTCAATATTGAAATAATATAAACATATACCATATTTATTAGTATGGACCACCTAAATAAACAACAACAAATGTGGTCCCTATTACTTTCTTGACTTTCTACTATTTGAGATGGAAATTAGATAAGCTTGGAAGCTTAGGGTCCGTTTAGATATGCTTTCTGAAATTTTGTTCTGGAAACAGTTTTCTGAAAGTGAGTTATAAAGCTTTTTTGTAAGTATAAAAATTCTGATTGTGTTTGGTTACTTTCATTTGAAAAATAATTTAAAAAAATAAAAGTTGAAGATTGTGTTTGGTAAAATATTTTTAGGAAAGTAGTATCCATCCCAAATTTTGCATGCCATCTCTGTGTCCACCCCGGCACATTTCATGTCCCACTCTGCCGGACACTGTGTCCAAGTTCCTCTTCAGGCCCAGCTCCTTCGATCGGAGATGGGGTTCGTCGAGTTCGTCTCAGCCACTGTCGTAGGGTTCATCGAGTTCGTCTCTGACCGGAGATGGGGTTCGTTGACCGGAGATGGAGTTTGTCTCGGCCTAGCTCCTCCGACCGGAGATAGGGTTCGCTGAGTTCGTCTCGACCGGAGAAGGGGTTCGTGGTCCCTCGAGGAGGCGAAGGGAGCCAGTGGTCCCTGGAGGAGGCGAAGGGACCATCGTCGGTTGTAGACCGCGTCGGGAGGAGGGAGTCGACCGTAGCGTAGCTCAGCCCCTCGACCACCGCAGGGACACACCCCTCGACGTCGCGCGAGGCCTGCCCGACGCCTCTGCATCCGTGCCATCCAACGACTGCTCTGGCACACACGCCGCATCACCTTGGCCCTCCACACCGTCCTCGAACTGGACGCTACTTCGCCTGAACCCTTGCCGTCGGAGTGCCCCGGTTGCATGACCTCTACTCCATCGACGCCCAGATTTGAGCACCCCCTTGCTGAACCCACAGTGCACTGCGACGTCCGGAGTCAAACTCGGAGAACCGTCCTCGAGCATGAGAGAGTGAGAGGCGGAGGAGGTGGAGAGTTGGAGAGGAGGAGGAGGGGGAAGTGGTGGTGGTGGGGGGGGGGGAGGAGTTGGGGAGGAGGTGGAGAGGAAACCAGAGCAAATGAGGGGAGAGAGAGAGAGCACGAGAGTTTTGGGGGTTGTTGGAGGTGGGGGCCCGCAGTGAATGTTCCCAAAATCAGCACAGAGAGCGCGCGAGAGAAGTGATTTCAGAAAACAGGTTTTTGGAGTTATCAGAAAGCAGGTTTTAAACGTCAGTGTTTCAATTTTTTTTTCCTGAATGTGAAGTCAGGACTGGACTTATCCAAACATGGTTTAACTTACATTTGAAGTTATAACTCAGAAATCTGTGTTATAACGTGGAACCGCCTTAGTTCCCTACGAACAAACAATCTCAAATGGAAAATAAGAGTCTTTCTACTAATTTCCTAGTTTTTATGCTACTTTATAGTAGCCAAATAGACCCTAAAAAGGAATATATTTAGCTGATTTTTACGTCAAGTGGCATATTTATCTGGTCAAATACTTGAAGGTTGGAAATGGAATAAATTCTTAGTAGCAAGAGTATGTGACTTCTACAAGCATTATGTACCATGGTTCACAGTATAGGCTGTTAGCGGTATGCTATGTTACACTACCACGCTGATATGGTGTTTGTGCCCGTACTAAGTACGGAGTCTGTGTCGTCCGACGACTGCTCCGGCATGCACGCCGCAGTACCTTGGGCCGTCCTCTTCGAACTGGACGCTACTCCGCCTAAACCCTCATCGTCGGAGTGCCCCAGTTGCACGACCTCCACTCCGTCGACGCCCAGATCTGAGCACCCCCTTGCTGAACCACAGTGCACAGCGGCGTTCGGAGTCGAACTCGGAGACCCGTCCTAGAGCATGAGAGAGTAGGAGGTAGAGGAGGTGGAGAGTTGGGGAGGAGGAGGAGGGGGAAAGGCGGGGGGGGGGGGGGGAGGAGTTGGGGAGGAGGTGGAGAGTTTGGGAGCAGACCAGAGCGAATGAGGGGAGAGAAAGTACGAGAGTTTTGGAGGTGGTTGGGGGTGCGGGCCCCGCAGTGAGTGTTCCCAAAATGAGCACAAAGAGAGAGCACGCGCGAGAGAAGTGATTTTGAAAACAGGTTTTTGGAGGAAGCAGGTTTTAGACGTCAGTGTTCCAAATTTGTTTCTGAATGTGAAGTCAGGAGTGGACTTATCCAAACATGGTTTAACCTACGTTTGAAGTTATAACTCAGAAATCTGAGTTATTATAACGTGGAACCAAACGGAGCCTTAGTTTTCTACAAACAAACAATACCTCAAATGGAAAATATGAGTCTTTATACTAATTTCCTAGTTTTTATGCTACTTTATAGTAGCCAAATAGATCCTAAAAAGGAACATATTTAGCTGATTTTTATGTCAAGTGGCATATTTATCTGGTCAAATACGTGAAGGTTGGATTCTTAGCAGCAAGAGTATGTGACTTGTACAAGCATTATGTACCATGGTTCACAGTATAGGCTGTTTGCGGTATGCTGATATGGTGTTTGTGCCCGTACTAAGCACAAAGTTGTAAGTACGTATCCAGTACAAATTCTGTCAAATTCAAGTTGGAAATGGCCGGACACGTACTAGCTCCGAGTCCGGCCTTCGGCACAGAGGTCTGGTGGACAAAAACAAGAAGAGAAAAAGAAGCAAAAGAGATTTAAAAAGGAAAAAAAAAACTTGTAGCTTGCAGTACGTCTAAGAGGGTAGGAGTTTTTGGCGGCTGTTGTTTAGGTTTAGGTTACAAAAGAGTACGATCATCTCTGCATATCAATGGGAACTGGGCTTAGCCTTTATTAGATCTCTACATAACTAAAAGTATAACTAAAATGTTAAAGTATTGGGTCGGGCCTAACAATAGCTGAAATTTATAATATATATGTGGGTCGTCTTTTTGTGTTTCGTGAAGCTAACATGTGATGTTTCTTTTTAATATTAGACCCACCTGTCTAATTAATTTTTAAACCCATATTACCACAACCTTTTATATATATATTCATTCTATTTAATGAATATATTTAAAATTTTAAAGGTTACTAATTGGTTAGGTTCGATCCCATGGGGAAGCGTATTATTCATTCTATTTAATGGTTGGAGTTATATATATATATATGGAGTTATATAATTTTTTGTGTCCGTATTGTATCCATATCCGTACTCATGGCTGATATAAACTGTAGAGCTTTTGTGGTCAATTTGGCAAAGAAAAAACTACATGGAAGAGAGTTTGGCAAAAAAAAAAGGTGCATTGTTGACCAAATGATTCGATAATGCTAAAGATCAACAAGCAAGTGTCTTTTGATAAAGTTTTCTTATTGACACAATTTAACAATTACTATTCGTTGAAGTTGTATAGTGTAAATTCACAACGTTCATACATCTTAATTATAGTCCATCCAAAATTATCTATTAAGAGGCCCTTCGTCTAAAAGCAAGTAAGATAAACAACGATACATTTTTAGGGTTAAATTGACCAAAGTTGAATATTATATTATTATTCTATTCAAAACTAGCAGAAACAACAAATAATACATATGATTATGCCTAAATGTATGAACTATTTCTAGTTTTGAAACAATTTCTATTATTTTTTGGCTTCCGAAACTAAAACTCCGAAACCCTGATCCGAAATGACCGAAATTGCCGATACTGATACTCATAAGAAGGGTCCAAAACCGAGACCAATATCGATATTGCAAACGTTGTTATGTACATGGCAATTGTAGATCTCTCTTTTGCATACTGGCATATTTCTTTGGAGCCTTTAATGCTGTTATGTATTATATTAGTAATGGGCTTTAGTCCCATATCGGGTAAAGAGAGGGGTTAGCCTCTCTTATATATGTGTGTAGTCTTCTTATTAATAGAGTGATCTCATTATTCCAATTCTATATGGTATCAGAGCCATAACCTATCCACCCCTCTACAAAGAAAAAGAGAAACCCTAACCCTAGACCATCCCCTCCGCTGCACCTGCACCGCCGCTGTCCTGCCCCCCCTCCTCGGCCCCCCTGTCCCGCTCCAGTTCTCTCCCCCAACTTGCCCCGCCCGCCTCCCTCCTCCAAAACCCTAACCCTAGCCGCCAAAACCTCCTCCTCCAAAACCCTAACACTAGCTGCCAACATGTCCTTACATCAAAACCCTAACCCTAAACCAGCCGCCTATCCCAAACCCTAGCCGCCAAAAAAAAAATCATGTTGGGATTCTTAGAGGTTAAACATTTGTTTATTTGCCGGAATATCTAGTTCTCAACATCGGTTTACGGAACAAAGAACATACAAGTGGTTTGTCTTGTGTGTATCTTTGTTTCTTTCCTTGATCTTCATATCGGGATCTAACATAGAGTAACCTGGATTGCCTTTCTGTCCTGACGTGTGTGATCCACATTCACTCTCTGCTTCCTATGCGCGTGTCGGTGCTGGCCACGATTCTAGCGCATTGGCAGAGTTGATGTAATTCTCAAGTTGGAAAGATCGCACCGACAGTCGAATCCAGAATCCTGAAGGATGACAAGCACTAACGCGAATAACAGTGCTACAAACACTAGTGTCGAAAACACAATGGCAGGACCAACGGGCACTGGCATAATGATTTTCTCGATTCGACTTATCGATCGACGGTTGGATGGACCAGAGGGCTACTCGACATGGCGAAAGAAGATCGAGAAGACGCTCAGGGGAATGCGGTTGTCCAAATATCTGACTGACAACCCCCCAGAAGAAACTGATCTCATATTGAGAGACAGATGATAATCGACTGTTTACACAGTTGATGAATTCAATGAAACCATCGGTGGAAGACATGATTCAAAATACGGATTCCGTAAAGGAGTTATGGGAGGTCCTGGCAGCGGCGTTTGATGGAAAACGCGATTTGTCTCGTATTTATGACTCAGTCGTTGGCGTATACCGAGCAAATCAGGGAGACATCTCATAAGGACCGTTACCGGGCCTTTAAGGCTATGACTAATGAGATCGACCATGTTTTACCTCTCACAATGGATATCAATGAAATCAGGACCCAACGTGAGCAGCTTCATGTCATGGCATATCTGGCATCTCTCTATCCTGATGCGGACTCTGCTTGCTCTCAGATCATTGCTGGATCTGATTTTCCGTCTCTGATGGAGGCCCACTATCGAGTTCTTCGGACAACGAAAGTTGTTGAGACCACTCCAGGTGATGCTCCCGTTGATCAATCTGCTCTTGGTGCGGCTCATCCTAGATTTTGTGGTGGCCGTGGTGGCCATGGTGGACGACGTGGTGGCCACAATGCTGGTCGTGATGGAGGACGAGGCAATGGCAGTCGTGATGGAGAAGACCGCGCACATGCTTCAACTGTGGTCAGCATGGCCATTTCTAGTGGCAGTGTCCTAGAGCTCTTGCTGCCAATATTACAACGGATGCTTCTGATGATGGCGTTCGATCTGTCCAGATGACTGTCGATCATATACATATTTTCTTGAGTTCCAAGCTCAACGTCGTAGTGAGGCATCCACATCTGGATCTACAGCCGGGTACTTCGTAGCATGTGTGGTGAGATACAAGCAGTGAGTGATTGACTCTGGTGCGTCAGCTCACATGACTGACGACGCAGGTATGATACGCAATTATATATCGGTGGGACGTGTTTCCGATATTACCGTTGCCAATGGTGGTTCACTAACAGTCCGTGAACGTAGAAGTGCCCGTCTTTCTTCCGGACTGTTACTTAATTCCGTATTACATACACCTGGCAACCCGTTCAGTTTACTTTCCATTAGTCAGATTCCTCGCGACATGCATTGCTCGGTAATATTTTTTTCTGATGGTTGTGTTTTTCAGGACCTTAAGAATAGAAAAACTGTCGGTAGGGGGAATGTGGCTGGAGGCTTGTACCTGTTTGACGCACCTTCTCCGGTTGCTTGTGCCAGCGTGAATCTCGATCCTTTCGAGGTCGGTTATGTCATCCATCTATCCAAGCTCTCCAGAATTTATTTCCATCTTTAGATATTTCCATTCCTTTTCATTGCAAGTCGTGTAGTTTGGCTAAACATCATCGGGTTTTCTATCTAGTGAGTCAATAAATTTGTATCTGCCCCTTTCGAGTTGGTACATTCTGAAGTATGGGGACCATATCCAGTTGACTCCATGATGGGTTTCAAGTATTTTGTTACATTTCTTGATGATTACTTACGTGTCACTTTTGTCTATCTGATGAAAAATTGCTCCGAACTATTTGAAATTTGGTTCAACTTTATGCGGAAATCAAAACACAATTTGGTGTTCTGATTAAATATCTTTGAAGTGACAATGGTCGTATGTCTCGTGACTTTATTTCACATTTGTCTTGACACGGCATAATCTACCAAACTTCATGTCCTTATACACCACAACAGAATGGTGTGGCTGAACGCAAGAATCACCATCTCTTAGAAACAACGCGTGCTCTTATGTTTCAAGCACGTACTCGAAGAAAATTTTGGTCGGATGCGGTACATACAACATGCTATCTTATTAATCGTATACCATCGTCGATTTTCAATGGTGCTACTCCATTTTCTCAGCTATATCCCAAACAAGCGTCATTCCCTCTGCCTCTCAAAATTTTTGGTTGCTTGTGTTATGTTCAGGATACCCAACCAACCATTTCTAAATGAGATCCTAAGGATATCCAATACGTTTTTCTTGGGTATCCTAAAGATCAGAAAGGGTACCGTTGTATTTTCCTACCTTGAAGAGGTATTTTTTCTCTCGGAATGTTACCTTTGTTGAAATCGAGTTTCCTCCACTTCCACAAACTACAGGTCCAGTGCCCCAAGTTTACCCAGAAGATGATTTCTTGTTGTTCCCTGTTCAAACACAACAGTCCCCCGTAAGGGTGCCCTCCCCTACCGAGCCAGTACTCCGGTCCGACAGTCCGCAGACACCGGTTCATTCAGCATCGTCGTCGCCCGAACGAGCATCGCAGATAGTGCCCACGGTCACAGAGTCATCCTCCTCCTCTAGCTCTACCGATTCGCCTCCGCCTTCGCCTCTGCCTATTCCACCAGCTCGACCTCGTCGTGCCTGTCGTGATCATCCCTTGTATGGTGAAAACTACAAAGGGCTCGCGAGCCATACTCAGTCCTTGATAGCTACTATTGATGGAATTCAGATTCCTAATACTGCCGAGGAGGATCTCAAACATCCCGGTTGACGTGCTGCTATAGAAGAGGAGATAAAAGCATTTCGGGAGAACCAAACTTGGGACTTGGTAGATCTGCCGCCTGGTAAGCAGGCAGTCGGTTGCAAATGGGTCTTCATAATCAAAGTTAAACCGGATGACACTCTTGATCGACTAAAAGCTCGTCTGGTGGCTAAAGGATATTCTCAGACCTATGGTGAGGATTATTTTGAGATATTCTTCCCAGTTGCCAGGATGACCTCTGTCCGAGTTCTCTTGGCCTTAGTTGTTCGCTATGAATGGCCATTATTTCAGCTGGATATCAAGAATGCATTCCTCCATGGGGATCTTGACGAAAATGTGTATGTGGTGCAACCTTCCGGGTTCGTTGCAAGGGAGGGTAAATTGTGTCATCTGAGGAAGGCTCTCTATGGTCTCAAACAATCATCCCGTGTATGGTTTGGTCGATTTACACATGTTGTCACTCAGTTTGGCATGTGTTAATCGAAGAAGGATCATTTAATATTTTATCGACAGACATCAGCTGGAAGGATACTACTTGGTGTCTATGTTGATGACATTGTGATCACGGGAGACGATAGTCAGGACATTGCAGAACTGAAGAAGTTTTTGGGCGAACAGTTTCAGACCAAAGATATTTGATCGTTAAACTACTTCTTGGGTGTTGAAGTCGTATGGGAAAAAATCACATTGTTGTCTCAGAGGAAGTATGTGCTAGACATATTAAATGATACTGGAATGATGCAAGCCAAGGGAGCAACGTCGCCAATGGACCCAGGAGAAAAGTTACTCCCCGACGAGGGTGTACTGATGACTAATCCGGATCAATATCGTCGAGTAGTTGGAAAACTCAACTACTTGGCAGTTATAACTCGTCCAGATATTTTCTTTGACGTCAGTGTCGCGAGTAAATTTATGTCTTCTCCACGAGTTCCACATTGGCAGACAGTTCTCAGAATTCTGCGCTATCTAGTTCAGAATCCTGGAAAATGAATTCACATGGAGAATCAGGGACATACGAATGTTGAGTGCTTTATCGATGCTGACTGGGGTGCAAGCCTGACTGATAGACGATCTACATATGGTTACTCGGTATTTATTGACAAAAATTTGGTATCGTGGAAAAGCAAGAAGCAGAGTGTGATCGCACGATCAAGTTCCGAAGCAGAATATCGAGCTATTGCTCATGGCACAACAGAGGTACTATATATGAAGTATCTGCTACAAGAACTGGGAGAAGAAGCAGGATCTAAAGTAGCAGATAGGACGAAACATATTGAAATTGACATTCACTTCGTTCGTGACGAGTATAAAAATGAGATAATAAAGTTTCATCACGTGAGGACTGGTGATCAGATAGCTGATATCTTCACAAAGTCTCTTCTGAGTCCTCGGGTTCAATTTCTTTGTAAGAAGCTGGGCATGATTGACATATATGCTCTAGCTTGAGAGAGGGTATTAAGTATTATATTAGTAATGGGCTTTAGTCCCACATCGGATAGAATAATAGAGAGAGGTGTTAGCCTCTCCTATATATGTGTGTAGTCTTCTCATTAATAGAGTGATCCCATTATTCCAATTCTACAAATGCTTTGTTCCTGAATATGATTGTTATTGTTTTTGCATGCTGTTTATTGTACTGTTGGGCATAGAGCTACTATTTGTATTTCTGTATAAAATTCTCTCTTTTCATGCTACACCTTCCATGCTTTAGACTTAGAAAAGGTGGTTGCTCTGATATAGATCTCTCTCTGCGTACAGGATTCACACAAGTTCACTACCGAAATTATGTGTGAAGAAATTAAAGGAAGCTGGTGTGATTTGCTTTTAGAAGTTCTTAATGATGAGTGGAGGAACTGCAAGAGAGGTACCGTTTGAAATATGTTGAAATTTAATTGATGAATGCCTTACTACATGCACTTGGCTCATGCTTGGACAGCTTTACTTTTAAACAGCAATTGAAGCTTCATCACCTCAAAGAGACCCAAAATTTACACTCTTACCCTCACAAACATGCTCTTTTGAAGGTTAGATCTACGATTCTTCCACTTATGGATTTCTCTTTTGGCACCCTTCTTTTCTTGTAAACTGGATATTGTTGATAATATCATAATATATAGGTGGATAATAATATATCTGATTAGTGTTCCAGGTGAATCATCTTTTGCTGCTGGTGAAATAATGCGTGAGAGGGTTAAGGTTGGTTATCTTCCCATAAAATTTTCTTCTCATGTTGCCTCTACATGTTAATCCATCTGTTTGTCTTTTCTTTTTAGTATATACAAGCATATAGAGGCGGATATAATCATGGATTTTGCTTCTGGAGCTTGTAACCTTGTAGAGTGTGATTCTATGCCCTATGTTATACGTTTATTCATGCTTTGTTGTTCATATTGGAAAGTCTCTCCTGACTGACAGCATGTTTACTGTTTCCCCTAAGTTGAGCTCTCTTGAAGGAGATATTCTGCAGGTCAGTTATAACCTATGTTGCACGGGCGCAAATACAACATGACATGACACAATACTGACAAAACATCCGTGTCTCCACACCGGCTTTGTTAGTGTCATGTCCGGAAAGTATCAGATGCAAGCCAACACGGAAATGTAGTGTTCTAAATGGTGCCCGCCTCGGCCGCCTAGGCGGCGCCTAGGCGGTAGGCGGTCGCTCTCCGCACCGCTTTTGCCGTTGGCGTCTTGGCGATGGAGTAGACGGCCAACGGAGGTTTGGCGGCATAGGCGGAGGTGAGTACGTGCCACGCAGTGTACTCTAATTCAAATTCTGTAGTAGAATGAGTTAGGCGGCGGTGTAGGTGAATGTGTAGACGGAGCAATACCGGACTAGATGTTTTGGCAAAATAGTTTTGCAAGCATTATGAACCTATGAGTCACTTTTACATGACTTAAACTTCATAAATCTTTGTTCTACAACTTATCTATGCATAAAAAACCCTTAAAATATGCATATTATGCAAAAAACAGAGATAAAATAGTAAAAAAATATCCAAAATGTATCAAACGTCTAGGCGGCGCCTAGGAGGCACCTAGGTGTCCTAGGCGGACCCTTTTCGCCGCGCACCCGCCTACCGCCGTTTAGAACATTGCGGAAATGGCACCAATTTTTGAACTGTCCGTGCTTAGGTTATAACTAGAACTTCATTTCTTTCTTTTCTTTTACTGTTTTAGTTCCTCCTTTTAGTATTATATCTGATTATCTGTGTCATTTCCTCCAGTCAAGCATAAGGTTCAGACTTCTCTACCCTAGGGAATTATATAGTTTTTTGCTTTACCACTTGCTTTATGGTGTTGAGTGCTGCCGATGTGGCTTTTTGTGTATGTGGGATAAACGTCACGTTGGCTTTGCAAAGATTATAATTGAAAGTCTGGTATGCAAGCAAGTAGTATGACATTATAATTTGTTGGAGGATAAATTGGAGATTGGTTGGAGGATAAATTGGAGACTCTCTAGATGATTACCTGATCATAAATCATCCCCTTTGTGGGTTGTTCATCACTTTGCATATTGCTTCGCAGTTGACACCACATTCTTGGTTTGGGATCAGTATCGGAGCGTCAACCATATGAATCACGTTGCGACTATTATCATCGATATAAGATTGAAGGGCTCTCACATCTGATGATGAAGCTAAAACTGATATCCTTGGTTAAATAATTTCAAAATAACTCCCTTGTTTCTTTTCCTTCTTGTGCCTCTTTCCTGAAGTGACATCAGTGGAGAGGGTTCACTCTCCACCTAACGCTAGTTCCTTGCTTCTCATTCAAGTCCATAACAGAGGAGCTGAAGGATGTTTGGAGGAGGGTGTTCAGAATAATTAGACACGAGAATGCATGCAATGCTTATTTATTAGCTATATTACACGGATACAGATAAGGACACGATACATATATGGGATATAGGCATTTGCAAATAGTTACAAGATAATCACCTATGTTGCACGAATACGGACACGAATACGGGTACAGACATGATAAAAACATTTAATTAGCCTTGATGAATAAGTCTTGCGTCAAGGTTTCACTAGTCGGCTTAGACGTCTAGGTTTCTTTGGGTATATTTCATCTAGGTTGTCAAATTGAGATTCATAGTGTACCGATTTACTTGATTATTGTCTTGTGTATCGTATTGTATCGTGTATCATAAGATACTTTGTCCTGTAATAAGTTTGATATGAAATTGATATTAACGTGGCAAATATGGATACATTTCACATATTGAACAATATTATCGTCTTGTTTATCGCTTCATCAGAAGCTGTTATTTTGTAAAAGAATCCTGATAGGAGCATTCAGATGAATGATTACTTTCTCGCTTAAAAAGGAAGCAGTTAAGGTCATTAGTACTAGGCCCAGATGAACACTATTAGTTTATAACCTGTCAAATATAGCTTCTAAATGGTTAGAAGTCACAAAGTTGTTTCAATGTAACTTGGATATACATCTCAAATCCTATTGTCTTAGTCGCTACATATAAAAGTTAACCTAATCCCAATTGAAGCTGTTGTTTTGTAAACGAATCCTGATAGGAGCATTCAGATGGATGATTACTTTCTCGCTTAGAAAGGAAGCACTTAAAGGTCATTAGTACTAGGCCCAGATGAGCACTATTAGTTTGAAACCTGTCAAATATAGCTTCTAAATGGTTAGAAGTCACAAAGTTGTTTCAACGTAACTTGGATATACATCTCAAATCCTATGGTCTTAGTCGCTACATATAAAAGTAACCTAACCTAGGTTCTGCTACCAATATAATGTTACAGAAATTTAAATAAGAACAAATCTAACGAACTAACTAACTAAATCTATTTGGGTTGGATTGACCCAAACTGATGGTGCTCCATCACATGGAAGAAAAGGATTTGGACACTGGCCCTGAATATTTATTGTAAAGCCTAGATGTTGTCAGACATGTCCACCTATATGCCAGTTCCATTGGTAAAATGAGACGTTTTCACAAACACATCCTTTATTCCATTTTACAATATATAGGTTGATATATTGTTCCAATCCCTGTATATCACCCCACTATGATTTTTTAAATGTTGATCGACATTTCAGTTTATTGAATTTTGTTGAGATTAAGGATTTGAAGTGTGAAATTACTTACACACTTATTTACTAGTATATTGTAAATATTAAGTTACTTAAGACTCTTAAGCTATTTAGACTCCTAAATAATGTTAGTTTTAGGATATTTAGTACACTTAACTACTATATATATATATATATATATATATATATATATATATATATATATATATATATATGTATGTATATATAAACGGGATATTAGACATTTTAATACGTCCTGATATCCCTGACATTTAGACATTTCAAAATCCAATCCGACATGAACCCTACATCCGATATCTATAACCTTGGTAAGAGGCTTTATTATTGTATTTTTTGTTACATTATTGTTGTATTTTATTTGTGTTTATTTTTTTTCTCCCAAGAACATGAGATAGTTCTTTGAGATTCACAAATTCAGCTTATCAAAGTAATCATTATTATTTGTAATTTTCAGGTTTTTGTACTTCAACGTCAACTTCTAATTGTGGCATGTGGAGGATCTCTTGCTGATCAGCCTCCTTTATCTTCCCCCGTCAGTTCTCCTGCACCTTCTAGAGCAAAAACTGCTAGCTTGGATGTTTTTGCTCCTAAAGCTGGCAGCGAACTAAACTTAGGTTGGATACATAAATCACTGAATAATGGCTGGGTTTATATGTATAATGAGCTTTATGTGTGATGTTGATTAACTAATAAGCCTTATGGGGCTTGATATATGCCAGATAAAGTAGTACCATGTAGAATAGCATTCGAACGTGGGAAAGAACGTCATTTTAGCTTTCTAGCTATCTCCAGGGGAACATCTGGCTGGATTCTTCTTCTGGAAGAATTGCCCCTCAACCAACAACGTGGAGTTGTTCGGGTTCCTGCACCCTTGGCTGGTTCAGATGTATGTACTTTTTTTCTTTCACTTTTACTGTTGCATTAAATGAAGTATAAACCTAGACCATCTCTTGTGATAGCTTTTTTCAGAGATGATGCCAAATATTATCCTGTAGAATGTTTTTCCCTCAGTTTCATGAAACCCAAACTCAATTGTTTCTGCATTGCTCTTGTTTATAATCAAATTTGTGACCCAGAGCTAGATATGGAACGTGATAGAAGGAAATGATAGAATATGAAATGGGATTCCTCAAGTATATTAGTAAATTTTCAAGGTCTATGCTACTTTAATCTTAGGATGCATTTGGTACATGAGAATGTTACTTACAAATGTCAGATTCGCACGAGAATTCCCACATTTGCCGCTAGCACCATAAACGTTGTTATTAATTTTTCATATCTGCAGGTTTCACATTCCCGTTGTTCATGGAAATATGATCAAGATTTAAGTTTCAGTTGTAAGCAATGCTTTTGCCCATTTCTTGTGGGGTTTGGTACGGCTCACCCAACCTGAAACTCAATTTTAGTCTATACTTAACAAAACACATGAGAACATCCATGTCATAAAAAACTTGGTTCTTCTTGTTGTTTCCATGTTGGAGTTATAATTGTCTTGAACTACTTGTGGATTTCAGGTTTTCAAATATAGAAGGAGCTTAAAAGATTTATAATTAAGATAGAAAATTATATATACTTATATAACTTTGAAATAAATTATATAAATTTTTTATTTAACTTGGATAACAACAACAACAATGAAGCTTTTTTTCCCTAAATTTTCTATACTTAAATATGGAGTTAATATAAAATTATATTGCTTAGATATAAGTTAGGTTTAGATTAATTGGATATTAATAAGTAATTGAGTTAGGTATTAATAATATAATCATTTTTGTAGTCTAGGGGAACTTGAAGGGAGCTCATTGGTTGCATGAGCTTAAAATTCATATGCAAAAGGTAGGTCTACCGACATACCAACTGACCGTCTAGGTTCTATGGCATGAGCCTCTCATGCTCATAGTTACCTCCTTGGCTAGGAATTTGACACCATCATAGAGGGTTGACGTTAGGTTGACAAGCGGTCATAAAAACTTTGTTAAATCTTTCATGAACCTTTGTTATGCTTCATAGGTTACCCCATTCTGATGAGAGAATGATTGGATGATGATAAATGTTATCTTTGTTGTAATCAGTAAATTCGTAGATGTAATGGATTCAACAATGTTGTTCTGTGTGTTTAAGTGTCAATAAATATTGTTATGTGTTCTAAAGAGAAGTCTAATGAAAATATTATTTATTGTTGGTATGTGATTCAACAATGTTGTTCACTATTTCATTTGAAACTAATATTAACTTACATATAATACATAAATTTATGGCTAAACATATCTATTTGCTTTTTTAGATTTTGTAGATTTGAAATTTCAACTTAGGGAAATCAGGATGTTGAATACACCCATTTCAGTGTGTGACTATTATTTTTTTCTCTCCAGATTATTCCTAAATAAGCAACTGACAACGCAAATAAGAGAATAAATGGAAAATGCATTATCAGTACACAAATATTTTAGTACATTCACGATGAAACAAAACTTTGTGATTTATAGTGATTTGTTGGAGCAAGCCAATGAGCAAAGGAGTGCATTACAGGCACACTGGTCTGGGCCTTGATTGTCACTTTGTCCCATTGCCAGGTAAGTAGTCTTAGGACCCTCATCTCCCTTTATATCTGATGTTCATCTTCCCTTTCTATTCACAGCCAGTGTGGGACTAAAGTAGGTTAGTTTTGAAATGCTCGTTGCTAAGCAGTAAAGCTGTCATACAACCACAGTAAAGTAGTTGGCTTGCTAGTTGCTCCTTATGTTGCAGTTGACTAAAACCTGTCACGCAAGATGTGGTAATAAAGTTGGTTTATATATATATATATATATATATATATATATATATATATATATATATATATTAGTGCCGAAAGAATTTGATAAAGTCTCTGTTCCTGAACTATATGAAACTGGAAAGACAGAGGGAGAGGGCATAACGAGAATCTCGGAGTACAATGAGTGAGCAAAGGAATTTTGTTCTATTTAGTGAATCATGTGCCTATTTTTCTTTTCGTTCCTCAAGAGTGGTATAAATACACTATACTTTTACAAAAGATGACTATCCTTATTTATATTTTCTTTATCCTACACACACACACACACACACACACACACACACACACACTAAACAACATGTCCAGAAAGTTAGTATAACCGATATGAGAATACTAAGACGGATGAGTGGCAATATATTGAATGACAGGATAGGATATGAGTGATATGATGCGTGTGTATCAGTGGGAAGTTAGAGGTGAAATTGACGCGAGAAAATCGACTTATGTGGTTTGGTCGTACAATGCAGACTAATAGAGCTCCCGTAAGGAGGAGCGGTAATAATATATTAGTTAATGGAGCCGCTAGGACAGATGTAGGCCTAGACGAACATGGTTTGAAATATAAAACAGGGATATGGATTATGTTAAAGTCACAGAGGACATGACCCTCGACAGAGACGACCGGAAGAAGAGGGATTGAAACGGCTGATCTAAAAAGTTTGGGATAAAGATTTTATTGTTGTTGTTATTGTGTTTTTTTATCTGGGCTATTGCTGAAATTTTCAAATTGTTTTACAAGTTCTTAACTTCTCAACATCGTCAAATTATTTATGAATGCCGAGCTTGTGACTATACTGGTCTGAAAAAAATGAAATCATCAGAACTGGCCAAAACCATGGTGTACTTTAGAACTTAGGGTTGAGTGGCAAGCTGGAGACCTAAGGTCAAAGCAGATTGTTTTAGTAAAAGAATTACTTGTTATAAATGTTGATAATTGAAGGAAGAATATACTGATAAATGCAATAAGAAATAATCTACTTAATTTAGATTTAAGTTCTAGCATTTTAACAATATGGAACCAAATCATACTTTCTTCAAGAATATACTTTACCTAATACTATTGGCAAAACCAAATATTATCATATTTATAGTATACCTAAAGAAAATGTTAGTTTGAATTCAGTTGCTTCTATGCTTAAATCAGATTTTAGATGCTATTTACAATGTTAATGATAACATACTTATAGTAACAAAAGAATCTCAGAAATGTTACTAAATTATATGATATAAGACAACTGATTGGAAATTAAAAGGAAAGAATATCCACAAGAATATAAGCTATAGAGGTAGTTATATTAATATAATCAGACCTTCCTAAGGGTTGAAAGATATTGTTTTTGGTTTACATAAATTAAAAGAAGTTCATATCATCATCATGATCATCCAAGCCTTTTCCTATTAGATAGGGTTGGCTATGGAGTATAAGAAAGCTCCTTATAAGATTTGACAGTTTTATGAACTGCCATCGATATGACGTCAACCTTTGGGAGTTGTATACTTTTCTATTGTTTACAATTATACCTAGTGTTGATGATTTTAATTCTAACTGAGAATTAGCCAGAAATAAGAAATTATCAAAAATGTAGTAGGCTTAGTAGTACTACAACTATTAATAATCCATAAGACTAATATATGTTTGGATGCTTACAAAAGATATAATGTTAGACTAGCAACCAAAAATCCAAACTTAGAATCTCATGATGAATGGGTAAAAGGTAAATCTTCTATGCATATTGCCACAAAAAAGTAACAAGAGATCATATGAAAAGAACAGTTAGAGAGACATCTAGTGAGCATACAAAATTCGTCAACAGCCTGGAGGAATAAAAATTTATGTTGACTTAGATAAGTAAACATATAAAAAATAAAATCTTATGTAAGATATTTGTCTCAACATATGAGTGGTATTTTGCATCTAGATGATGATCTTTTAGTACCACGATGCATCTACATTATTCTGGTATTTACTATTTAAAACAAGCAGCTGTACAAGTACGAAGCATTGTAGATCTCTCGGAAGATTAGTGATAATACTTGTGCTGTTGATCTTCATAAGATATAAACATCTCAAACACTTCCAATTGCACCAGAATTGTTCAACTATTTTCCATGGGATAAACCAACTTGTCTACATTCTGACTCGAGGCTGAGACTGGAGTAGTATGTTGTACGGATACAAATATGATTCGACAAGACATGATAAAGACATGTTGCCCTAGTACAATTGAAGTGACCATGCCGTGTACTATATTTATCTGACACAAATAGGATGTGATATGGTACCAGTTATGTGTATCACTGCCAGTATTCTAAAAGGCGGCCTAAGTGGCGCTAGGCACCTTGTGCCTACCCGAGGCCTGCCTAGGCGCCCACCTAATCCCCCCGATGCCCGACTATGCATGTTTTTTTTGGGTTTTATTGACTTTTTCTACAATTTTCGTTAGTTTTTTTTGGAAAAAAAAATTTAAATTTTTTTGAACAGCGGACGCCTAGGCGGGCTAGGCGCTAGTCGGCGGGTGTCCGTCCGACTAGCGTCTAGCGGTTTTCACAACCTTGATTACTGCTTCCTATCTGATGTAGAGCAGATCACATCAAATCGATCTTCACACTTTCACATGTTCCTGAATAACCCCACTTTTGGGCGTCGAAATTTCCTATAAGAGCGAATGAGAAAGTAGGCAGCAAGCAGCACAAATTTACTTGGAGAAGCCTTGTGGTACGTTCAACATCCATCGTTTTGGGCCCTAAAATTGCCCCCATGTCTTGCTTCAGATTATTATGACAATTTGGTAGTTTAATCCGAGAGGAATTTTGAATTTTTTTTTTTAAACCATCTAGGATTTGATTTGGGATTTTTTTTTTCTCTTGCAATAATTTACTGCATTTATATTGCTGGGAGTCTTCTAGAGGTTATATATGAAGAGTCTTTGTAATTTGTGGGATTCAGTTCCAATGATTAAATTCATTTTCACTTTTATACTAGTCATTCTGTTGTATTCTTGTTCATGGCCTGATGGAAAAGGTTTTTGCCTGTATTCTTGTTCATGGCCTGGTGGAATAGTTTTTTTGCCTGTATTCTTGTTGGCCTGGTGGAAAGGTTTTTGCTTGGTTGATTCTGGATTTATCCCTAAGATTGAATGCTGCATACCCCACCTGCACTATACCCGTTCCATGTCTTCAATCCAAACAACCTCTAGCCACTTTTTTTTCCCAAACACCTGGTATTGTAGTTTCAGTAATATGACACGTGAAGATAATGCTTTATTTTTACCTTATACAAGATCTATGGTGAGTTTATTACCTTCAGGAATTCAAGCCTAGAAACTTGATGAGATGATTTGAATCATTTCCCTCAATCTTAAGTATCATTTCATAAATTTATCCCCAGATGCAATGTTTAAGCTAAAGCATGGAGACTAATATGTATCTTTCTTTTTATCAGCCCATAATAGACGAGAAGCATCCAAAGTGGTTACACTTACGGATTCGTCCAACTACTCTTCCGCCTCTAGACCCCTCAAAGTACAAAGCTATTGTGAGAGGGAAAGCAAAGGTTTTGGTTGATGGAAGATGGACCCTGGCCTTCAGGGACGAGGAAGCATGCAAGGCAGCAGAGTCTATGGTTCTTGAAGAAATGAATCTGCAGCGTAGGCAGGTGGAGCTGAAATTGAAGCCTCTTCTCGACCAAGATATTATGCTACCTGGGTATGCCCCAAATTTTTCGAGCACACCTCCAGAGGTTCCAACTTTTAAGGTTCTCCAGACAAACATGGGTCAATTGGCAATTCAGTAAAGTTTTCGTGGAGGAATTGTGAAGTTACACCTACTTTACAGGTTGGGTGGGGGAGGGACTCGGGCTTCATGTTCTGGAGTTCACCACCATTTGTATACTATTATATCATTTATATCGTCATATCAGCACCAAAAGTGTAGAGTTGGAGCCAGTTTCAGTTGGTGGTGGCTGCTGAATGTTTATTCTTTGTATTTTAGTTGTAATTCACCTCTCTTTTTGACTTTTGTCTTGTAATCTATATTTGTTTCAACAATCATTTGTTAGACAGGCTCTAGAGCAAAAAAAATAAAAAAAAAAAAAAAAAATATATATATATATATATATAGAGAGAGAGAGAGAGAGAGAGAGAGAGAGAGAGAGAGAGGTGATGTAAGATCTCATATGGAAAGAAAAATTAAGGACTCTCGGTTCCATCAGTTTTAGTTCAGTATATGCTGCTGCTGATGAAATAACATTCTTTCTCTTGCAATTCTTTTTCGATGGATTTTGTTTCGATGAAAACTAGAGACAAATTCTGTTTAGAGATGCAATATTTACAGAATTCTCTAGTGGATCTCATAATCATCTAGGTTTATTTATTTAGTAGTTTCTATATATGGTAATAAGTAGTTTCTAGGTCTATTTAGTAGCTTTTAGGACATTTTTTTATTTATTTTTGTGTTCTTCCAACCCTATAAATAAAGTCCTTTTGGTCCTCTCTTTAGAATTAAGTTAAAAGTTGTTGCTTTCTATGTTTCCTTTGTTTGGTCATCTAAGGTCTGTACTCGGGTTCTCAATCTTGCCATAATTGGATCAGCAACATGGTATGTCGTTCGTAGTGGGGTCATTGACCTCGCCACAAATGAATTATTGATGCCCCCAACGACTTCCTATGTTGGTTAGTTGCTACCAGAGCTCTCGGTTATCCTCTGCTTCAGTTATCACTGTTCGTGCCGAAATCCTCGGCCTGACCGTTGCCATTATCATCTCTCGCATCCACAACTCCGACACCTCCCTTTTATCTGCAGGCAGAGCCTAAAGCCTCCTGCTTTGCCTCCACTCCATCCAACCATGTCATCCTCGTCTGCCCTCCCCCACACCAAGCAACATACCTATCACGCCCTATACTATTTAATATGGAGAGCTATGACATAACATGGTCAGCTATGCACTACGGAGCACATCATCACAGCAGCTGTATAAAGACAATGGCTTATCTTCAGTCCAGCAGCCAGTCCTGTGTGTTGGCCCAACATGAAATTAGATTTGGATAATGACAATTAGGATATCATCATGTATATCATGCTATATTAAAATGACCTGTAGCAAAGACAAGAAAAGCATGAAAGCCATTACCGAAGCTTTTGCACAATCAAGATGAACTAATATGGAGAGCCAAGATGACCTATGCCAAGCCCTTACTATGCAGAACAATATACCAACGATATGTCGTGATTTTCTTTGAAAGTTTGGTCTACTCTAAATAGGAGGGATGAATGCCTCATTCAATACTCTCATGAGCGTTAAATTTCTACCTACCTATACAAAATCTCTTCAAAACCAAAGAGCTTTCAATTGTCCTTACTTAATTGTGATAGTGTGAATTTGTAGTTATAATTGAGATCCTCACTTGTTGTAAGAAGATTACCCAATTCTATTGTAAGAGGTTGAAGTCGACGAGCCTTCACATCAAAGCTTGTGTTTGAAACGGCAACCCTTGACATCAAAGCTTATGTGTAGAAGTTGGCAAGTTTTTTGGATCAAAATTTGTGTTGTAACTATTTGTTCAAATAGTGGACTAAAACTGAGAGTTCCAGGAATAGAGTTCCTCGCGGATGATACCATGATACATCGAGTGTTTGCTTTCTTGAGTTTCAGTATCCTTGCACTTATTTTTACATTACTTACTACCTTTTATTTGTGGTAAATTATTGTAAAAAATCCTTATGCAACCCCCGCTAGGTGTGGCATCTACCTCCGAAGAAACCCTAGTTAAAAAAGTGAGATTTATTTTTCATTCTATTGTGATGAACGAGACATTCCGAGATGACGAACCTAAGCCCGTAGCTGTATCAAGTAGCCAATATGCTAGAGATGGCAACTTGAGACCCATAAATAGGTTAATTAAATGAGTTACTAGACCATTCTAAAATTTTAGGAGTTTTTCGTAATTATTTGATAATTTTATAATAGGTAAACTAATTTTTGTAGGGCTTCTAGTAATTACTATAGTAGCATATTACCATATTACGACCCTAAGTATTTATCTTGGATTTATAATTGTATTTTACATTTTATAGAATTTTTGTGGAATTTTATGATAACTTTCAGTATTTATTTTGAGTTATTTAGATTGCTATTTGTCACGCCCCAGTCCCAAAATACCGAGGGACTGGACGCGTGTCAATGGCCAACAGTACGCACCGATGGACCAACCCAATTTAATGGATCCATCAGAGCATACTTAAGCTGTAAAATAAGTCTACGACAATCATGGCACAACTAATCTCATCCACGCAAGATATAAAATATGATCCACAGAATAAATAAGGAATGTAAATCATCAGATAGTCTCACAAAGTACTTCGGGGAACAACCCGATAAATATCTAGTACAATGGTTCAACAGACCAGAATATAAGAGACTGAAATGAATAAATAAATACTGAGCATGAACATGGATGCTCAGGCAAAGTCTTCAGCTAACACCTCGTCCTCGGGTGTCGGTCCAGCTCCTGCTCCGGTCCCGTATATCTCGGGATAAACCTCGTCTGCAAAATCTG
This sequence comes from Iris macrosiphon, assembly GCA_036927795.1. NCBI lineage: Eukaryota > Viridiplantae > Streptophyta > Magnoliopsida > Asparagales > Iridaceae > Iris > Iris macrosiphon. Next base: position 6,199,317 of record JAYESA010000016.1, on the reverse strand, counting down.
GGGACAAAATCCGGATCCAGGTCCTCAGGGGACATAGCAAGGTACAAGAAAGCTCATGCCAATAAATAAATAAGCAGTGCAGCAATGATAAATAAATAAAGCAATGGGGTAAATATATAACCATCTAAGTGCAATGCAAGTGAGAGCATCACTAGTCTCAGGCTGAGCCACTACAAACTCTGTGTCGGGGAGCCGGTAGCGGTAATAACCGGTAATGTGTCTAGCTCTGCTCCGAGAGTCTACGACCTCACAATAGTAGAAGATATATATATAAACAGCCTGTAGCCTGTGTGTCTCTCCCCACCCAATAAAATCACACGTCTCGTGTCCATGACACGCAAGATCAAAACTAATGCAGCAAGTCATAATAAGGTCTAAGATTATAATGTCCATGTCCTGTATCCTATACAGAATCACCACGAATATCTCGGGAAGATCCTGTCTCATGAATGGTGTCAAGTGTCCTGGGTCAAAGTGTACTTGGTATGACCAGTACGAGAATATATAGTGTCACGAATGTCCATCTCTAGGTGACCGTACCCAACACCGCGTACAGGGTCGGCACCCGACTAATAATCGGACGCTAAGTACGTCACACGGTCCTAGGTTAAGCATGCACAGCAAAATAATGAAGCAAGAAAAATGTGTAACAATACTGCAGAGTTTGGCAAGGTACACTTGCCTGATGTTTGAATATCAATTGTCGTCCTGGTATCGGTGGATCCGGTGGGTACTCCTCCAAAAGCTGTAATAAACATCACTAACAGTCTCAGAAGATATCAAACTGCTAGAAATGCCTGTCCTTACGTCCAATTTGGACACAGGGGCAAAAATGTCATTTCCGGGCCAAAGCGGGGTCCACATGTGGGCCACTTTGCCCGAAAAGCGTGTCAGGGTCAAAGGTCTCCAAATTCCTCAAACTTAGTGTCTACAAGTCAGGAACGAAGATACGAACCCAACGGAACTTCCAGATTTGGATTCCGATGAGCCGATCTCAAAATCGCCCGTCAAGTGGAGCCTATGGGGCCCACGATACGCGATTTTGTCAACGTTCTCAGAATCGGACCAAACTTGAGTCACAGGACCAGCGTATTGCTACGAGTCCGATGGCGCAAGTTTCGTCTCGATCTGACGTGTGTACACAAAGTTACAGCATATTCCAGAAAGGTCGGATACGGGGTGTCGTTGGCGGATACGCGTTGATTCCGGGGTGCACGCACCTCCGAATCTACTTCCGCAAAATCCCACACGACCGTATCAATGACGCGTACGGTTCGGTAAAGACCGCGTGCGACCAAGTCGTCCCGTTTGGCGGGGCGTACTCAGTTCCGGGTTAAAACGGGGTATTATTTTTCTGTTTTGGATCGCGGTGTGCGACCATCACAGGACGCGATGAACCGAGAGGGTTACACAGACATCGAGAGGGTTATATCGTCTACACATAGCAACTGACGGAATCGAAATCGGAGTTGCGAGGCGAGAGAAATCAGTACCTGAACAGAGCTCCGTGAATCTGAGTTTTCACGAGTCCGAACGTCACTTTGTGTCCTGGTCGCGTCCTCGCGTGCAGCTTGGGTCCGAATCGACTTCTCTCGTGTCCGCTGAGATTCAGAGTCGACTCTAAGGTTTGACTCGGGTCAGCGGGGCGTCGCGTGGGAAGCGTCGGAGTCGGGTCGACGAGGGGAGGTCTGGGCAGCGGTATCGCCGGTTCGGCGGGGATTGACGGTCGCTGTGCTGGCCGGTCGGTCGGATCGAACTGGCCGGAGCGGGACAGTGCTGCACAGGCCATCGGGTTGCTCGGACAGCCGCGGGATCGCTGCGCCGGTCGGGGACCGTTGTACTGCCGGAGTGCCAGGCGGAGGGGAGAGAACAGGGAGGAAGTTGACGGGGTCGAGTGCGGTGGGAGGAAGTTGATCGGCTCCGGCGGAAGGCGACCTAGGTCGACGATGGGGTCGGCACAGGGAAGGGATTGTTTGCACGCAAGGGTGAAGGAGTCGGCTAGAAACAGATTTTAGGTTTTGCTTGGTGATTAAAAGCTAATGAAAGGAATTAGAGAGATATTTATACACATGTGGGATTCTTTTAGTTTGAGGGTTGCTCTAGGATTAGGGCTTGGTTAATCCTTCCTAGGTTTGGGCCTCGGTCTAGGCCTAAGATTTGGGCTGGGTCAAAGCTCCTAGGGCTTCGGCTCTCATGGGAACGTTTTGGCATGGTTTCTAATTCGGTTTAATCCTACTATCATTCTTAGGGTTTTAAAAAGATTCTGGAGTCCAATAAATTCACCAAAAAATATCCTGCGTCCAGTTTTCCATTATACACCACAAAATACTGTTTCTATAATATTTTAACACCAATTAGCCACATTAAAATTCTTTAAATCGCAATCATCTTCGCTTTAAATTCCAGAAAATACCAAAAATTCGTAATAACTCATTAAAATTATTCTCAGAATTCAGGGTGTTTACAATCTTCCCTCCTTAAAAGGATTGCGTCCTCGCAATCAAAGAATAAGCTATAAGGAAAGAGATATGGAAATTCAAGGTTGCTCAGTTTACAACTGTCTCCTCAAACAAGTGGGGGTAACGCTGGCGCATACTATCTTCTCGTTCCCAAGTCGATTCGCCAGGAGAATAATGTTTTCAAGCTACACGAACCAGTCTGATTGTCTGTCCTCGTAACGTCTTCTCACTAACGTCGAGGATGCCCACTGGTTGTTCTTCATATCTCAAGCTTGGGCCCACTGCGATCTCTGAATGATCGACTACGTGACTTGGGTCGGTCACGTACCTTCGTAGCTGTGAGACGTGGAATACGTCATGCACTCCCTCTAAGGATGGTGGTAATGCAAGACGATAAGCCACCTCACCAACGCGCTCTAGAATGTCAAATGGCCCAATATACCTTGGGCTCAACTTGCCTCTGCTCCCGAATCTGATAGTACCACGAGTGGGCGAAATCCTCAAGAATACGTGATCTCCTTCTTTAAACTCCAGGGGACGTCTGTGTGTATCCGCCCAATGCTTCTGTCTGTCTTGAGCTGCTCGAAGATGATTCTGGATCTGTTTCACCTTCTCCACTGTCTGCGTTACCAATTCTGGACCCAGTATTTGACGTTCACCAACGTCACTCCAACATATAGGCGATCTGCACTTCCTTCCGTATAAAGCTTCAAATGGTGCCATCTGAATGCTGGCCTGATAGCTGTTATTGTAGGAGAACTCTACTAAGTGCAAATGATCTTCCTAAGATCCTCCAAAGTCTAGCATACATGCTCGTAACATGTCCTCCAATATCTGAATGGTACGCTCCGATTGGCCATCTGTCTGTGGGTGGTATGCCGTGCTGAATTTGAGTCTGGTGCCCAGACTCTCTTGCATGCTTCTCTAGAAATGAGATATAAATCTCGAATCTTGATCCGATACAATACTAACAGGCACTCCATGTAACTTGACGATTTGTCGCATATATATGTCGGCTAGTACCTCTGTGGACTGTCCAACTCTAAATGGCAAGAAGTGTGCCGATTTAGTGAGTCGATCCACAATAACACATACTGCGTCTCTTCCGCTGGGGCTCCTCGGAAATCCGGTGACAAAATCCATCGTGATATGCTCCCACTTCCATTCCGGTATAGGAAGCGGCTGTAACATACCTGCAGTCCTCTGATGTTCGGCCTTTACTTGTTGACAGACTAAATATTTGGCCACAAATCTTGCAATCTCCCTTTTCATTCCATGCCACCAGTAATACTGCCTCAAGTCTCGGTACATCTTGGTTCATCCTGGGTGAACAGAGTACATAGAGCTATGTGCCTCAGTCATTAACTCCTGTCTCAATTCTCCATTTGGAACATACAGGCGATTTCCAAACCTCAATGTCCCGTCTTCGTGTATGCGAAGTCCTGTCTGCATACCTGCTTCTGTCCTCTCTTTGAGTCTTCGGAATCTAGCATCGGTGGGCAACGCCTCCTTAATCCTCTCTACGAGTGATGACTGAATCTCAAGATTAGCCATCAAGCCATTTTGTCCTGGTAAGATAACCTCTATCTGAAGCTCCTATAGATCTCTCAATAACTCGGGCTGCATCGTCAAGAAATAAGCCGTAGGCTTCCTGCTCAGTGCGTCTGCTACAACATTCGCCTTTCCCGGATGATACTGCAGATCTATGTCAAAATCTACCATCAATTCAAGCCAACGCCTCTGCCTCATGTTAAGCTCCTTCTGAGTATACACATACTTCAGACTCTTGTGATCTGTAAAGATGTCTACCATCTCACCATAAAGGTAGTGCCTCCAAATCTTCAATGCAAATATAACTGCTGCTAACTTCAGATCGTGTGTTGGGTAGTTCTTCTCGTGGACCTTCAACTGTCTCGACGCATAAGCAATGACCTTGCCATGTTGCATCAAAACACATCCTAGTCCACTACCTGATGCATCACTGTAAACAACAAAACCTTCTAACCCTGAAGGAAGAGTCAAGACAGGTGCTGTTGTTAATCTTCTCTTCAATTCTTCGAAGGCCTTCTGGCAGTCTTCTGTCCATATAAACTCCTGGTCTTTACGTGTCAACTTTGTCATCGGCTCTGCAATCCTCGAGAAATTTTCTACAAACCTTCGGTAATATCCCGCAAGTCCGAGAAAACTTCTCACCTCTGCAACTGATGTGGGTGTAGGCCAAGTCTTTATTGCCGCAACTTTCTCTGGATCCACTGAAAGTCCTTCTCCTGAGATGATATATCCCAAGAAAGGTACTTTGTCCATACAGAACTCACACTTACTAAGTTTGGCATATAACTTTTCCTGTCTCAAGGTCTCTAACACGATTCTGAGATGCTCCTCGTGCTCTTCGTGGCTCTTGAACTCTTGAAATATACTAGAATGTCATCAATGAACACCACCACGAATTTATCCAAGAACTGATGAAAGACTCTGTTCATTAAGCTCATAAACACTGCTGGCGCATTGGTTAAACCAAACGGCATTACCAAGAACTCATAATGTCCATACTTGGTCTTGAAAGCTGTCTTCGGTATGTCTTCCTTCCTTACTTTGATCTGATGATAGCCGGATCGAAGGTCAATCTTCGAGAATATCCTTGCACCACTCAACTGATCGAATAGATCATCAATACGTGGTAAGGGATACCTGTTCTTGATAGTCACAACATTCAGTGCCCTGTAGTCAATGCACAATCGTACTGTTCCATCCTTCTTCGGCACAAACAATATGGGTGCTCCCCAAGGTGAAATACTGGGCCAAATAAAACCCTTCTTCAGAAGGTCGTCAACCTGTTCTTTCAACTCCACTAACTCCTTAGGTGCCAGCCGATATACTGATGAAGTGATAGGCTCTGCTCCTGGAGTTAAGTCTATTGTGAATTCTATTTCCCGATCAGGCGGTAAACATGGAAGATCATCAGGAAATACATCCACAAATTCTGATATGACTCTTGGGTAACCTATCTCTCCTTCTACAGATAGTACCCTAAGAGTAGGCTGAACGCCTTGCTCTACTGCTCCTCAGAGAAACTCAAATTCTGGATGTCCAGGCAGTCTAAATATAACCCGCCCAAGTCGACAATCAAGAGTCGCATGGTACTGACTTAACCAGTCCATACCAAGTACGACATCATAACCCGGCATAGAAAAGATCAGAAATTGAGCTCGCATTTCTCGGCCACAAACTACTACGGAACATGATCTACATACGTCACTAACCGGAATAATTCTACCTCCCGTAAGAATCCTCTTCATCTTCGGAAGGGGTGCGGTAGCTACTCTATGGGTGGCTACAAAGCTAGCTGCTATAAATGAATGCGATACTCCAGAATCAAATAATGCTACAGCTGGTAATGAAGCTACTAAAATAGTACCTGCGATGACCTCGCCTGCAGTAGCTTCCTCCTCAACAGCTAATGTGAATGCCTGGCCTCGTCCCTGAGCTGGTCCTCTCCGCTACTGCTGCTGAAATAGGGCTGCCTTTGGTGCCAGTGGTGGCCTCTGCTGATTTCCTCCTGGGGCTGGTGGTCTGACTCCACCAACTCCTGTCTGCTGGGCTCCTACTGTCGGGTGAGCTGGTCATGGTGCAGGCAATGCTAGTCTGGGTGCTCCGTCTCTGCGTTCAGTACAGTCCCTGGAAAAATGCTGGTCGGATCCACAGCTCAGACATAGTCCCAACTTACGCCTGCACTCTCTCTCAATGTGTCCTACCTTGCCGTAGTGGTGACAAGTAGGGAGAGATATGGCCCTGTGTGCTGTCCTCTCGGGCATACTCCTCTGGTTCCGTTTTGCTGAATTCCCATGTGCTGTCCTGGATAGTGCTGATGTATTAGGCCTCTTCAGATTCGACTCCCTTCGGGTGACGCGCTCCATGCGTCGTGCTGCTGCAAGGACGTCGGTATAGGATGTAGGTGCTATCGATCCAATCAATCTCTGAAGCTCGAACTTCAACCCGTCGAAAAACTTCTCTGCTTTTTTTTCCTTCGTCGAAATCAATGTTGGAGCAAAGCGGCTCAGGCAAATAAATTCCGCATTGTATTCTTCCACTGTCATGTTGCCTTGGATAAGGCGGTTGAACCTGTCTCTGAGCTCTGACCGTGCAACTGCTGGAATGTACATCTCTTGGAAGAGCCTGGAGAACTCTTCCCAAGTGACTCGGTCCTGTCCGAGCCTCCTTTCTTCTGCTAACCACCAGTGATGCGCATTATCAGTTAACTGCATTCTGACTGCAGTCATCCACTTCTCTCTCGGAAGTTTAGCGGCTTCCAATTGATGCTGAATGTTAGTGAGTCATTCATGAACTTCTGTTGGCCCCTCTTTACCAGAAAATGTACGAGGCTTGAGATGACGGAAGTCGGTGATAGATCCCGTCGCTGTTCGCCTCGTTGGTGGATTTGCCTGCTCCAATGCGGATACCAGGCTGGTCCTCAGATACTCTGCCTCCTGGCGATGGGCCTCTTGCTGAATCTGTTGCTGTGCTTGCATCATAGCATACATCATCTGGAATATCTGTTGCCCGTCCATGGCTTGTCCTGACGGGAAAACTGGCATCTGCGGAGTGAACTGTGGTGGAGGTGGGATGTCATCTCTCCGGAACCTTGGATTAGGCTGTCCGGTTCGATCGCTCTGCGATGCTTGTCCTCCATTATCTGGAGTCACTCCGTCTCCATAAGTAACCACGGCATCATGTGGTGTATCCAAAGGAATCTCGTCTCCGTTCCGGGGATCCATTACTCTGCAACCAAAAGATAAACTATAAGAACGCTCAGAGGAACCAATACAGGATGCAGTTCAAGTAACAAATTTCGAGTTCGATATAGAGTGCAATAATGGTTTAGATCATGGATGAGATCCTATGACTTATCCTATTCTTAGGGCAGGCTGGTTCGGTCCCTAAGTTGAAACTGAACAATTTGTCGTAAACCTGCATGGGCCACCACAAAAACTATGTCACACCCCAGCCCTAAAATACCGAGGGACTGGACGCGTGTCAATGGCCAGCAGTACGCACCGATGGACCAACCCAATTTAATGGATCCATCAGAGCATACTTAAGCTGTAAAACAAGTCTACGACAATCATGGCACAACTAATCTCATCCACGCAAGATATAAAATATGATCCACAGAATAAATAAGGAATATAAATTATCAGATAGTCTCACAAAGTACTTCGGGGAACAACCCGATAAATATCTAGTACAATGGTTCAACAGACCAGAATATAAGAGACTAAAATGAATAAATAAATACTGAGCATGAACATGGATGCTCAGGCAAAGTCTTCAGCTAACACCTCGTCCTCGGGTGTCGGTCCAGCTCCTGCTCCGGTCCCGTATATCTCGGGATAAACCTCGTCTGCAAAATCTGGGGACAAAATCCGGATCCAGGTCCTCAGGGGACATAGCAAGGTACAAGAAAGCTCATGCCAATAAATAAATAAGCAGTGCAGCAATGATAAATAAATAAAGCAATGGGGTAAATATGTAACCATCTAAGTGCAATGCAAGTGAGAGCATCACTAGTCTCAGGCTGAGCCACTACAAGCTCTGTGTCGGGGAGCCGGTAGCGGTAATAACCGGTAATGTGTCTAGCTCTGCTCCGAGAGTCTACGACCTCACAATAGTAGAAGATATATATATAAACAGCCTGTAGCCTGTGTGTCTCTCCCCACCCAATAAAATTACACGTCTCGTGTCCATGACACGCAAGATCAAAACTAATGCAGCAAGTCATAATAAGGTCTAAGATTATAATGTCCATGTCCTGTATCCTATACAGAATCACCACAAATATCTCGGGAAGATCCTGTCTCATGAATGGTGTCAAGTGTCCTGGGTCAAAGTGTACTTGGTATGACCAGTACGAGAATATATAGTGTCACGAATGTCCATCTCTAGGTGACCGTACCCAACACCGCGTACAGGGTCGGCACCCGACTAATAATCGGACGCTAAGTACGTCACACGGTCCTAGGTTAAGCATGCACAGCAAAATAATGAAGCAAGGAAAATATGTAACAATACTGCAGAGTTTGGCAAGGTACACTTGCCTGATGTTTGAATATCAACTGTCGTCCTGGTATCGGTGGATCTGGTGGGTACTCCTCCAAAAGCTGTAATAAACATCACCAACAGTCTCAGAAGATATCAAACTGCTAGAAATGCCTGTCCTTACGTCCAATTTGGACACAGGGGCAAAAATGTCATTTCCGGGCCAAAGCGGGGTCCACATGTGGGCCACTTTGCCCCGAAAAGTGTGTCAGGGTCAAAGGTCTCCAAATTCCTCAAATTCAGTGTCTACAAGTCAGGAACGAAGATACGAACCCAACAAAACTTCCAGATTTGGATTTCGATGAGCCGATCTCAAAATCGCCCGTCAAGTGGAGCCTGTGGGGCCCACGATACGCGATTTTGTCAACGTTCTCAGAATCGGACCAAACTTGAGTCACAGGACCAGCGTATTGCTACGAGTCCGATGGCACAAGTTTCGTCTCGATCTGACGTGTGTACACAAAGTTACAGCATATTCCAGAAAGGTCGGATACGGGGTGTCGTCGGCGGATACGCGTTGATTTCGGGGTGCACGCACCTCCGAATCTACTTCCGTGAAATCCCACACGACCGTATCAACGATGTGTACGGTTCGGTAAAGACCGCGTGCGACCAAGTCGTCCCGTTTGGCGGGGCGTACTCAGTTCCGAGGTAAAACGGGGTATTGTTTTTCCTGTTTTGGATCGCGGTGTGCGACCACCACAGGATGCGATGCACCTAGCGGGTTGCACGGGCATCGAGAGGGTTATATCGTCTACACGTAGCAACTGACGGATTCGAAATCGGAGTTGCGAGGCGAGAGAAATCAGTACCTGAACAGAGCTCCGTGAATCTGAGTTTTCACGAGTCCGAACGTCACTTTGTGTCCTGGTCGCGTCCTCGCGTGCTGCTTGGGTCCGAATCGACTTCTCTCGTGTCCGCTGAGATTTAGAGTCGACTCTAAGGTTTGACTCGGGTCAGCGGGGCGTCGCGTGGGAAGCGTCGGAGTCGGGTCGACGAGGGGAGGTCTGGGCAGCGGTATCGCCGGTTCGGTGGGGATTGACGGTCGCTGTGCTGGCCGGTCGGTCGGATCGAACTGGCCGGAGTGGGACAATTCTGCACAGGCCGTCGGGTTGCTCGGACAGCCGTGGGATCGCTACGCCGGTCGGGGACCGTTGTACTGCCGGAGTGCCAGGCGGAGGGGAGAGAACAGGGAGGAAGTTGACGGGGTCGAGTGCGGTGGGAGGAAGTTGATCGGCTCCGGCGGAAGGCGGCCTAGGTCGACGGTAGGGTCGGCACAGGGAAGGGATTGTTTGCACGCAAGGGTGAAGGAGTCGGCTAGAAATAGATTTTAGGTTTTGCTTGGTGATTAAAAGCTAATGAAAGGAATTAGAGAGATATTTATACACATGTGGGATTCTTTTAGTTTGAGGGTTGCTCTAGGATTAGGGCTTGGTTAATCCTTCCTAGGATTAGGCCTCGGTCTAGGCCTAGGATTTGGGCTGGGTCAAAGCTCCTAGGGCTTCGGCTCTCATGGGAACGTTTTGGCACGGTTTCTAATTCGGTTTAATCCTACTATCATTCTTAGGGTTTTAAAAAGATTCTGGAGTCCAATAAATTCACCGAAAAATACCCTGCGTCCAGTTTTTCGTTATACACCACAAAATACTGTTTCCATAATATTTTAACACCAATTAGCCACACTTAAAATTCTTTAAATCGCAATCATCTTCGCTTTAAATTCCAGAAAATACCAAAAATTCGTAATAACTCATTAAAATTATTCTCAGAATTTAGGGTGTTTACACTATTAGTTAATAAATCAGTTTTATGAAATAAAATAAAATCAAAACCTAATAAATAAGTCCTAATTCTTATATGCACCCAAACCCGACTTTGGAGAGGGGGGGGGGGGGGGGGGGGGGGGCTACTGGTCAACCTCTTGTAACCAAAAGTGGGCCCGACTATTAGTCTGTAGCCCCCCCACATGCGCCCACGTGGTCCGTCCTCTTTTTGAGTCCGAGACGACTTCCTAGACAAATTCGGCTAGAACTCCTAGCAGAAGTCGGTCACCCCATCATCCTTGGATCAAGGGAGGAGCACGCTGGAAGTTTTGCCACGTGCCCTTCTTCAGCCGACTTCGAGCCCCTTGAGCCATTATATATAAAGGTTTCCCCTTTATGTTTATTCATAATTTTTTCAAGATTTTTAAAAGCTTTAAAGATAACCCTCAAATTCATGGAGGCATTGAGCGAAACTCATAACCTCGTTTTGCCTCCATTTTTTTGTTGGATTTATATTAGGTAAGATGTATGTTTATATAGGTTAATAGATCTTATTATTATTATGAATTTCTGTAGAAATTATAGAGTTGTATATGTTCGCAAAATGAATAATTTTGTGATTCTGAATTTGCTGGTCATAAAAAATGTTTCGCTTGGTTTTTTGGAATCATGACATGACAAGCTTCAACATACTTAAATTTCATAATTTCTAGTTTTTGTTTGCTATATTTGAAATTTTTTAGAAGTAGGAAATAATTATTTGAATCTATCAGAAACCTAGCTTTGTTTCTATATTTGTAATGATCATATTTTTTCAATTGAATAACGTTTTGTGCAAGCCATCAATTCCAACGCACTCGTAGCATTAAATTCTTCGAGATCATGTACACAAATATAGGATTTGTGAATGTTAACTTTTTGGTTGACGGTTCTTGTCACAACACGCACCCGGAATAAGGGCACAAGTACTTGAACCACGTCCAGCCTACGTCGTAACAACGACGTAGAACGCTGTCTCGGTCATCTCAACTCAAAATGGAGGAACAATATAATAATATAATTAATACTCAATGACAATATCAAACTAGAGGAAGAAATAGCACGATATGGAATATAGGAAAAAAGTACAAGAGTCACAAAATACAAGTCCAACTCTACCATATAGTCACAACACAATAGTCTCCAAAATAATAATACATGCCAAGGCTCTAAAGAGTCAAATACAAAACAAAATGAAAAGCTACGTCTCCTATGTGGCTAGTGCTACGTCCTCTTGTACTAGAGGTGTTATCTCTCCTATTGGCTCACCATCTTGTGCCCCGTAATATGTGGGACACATCTCCACTAACCAGTCATCTGAAAAATATATTCAATCAGGATTAGAGCGAAGTACAAAACTCTGAAAGCAGTTTCAAATAGATGGTAAAGGATATATGACAGGTAATAGAAAAGAATACACGATGTACAAGTAACTAGAAAATGAAAATGAACCAGAATAAGTATGTAAAGTACTGAAAAGGAAAGAACATACAATATGAAATAACTGCAAGTAATGGAATAGATACTACCTATGTGCCTTAGAGTACAAGTTCATTATGTGATCGGCTTGAGTTGAACATGAGGTAAATAGGGTAACTCGATTATACGTGGGGTGTATAATCGACATATACATGAGGTAATTAGGGTTTGATCATATAACCAACTACTGCTCCCCCGTCCCCAACCAATACTCATGGATCCAATCATGACACATTACGAACACGAGTAATATGGGCACACTGTACACGAGACAGTGTGTGAACACGAAGTACATGATAATTAATACCCGATGCATACGATAAAATACATGTGAAGGAGTACCAGTTGAACGCGGTAAGGGGATAACATATCCTGACATGATCCATATAGTACTAATTCGTATAACCACTGTGTCGGAATCAAGTATAAAGTTCTAGAACAAGTGATATATATACTATCATGAAATAAAAACTAACAGAGAGATGTACTCGCCTCTGGTCCTGAGCAAAGGGTGTATCTCGATGTCCGAGTTGGTGTCACACAATCCTATTTAGGAATATCATGTCAAATGGTGTAATAAAGGTCATAATGAGTACAATGCATCAATACATGCTTTCTAGGCCAATACTAGGTCAATTCCTAGCTTTTAGGTTGATTACAAGTCTATTCCAGTGAATACTAGGTCTTACATGGTTTCTAAGTCATTATATCAAGGTATTGCTATACTAGCTATGGTTCAATACCATAGTACCTTAATTTCTACTTAGCAATACCCACTAACACTAATTATTCATACTTAATATTATAACTTAATATCAGTTATACTAATACCCTCTATATAACTTAATATCTAACCTTAACCTTACTTTGATACTACTAACCCCATAATGGAATACTAAGTGTTCCAACTTACTCTAGACATCTCTAACTTATCTTAATACAATTATTCTCATTCTGGACACATGCCCCCAAAACAAGATACACACACTAGACCCTGATACATACAAGTCCTACCCCTCACTACTAATTACCTGCACTTGCCTTCATTTGGCTGCTAATTGCCTGAAACCAAGACTTCACCTCCTTGCTGTTCATAATGTTTTAAGACACAAACACATCTATACCCGAGCACTCCTAACCATTTCAGGTCCTAACACACAGCAACTTGCTGTGTGTTGCTGATCTACTGCTGCTGACTTAATATATTGCTGATAACAATATTTCCTTACTAATGCTTCTGTTACTACTGACCAACATACCAGTAGCAGTAACTGCAACCTAGCTCAAGCATTCCTTTTACTCACTATCTTCCACAGCAGACACTCCAACTCTGTTGCAGTGTACAAGTGTGCACTGCCTCACCCGAGTGTCTAAGCTCCCCTGAAATATGATATTATCAGATACATGATAGGCACCAACTAAACCCTTTCTCATCAACTCTTACCCCCAACTGATTACCACCACCTTACTGTCACTCACTGTTGCTATTGCTATTTTCACTCATGCCCGACCCCTCCACACACACACACACACACACACACACACACACACACACACACACACAGATAGTCACTCCCACACAAGAACACTCGAGCACTACTCTCATCACTAAACTACTGCATTTGATGCAGTGTACCATGTACTAACTTACCCCCTTATACTTATATCTGAAACATACACACACTCACTCTCTCTCTCTCTCTCTCTCTCTATATATATATATATATATATATATATATATATATATATATATATAGCCCACACTAACATTTAAACAAATACTTTAAGTGTATAACTAGAATATTCATGATATCATCTAATTGAGGTATCAAAAATCTCCAACTCTCTACACTAACCATTCTCACACATCAATTACAATATATAATAACTATTAGAACTAGTTACAACAGGAATTAAAGAGAATTGTACAAAATCACTCCAAATGAGCTCCGTATCACACTGTATCGTGATACGGCCTACTCGTAATCTAATTGTGGACACGTAGCTATTCCCTCAACCCCGATCTAAGTGTAATTAAACTAAATTAGGCTCATAACACATACTTGATGTGTCAATCTCGTAATTCCCCCAAATACACACAAAAGCTATGTAGAAGTGTCAAAATACGTCAATAGATTTTAGTGCTTCTTCTTATAGGTAGCCCTATGCCATAGGAGGGTTCCTTAAGGTCAAATGCATTATTTAGAATCTAAAATGAAGGGGAACTCAAATCTATACCTATTAGGAGATGGATTCCCAATGAATTGCTCAAAGAGACATGGTCCGAACATAAGCTCCTTGCCAATAGTTCCTTCTCCAAGTGCTCCTTGCAAATCCAAGCTCCAATGCTCATTGCTTGAAGAAATAAGAGGGAGATGAGGTGAATTGGTGGAGGGATAAAGTGAATTGAGGATCTAAAATGAGTAGAGAGAATGAAGAGGAGAGAGAGAAATAGGCTCTTATGTGGCCGGCCCTTGCTTTCCCCTCTTTCAAGCAACAATCAATGACTACTATACCCCTACATGCTAATTATGAGAAATAATTAAGGAGGGCTATAACGAAAAGTCTTTAAACTATTACAAATTTGTCTTAATCCTTCTAATTAACTAAGAGATGAGTCTAACTTGGGCCTAGTCCATGTTGGGCTCAATTATTGTCATGACAAGTCTAATTGGGTTCACTAGTGTCAAGTCTAAATAAAATGCTAGCCCACTAAGTATAAATAAATAACACAATGCTCAATTAAATAAATAGAACACCAATTATTTTTAAATTACTAAAATAAAATAAAGCCAAATGACTAATTTACCCTCATTTGGAAAAGTGAGGGTGACAAACCTACCTTTCTTAGAAATTTTTTATCCTCGAAATTTAAGGAAGGAACTAACTACAACAAGCAATCAAGCAAGAAAGAATTATACCTCACGGCTCAAACATATAAGGATATCGCTCGTGCATCTCGGATTCTCTCTCCTAGGTAGACTCTCCCGGAGAGTGATGCCTCCACGCGACGCATACCAAGAAAATCGTTTGGTTCCACAACACCTTCTCCCTGCGATCCAGAATCTCTACCGGCTACTCTGGATAACTGAGAGTCAGACCCACCTGGATCTCCAAGTGATCTAATATATGACTAGGGTCTGCCACGTACCGTCTCAGCCGCGACACGTGGAACACATTGTGTACTCCCTCTAGTACAGGTGGCAAGTCTAGTCAGTAGGCCCCTGTACTGATCCTCTCAAGAACACCGAAGGGTCCGATGTACCGTGAACTAAGCTTCACACCTCCACCAAAGCGAATCATGAACCATGTCGGAGAAATCCTCAAGAAGACCATATCGCCAACCTAGCACAAAATATAGCCTTAGCACTCTAACTAAAACAAAGCAATAACAAGAAATACAAAACAAAACCTATACCTCAAACTCTAAGGGTCTCCAGTAGTTATCGGCTCAATGTCGCTGTCTGTCCTGTGCCACATGAAGCCTATCTCTAATAAGCTTCACCATCTCATCTGCATCCACAACCATCTCAAGTCCCAACAAGGCTCTCTCACCGACATTATCCCAGGATAACGGAGTGCGGTATCTTCGTCCATACAATGCCTCAAATGGTGACAGCTCGATACTAGCATGGTAGTTATTGTTATAAGAAAACTCTACCAGGTGAAGATGATCCTCCCAAGAGCCTCCAAAATCCAATACATAAATACGAAGCATATCCTCGAGTTTCTGAATAGTCCTCTCCGACTGTCCGTCTGTTTGAGAGTGATATATGGTACTAATCTTGAGCTGGGTGCCCAAGCTAGCCGGCAAACTTCTCCAAAAGTGGGATGTGAAGCGACTATCCTGATCCGAGACGATGCTCACATGAACTCTATGCAATCTGACTATCTGCCGCACATACATCTCCGCGAGTTTCTCCGTAGACGTACCCAATTTGACTGGTAAGAAGTAGGTCGATTTGGTCAACCTGTCTACGATGACTCAAATCACGTCTTTACCTCCTGGAGAACGTAGAACTCCCGATACAAAGTCCATCGTCACATGCTCCTACTTTTACTCTGGAATGGGTAAAGGATGAAGCAATCCACCTGGCCTCAGTCTCTCCGCCTTTACTAGCTGGCATACCAGACATCTGGATACGAAGCTCGCCATCTCCTGCTTTATACCATACCACCAAACATGCTCTTTCATGTCTCTATACATCTTGTTGGCACCTAGATGCATAGATTACTGAGATCGATGCACCTCCTGAAGAACCTCCTCGCGTAACGCTCTACTCGGCACACATAATCTGGTACTGTTCTGCAATGATCCATCCTCTGCAATACTGAAGTCCTCTGCCAATCCCATCTGAACCTGTGCCCTGATGCTCCTCAGAGACCCATCCTCGAACTGTGTGGCTCTGATCCGGTCCATCAACTCTGACTGTACCTGAAGTCCCCACATTTGTGCCACGACTCTAGGAGCTAGCACATCAATACCCAAGCTATAAAGATCGGCCAATAAGTATTTGTCCCTCGTCAAGTACATAGCCACTAGATACCTACTCAAGGCATTGACGGCTACATTGGCCTTCCCTAGATGGTACTGCAGTGATATGCCAAAGTCCTTCATCAACTCCAACCATCGTCTCTGTCTCATGTTGAGCTCTTTCTGTGTAAACACATACTTCAAGCTCTTATGGTTTGTAAACTCCATACACTCTCCATACAAGTAGTATTTTTACAGCTTTAGAGCAAAGATGACAGCTGCCAACTCCAAGTCATAGGTAGGGTAATTCTTCTCATGGGGTCATAATTGCCTGGAAGCATAGGCAATCACCTTTCCATTCTGCTGTAACACACATTCCAAACCCTTACGCGAAGCATCACTGTATATAAAAAATCCTCATATCCCCGATGGCAACGTCAACACTGGAGCTGTAGTCAACCTCTTCTTCAGCTCCCCAAAGGCGGCCTTACACTCCTTAGTTGTCACTACCATATTTTCTAGGAAAGGATATTTTAGTCATTTGGTAATTAATTAAATATTGTGCATGTTAAATTTTATTTATTGTATTATTTATTTATTATTAGCATGTTAGATTTATTTTTGGACTTGTGTTAGTGGATCAACTAGTTTAGTTTAGACTCATGGACCAACATTTAATTCTAGTTAGAATTGAGCCCAATAATTAGAAGTCCAATTATTAGGAGGATGATTAATTATGTTAAACCCATTAGACTAGAAGCTTCCCTCCTTAATTAATTTCTTCATGAGAGACCCCAAGGGGTATTTTAGACTTTACATAGTAGCTTGAGGGAGGGGGCAAGTGAGGCCTATATAAATGGGATAAAAACTTTCTCTCTCTTTATTTTTCATTCCAAATCTAGATCTAGAAAATTTTCTCAACCAAATCCCTACCAAATTTCCACCCAATTATTTCCCAAATCACTATTGGAGGCTATTAGACCAAGGATCTACAAGGAGGAAGCATGGATCTACAAAGAGGAGCAATGATCTACAAGTTGGAGGCCAATTTCATCAATTTTGGAGGTTTCATTGGGAATCCATCTCCCAATAGGTATAATTCTGTTTTTTCTCTTAATTTAGGGTCTAAATATGAGATTTAACCATAAAAAATCAACCCATATGCATAGGCTACCCATAGGTTTTTGTTTTGTGTTCATAGGAGGCCTATTGAGAAAGTTATGGTACTTTTTGTATCAATTTTTGGGGAATTCCGAAATTGACATTTGTTGTGTGTGTCAATTGGTCCTATAGATCAATTTGGCATGTGCTTGTGTGTTTGGGGCTAGTGTCGTATCCACAATTGGGTACGTGTAGGTCGTATCGCATCAATTTGGTGATACGTGTTAATTTGGAGATTTTTCCTCCGATACGGGACTTTGGACATGTCACATTTTGACACGGACACGTAGATTTATATTTGACTCTTCGTATTGTTCATAAATAATATATATGACTTGTTCGTGTCCTTCGGGGTACGTTTGGATGTGTGGTGGACTCGTGTCGCATGCGTATCCTAAATCTAGTGGGATACGGGGTGATACGGTCCATGTATGTGCAATTTAATTGTAGATCTAATTCTTTTGTGTTCTTATTTCATGGAGAAGTATAATTATATATATATATATATATATATATATATATATATATATATATAATATTGTGTATATATATTTATGTAATGTTGTGTCTTAGATCTATGTACCTATGCATATACTATATGTGTATATTTATTATGTAGCTATTTTTCTACATATAAATATATATTTATAAGTAGTAGTATATGTATATATAATATAGTAGATATATTTATATGTGGTTATATATATAGTTATATTATATATTGTTATGTATTTATATAGTATATGATTTTATATACATATACATATATGTATAGTTATATATACATATTAATATGTATGTGTGTGTATGTTACTATATGGTATTTTATATAATTTACTATGTATAAGTGTATGTATAGTTGTATATATAGTTTTATATATGTATTGTATAAATATATATTGTGGGTTATATATATATATTTAAATATATATTGTATAAATATATATATATATATATATATATATATATATATATATATATATATATATATATATATATATATATATTATGGATTATATGTATTTAAATATATATATATATATATATATATATATATATATATATATATATATATATATATATATATATATATATATATATATATATATATATATATATATATATATATTGTGGATTATATGTTTTTAAATATATATTGTATAAATATATATTGTGGGTTATATATATGTATTTAAAAAAATATTATATAAATATATATGGTGGGTTATATATATGTATTTAAATATATATATGGTAATTAATATATATATATATATATATATAAATATGTTCCTAATTGCTATTTGTATTATACTATATATGTATATATTTAGTTGTAGCACATAATATTATTGAGTAAGTTAGTATATTTTAGTTATCAATGGTTATGAATATCTTTTATATATTATATATTTTTAGGTATGTATGTACGTATATATGTATTAATAGTTAGTGTGTAGTTGGTAGTTAATATTTATTCTATTAGTACGTACTAGAGTTATATTGGATTGATATATGTAATTATTTTTGGGTAGTTAGTACATATATGAAGTTTTGGCAATTACCTTGAGATACCAAGGTAAGTATCAAGATATACCAAGGTATGAGTAGTAGGTATTGGCATAGTAATATGATAGTTGTATACTAATTATGGGTTGGTATTAAGGTGACTAAAATAAGGTATATAGTATGGTATAAATACTAAATACATGGTAGTTTATAGTTATAGTTGGATAGTTAATATATATATACTAGAGTGACATTACCTTGAGATACCAAGGTAAATGCTAAGGTATTAAGGATATCCAAGGTATTATGTTTGGGTATCAAGATAGAGATTTACTATTGCGATACCAAGTTGGTTCAAAACCATGATAATCTTTTAGCATTTGTAATTATAATTTATATATTTAATATTGCTTTATTATAGATATGTGATATTTACCTATTATTTGCATATCCTGAGATACGGTATCTTAGTATCCTAAGTTGTAGCTTGTATGGCCTAGATTCATAGTGTGTGAGCCCAATATCTTTGAGTTAGACTCATGCAACCTAGAAATAGGTAGTTGACCATAGTTTGACTATAGTTCAACCAGTTTGACTTAGAGTTGACCTAGTTTGACTTTTGACTTAGAAATGACTTTATGACCTAGAAGTTGACTAGTTTAACTTATTTTCTTCCAGATCCTTGTATTAATGCAATATTCCATATATAGGTTTGTGTGACACCAGTTCGGACAGTTTGACATTCATTGCTCTGGACCGCTGGCGAGTACATTTCTCTGATTATTTTCAATTCATAATATTGTATATATGTATGTTCTAGAATTGTATACATTGATTTTTGATACAGTGATTTCACGGACTGGTGCTATATGGATCCCGTCAGGAGGTGTTATACCCTACCGTGTGCAACAGGTACCCAGTCACATGTATTTTATCGTGTGCATCGGGTATTGACTTTCATGTGCTTCTTGTGCATCCACTATTTCGTGTGCTAGTGTGACTATATCGTGATCATGTACGTAACATGTCATGATTGGATCCATGAGTATTGGTTGGGGAGGGGGAGTAGGAGTTGGTTATGTGATCAAAGCCCTCTTGATCTCATGTGCATGTCGATTATACACCTCACGTATAATGGAGTTACCTTTATACCTCATGTGCAACCTAAGCCGATCACATAACGAACTTGCACTCTAAATCACATAGCTAGTATTCTTGTTTTCTACTTGCAGTTTATTTCCCGTATTTACTTTTCAGTTCTTATTGTGCTTATTGCCTGTTCTTCCTGTATTGTACATTCTTATTACTTGTGCATCTTGTATCCTTTTTCTATTGCTTGTTATATATGCTCGATTATGTTATTGGAACTGCTTTCAGAGGTATGTACTTCGCTCCATTCCTGACTGAAAAATATTTTTCAGAGGATCCGAGAGATTGGTGTTTGACATACTATGGACTTCGACTTATAGATGGTGCAGACTTGGATCCACTAGTTCTGGAGTGATTGCCGAAAGGTTTATTCGGATCATTAGTTTTCATAGTTAGTCTCTTTAGCATTTTGGTACTGGATTTGTTTTCGGCATAGAGTATGAGATTGGATATTGTTTCTATTATTGTTTATATATATTGAATGGATAGTTATGTTAGACTTCCTTGATATCTTCTCGTGCTTTAGAATGTGATTGAGTTTTGTGTTAAGATTTTATTGGCAGACTTCATATTATTGTGAGATTTTAGATAGTATAGTAGACCAAGACAACGTTCTACCATCGATTCTATGGCATAGGCTGGGCGTTGTTTCTGACTTGCATCCCTACATTGGGTGCGGGTCCTGACATTAGTCCAGATGAACTCCACGTCCTTCCTGGTCAACCTAGTCATCGGCTCTGCAATCTTGGAAAAATCCTGAACAAATCTCCTATAATAGCCTGTCAATCCAAGAAAGTTCCTGATCTTTTCCACTGAACTCGGGGTAGACCATGACTCAACTGCTGAAATCTTCTTCGAGTCTACTGAGATTATGTTTCCTGTAATCACATGCCCAAGAAATTCAACCTTATCAAGGAAGAACTCACACTTCGAAAGTTTTCCAAACAGCTTCTCCTTCCTGAGGGTCTCCAGAACTATCTCAGGTGCTTCTCATGCTTCTCCAGGGTCTTCGAATATATCAATATATCATCAATGAATACCATAACAAACTGATCCAGGTACTGATAAAAAACCTTATTCATCAGGTTCATGAATACCGTCGGGACATTGGTCAACCCAAACGGTATCACTAAGGACTCGAACTGCCCATACTGAGTCCTGAAAGTTGTCTTCGAAATATCTTTCTTCTTCACTTTCGCCTTGTGGTACCCTGACCTCAAGTCTATCTTCGAAAATACCTTCGCTCCGCTCAACTGATCAAAAAAATCATATATCCTCGACAACGGGTATTTATTCTTGATAGTGAGGTTGTTAAGAGCCCTGTAGTCGATACACATACGTACGGAACTATCCTTCTTCGGTACAAATAATATCGGAGCACCCCACGGTGATAAACTGGAGCGGATGAAGCCCTTGTCCTGCAACTCATCCACCTGCTTCTTCAACTCCGCCAGTTCGATGTTGTTCACCTTATAGACGTGTTATGATAATGGCTCTGCGCCTGGCACCAAGTCTATAGAGAACTCCATATCTCGGTCTGGTGGCAACCCCGACAACTCCTCCGGAAAGACGTCCATATACTCTGTAATCAACGGATGTGGTGGTTCCTGCTCTTCCACCATAGGTCCACATAAGTCTCCCTTGCTCTACTCTGCTCTGCTGCTTCTCTGACGAACTCAAACTCTGGCTCTCCTGGCATCTGAAATAAAACTCTGCCTTCACGATAATCGATACTAGCATGGTTTCTACTCAACCAATCAATCCCGAGTACTATATCATAGCTCATAAGTGGCATTGCGAGTAGACACACGCTCAACTCTCGGCCTCCGAAAGAAACTCTCTCATACTTGCAAATATCACTAACCAGGATAATGCCACCCACGGTCGTGATCTTACAAATCCTCGCCAAAGGTTCAGTCTCAAGATGATGCTTCAAAGCAAAAGATACAAATACAAAGCTATGTGAAGCACCAAAATCAAATAATGCATGAGCTAAAAAAGAATCAAGATAGACTGAACCTGATATGATATCTCCGACTGGCTTCTCATCCTCAACTGTCAAGGCAAAAGATCGCCCCTGCTGAGCACCCCTCTGCTGCTGCTGTTGATGCTGTGCAAACCTCTGTTGCTGTGTCTGCAAGGAAGGTCTTCTCTGTTGTCTCGCAGGTGGTCTCGCGGGTAATCTCTAAGCTGGGGCTCCATCCTGAGCTGGACAGGCTAAAGACCGAGGATAATCCCTCAGCGGGTGGTCCCCTAATCCACAGAACAAGTACTTGCCTAATCTCATTCTGCACATATCCCATCCATGACCCGGCTACTTACAAAAGGGGCAAGGAATAGCTAGCTGAGCTGGCTCTGAATCTGATACGCCTGCTGTATTGGCGCTTTAGCTGGTGCAGGTAACTACTGCCTTGACTGCTAGAAGTGTCTCTGATGTTTAAAGTATGGCTGCTTCACTGGGCCCTCACTTCTACTAGCTCCTGGAGTATCCCTCATCCTCTTGGAGCCGAACTCTAAATCACCCTCTGCCTATTGTGCCTCCGCTAGAATCTCCTCAAATGTAGCGTAACGGTGTCCACTAGTATGAGATTTGATCTCCCTGTTTAGACCCTTTCTGAACTTCCTGGCCTTCCTCCGGGGATTCTGTCGCTCCACAAAATGACCCAATCTGCAGAGCTCTGCTGTGTACTCATCCACTAATATACTCCCCTGGAAGAGGTCCTGGAACTGACTCTTCAGGGAACTCATAGCCTCATCCGAATTTTTTTCCTTAAAAATCTCCTTAAAAGCCTCCCAAGTCAGTCCTGCTACTGTGATCCTTGGGTCTGTCCTGAACCATGTCAAAGCAATATCAAACATCATGTTCCCCGCTGCCTCCACCTGTAGGCTCTCTAGGATCTGTACCAGCCTCAGGTTCCGCTTAATATCCTCGAACCAATCATCTGTATACAAAATTCCCTCGGTACCCTTAAAGTCCTTTGGCCCAATCCTCTTGAAGTCAATGATAGTCCCCATCCTCGGCTGCTGCGGGGCAGCTGAGGTGGTAGCGCTTGTAGTTGGACTGAGGCAACCCTATCTACTACTGCGAGTGCTAGCTGGTGGGCATTCTCAATATCCTGTCGTAGCACCTCAGACTGGTGCTGTTGGGCCTCCGCCTGGGCTCTCTGAGCCTCCATCATCTGTTGGAATAATACAAATATCTACGTCGGATCAACTGGTGGTGGTGGTGGTGGTTGAAGCTCCTCTGGTACTGCAGGCATTATCCTCTGAACTGGAGGTGAATTACCCCTAAAAGCTGCTGTGGAAGCCCCCACCTGAACTGGTGAGATAACCCTCTGAATTGAAGGCTATGGAGTAGTGGTTGCTGTCCTCTCAACAACAGACGGAGAAGTAGCTGAGGAAGCTGTTGATGCTCCCGAGCGATAGAGCCTGATCTTCGGAGGCATCCTGAAGATAGATTCAAAACAAAGAAATCAATATTGGTAAGATACAATATCATCAAAGAAGGACATAACTATTCAAAGTAAAGCAAGCATTCAGATTGATAAGGGTAGCAAAAGCAAATAATTAAAAGTGTTTCCTAGTTGTGATTGCGTATACTCTCAGCCTATATCCTATATCCTAAAGCAGGCTCATAGTAGCACTCAAGTCTAAGCACTACTACGATAGTACACTAATTGTGACCACTTGACCTGCATGGGCCACCACTAAAAATGTGTCACGACCCGCACCCGAAATAAGGCACAAGTACGTGAACCACGCCCAGCCTACGTCGTAACAACGACGTAGAACATTGTCTCGATCAACAATACTATCTAAATATCACACAATGTATATAGGGTACCTGTCCTGTCATCCCAACTCCAAATGGAGGAACAATATAATGATATAATAATAAAATCAATACTCAATCACAATATTAAACTAGATAAAGAAATAACACAATATGGAATAGAGAAAAGAAGTACAAGAGTCACAAAATACAAGTCCAAGTCTAACATCTAGTGACAACACAATAGTCTCCAAAATAATAATATATGCCAAGGCTCTAAAGAGTCAAATATAAAGCAATATTAAAAGCTAAGTCTCCTATGTGGCTAGTGCTACGTCCTCCTGTACTAGAGGTGCTATCTCTCCTGCTGGCTCACCATCTTGTGCCCCATAATATATGGAACACATATCCACTAACCGGTCATCTAAAAAATATATCCAATCAGCATTAGAACAAAGTACAAAACTCTGAAAGCAGTTCCAAATAGATGGTAGAGCATATATGACAAGTAATAGAAAAGAATACAAGATGTACAAGTAACTAGAAAATAGAAATGAACCAGAATAAGCATGTAAAGTACTGGAAAGGAATGAACATACAATATAAAATAATTACAAGTAAAGGAATAGATAATACTAACTAAGTGCCTTAGAGTATAAGTTTATTATGTGATCGGCTTGGGTTGAACATGAGGTAAATATGATAACTCGATTATACGTGGGGTGTATAATCAACATATATATGAGGTAATTAGGGTTTGAGCACATAACCAACTTCTACTCCCCCGTCCCCAAGTAATATTCATGGATCCAATCATGACACATTACGAATACGAGTAATATGGGCACACTGTACACGAGACAGTGTATGAACATGAAGTACATGATAATCAATACCCGATGCACACAATAAAATATATGTGAAGGGTTACCCAATAAAAGCGGTAAGGGGATAACATCTCCTGACATGATCCATATAGTACTAGTTCGTGTAACCACTGTGTCAAAATCAAGTATACAATTCTAGAACAAGTGATATATACACTATCATAAAATAAAAACTAACAAAGAGATGTACTCGCCTCTGGTCCTGAGCAAATGGTGTATCTCGATGTCCAAGCTGGTGTTACACAATCCTAATTAAGAATATCATGTCAGATGGTGTACTAAAGGTGATAATGAATACAATGCATCAATACATGCTTTCTAGGTCAATACTAGGTCAATTCCTAGCTTCTAGGTTGATTACAAGTCTATTCCAGTAAATACTAGGTCTCACATGGTTTCTAAGTCATTATCTCAAGGTATTGCTATACTAGCAATGATTCAATACCCTAGTACCTTAATATCTACTTAGAAATACCCACAAACACTAATTATTCATACTTAATATTAGAATTTAATATCAGTTATACTAGTACCCTCTATATAACTTAATATCTAACCTTAACCTTACATTGATACCACTAACCCCATAATGGAATACTAAGTAAGTGTTCCAACTTACTCAAGATATCTCTAACTTATCTTAATACTGTTATTCTCATTCTGGACACATGCCCCCCAAACAAGATACACATACTATAGTCTGATACATACAAGTCCTACCCCTCACTACTAATTACCTGCACTTGCCTTCACTTGGCTGCTAACTGTCTGAAACCAAGACTTCACCTCCTTGCTGTCATAATATTTTAAGACACAAACAAACCTATACCCGAGAACTCATAACCATTTTAGGTCCTAACACATAGCAACTTGCTGTGTGTTGTTGATCCACTGCTGCTGACTTAATACATTGCTGATAACAACCTTCCCTTACTAATGCATCTGTTACCACTGACCAACATACCAGTACCAGTAACTGCAACCTAGCTCGAGCATTCCCTTTACTCATTGTTTGCCACAACAGACACTCTAACTCCATTGTAGTGTACAAGTGTGCACTGCCTCAGCCGAGTGTCTGAGTTCCCCTATAATCTGATGTTATCAGATACATGACACATGCACCAACTAAACCCTTTCTCATCAACTCTTACCCCCAACCACTACCAGAAAAAGTCAAATTAGCGACGTCTAAAAACGTCGCTAAATAACAATAAATCGTCGCTAATTAGGTTTAGCGACGTAATTAGCGACGTTCTGAAGCAGTCGGAAAACACCAAGTCGCTAAAACAAAAAACGTCGCTAAACGTCGCTATGCCGACGTTTTTTAGCGACTTTAATGTGTCGCTAAATTTAGCGACGTTTTGCGACGCCAAGTCACTAAAAAGCGACGTTTATTAAAGTCGCTAAACGTCGCTGATTAGCGACGTCAATCGCGACGTTACACCGACGTCTTTAATGACCTGGCTATACTTGCCATGTCAGCAATTGGCGACGCTTAGCGACGACTTTAGCGACGTCATTAGCGACGAACTTAGCGACGTTTTACAGAGTCGCTGATTAGCGACGTAATTAGCGACGTAAATTAACGTCGCTAAGCGTCGCTACACGTCGCTAATAACGTCGCTAATTTAAAAAAAAAAATAAAATAAAAATTTCCAGAATCAAATATTGGTGATTCCCTGCAGTTTTACAGCATCTTCATCATACACACCAACATGATTCAATCTAGTTAACTATATAATCCAATTAAATTAAAAACCACAAGAAGTATTAATCCAATTAAATGTGGATAACTATATAATCCAATTAAATTAACTAAAAAATTTAAGACCACAAGAAGCATCATACATCATGTCTATTGTTGAAGTACCAATAATTCATAAATAATAATAAAAATAACTAGACTACTACGGATCTGCAGGAGGCTGACCAGCGGCGCGCTTCAAGGATAACAACTCCTCATACTCGTCCCGTGGAATCGACACCGATGTCGATGGAGAAGGCAGTGACGTCGGTGGCGGCCGTGCCCGCTCCAAGTCTGCGAGTCGCTGGTTGTAAGAATCCAGGGTAGATAACAGCCTCATACTGCTATCACCCATTGAATCCTGCATCCTCGTCAGGTTCTCGCCCATCGATAGCTGTGACGCATGCATCCTCGTCAGCTTCTCGCCCATCGATAGCTGTGACGCCTGCAGCTCCATGATGTTGCGATCATTGGAGGCTCTAATATCATTTGTCAATTCTCGTAGCTCCGTCATGCTGCGGTCGAGCATATCCAATCGTGCGATAAGCATCGGATCGTTCGCCTGCGGCTGGGACCGGGACTGGTCCTCCATACTTCGCAGCAAGTCGTCACGGAGAGACGCAATCTGACGGTCAACGGCCTCCTGGACGGCCTCCTGGACTCTAGCCGACGACTGCGAGGGCTGCGACTGCGAGGGGTGTGTGGAATGCACAGCTGTCGGGGAGGCCCTAGATGACTGCGTCGCAACCAGGGCGCCATAGGAGCCCGTACCGTAGTACGTACCCCTCTGGAGACCACCAGCTGCGGTCACCCACAGGTCGTCCGCTGACGGAGATGGACCGGGCTGCGACGAAGCACCAGCCTCTCCAGGTGTAGGTGCACTAGCAGTCGCCCGCTCACGAAGCCTAAGATACTCGGCCTAGAAAAGGTTTGGAAACTCAATAATTGCCTAAGTTATATTAAAATAAACACAAAGTAAAGTAATACTTACATAGGTCTGTGAGGCCCTCTCATCAATGAGATTTCCATCCTTGCGATGGGTGGCCAAGAAGACGGTCACCATGTTTGCATCCTCACCCCTCTGTACCTGTTAAAAATATATTTTTTATTACTAAACTTAAATATTTTTTCCAAGTACCATTTTATGGTACTTATATTAAAATAATATATTTTAAAAGAAAAAACATACCAAACGACGGAAATGTTCCGTCATCGGAATCGAGCCACCACACCACTTGGCAGCATTCTGCCTAGCCGCCTTGGCCTTCTTAGACCTTTCCTTGTAGCTCGGATCGTCGAATCTAGCCCTCATCGCAGTCCACTGCTCAGGCGTGATCCAACCTTGGATCGGTTTTCCAGCACGATCACGAGCCTTCTGGTCATCCAGAGCATCTGGAATAAGCTTGGCGGCAACGGTAGGAAAGAGCCGCTCGATCAACTCGGCCCGGTGCGGAGGATAAAAATACGTTTGCTACAATAAATAATTCATTAAGTTAGCATCACGAACATGCATAAATTAGAGGATTTATTTAATATACTTTTACCTGGAAGTGCGCAAACCAGAACGCCTTCCTCTCCTCCGGAGCCTCAGAGTAGTTGATCCAAGGGCCACCGTAGTTGTTCCTCAGAAATTGGCCCAGGCGTCTCTGAACCGACGATGGACGATATCTATACAGAAATAATAATTTAGATTACTGAAAAAGTCAATATACGATGAATAAAGAGAAACACAAATATATACTAAACCATCTAATTGACTTACTTTGTACCGTCGGCCCAAATCTCTGTCCTCGTCTCCTCCGGTGGTGCGCATGGAGGATCTTGCTGATGCTGGGACAACGTCGGCACGACCTCCTCTACATGCTCATCAGTCTCCATGGTTCCGTCAGCAGGAGGAACGCTGGACGAGGGAGTACTATCACGAGTACTATCACGCCTGGAACTACTCGTCCCAGGAGTGATGCCACGCAACGTCATCGCAGTCGGAGATGTGGCTGCTCGATATACTGGAGTACTGGGCGACGATGATCCGGAACCAACAGTAGGCAGTACCGGAGTGGCACTCTGTCTACCTCGGGACCTGCCGAATCCTCCGCGTCGTCCTGTCATATCTGATAACAACATATGATGAATATAGAGAAACACAAATATATACTACATTCTACAGTCAAAATGTGATACATATCTCAAAGCATTATACAGTCAAAATATAATACATATATTCGTTAATGTCAAAATGTGATACATATCTCAAAGCATTATACAGTCAAAATATAATACATATATTCGTTAATGTCAAAATGTGATACATATCTCAAAGCATTATACAGTCAAAATATAATACATATATTCGTTAATGTCAAAATATGATACATATCTCAAAGCATTTTACAGTCCAAATATAGTTACATTCTACATGGAATATTTTATATTTTCAATCATCTTCAGAAAATTCATCTTGTTCGCCTTCCTCGTCCTGCTCTTCCTCTTCCTCGTCTTCACTTTCATCTACTTCGTCCTCTTCGGATAATTCTACATCTTCTACATTATTACTCGTGTAATGAGTAACTTCCGTTGAGTCCACATCTACAATATTTGTTACAAGAGGTAGATCGTCCTCCTGATAAGCTATTTCGTCAATGTCAAAGGTATTTCTAGCTTTAGTCTTGCATACTGCCCACCAATCCGACCTCTCTGTCCCCCGTCTAGGATAAGTTGTGGAGTACACGAGCTGAGCCTGACTTGATAGGACAAATGGTTCGTAGCCTTGATATCTACGCTTGTAGTTTATATCCACAAGACCATGCTTGTCAATTTTCCAACCTTGATCTTGAATCGGATCAAACCATTCACACCTGAATAGCACGATATTAGCAGGTTCTGGGCCATAATTATATGTCAACTCCACAATCTCTCGTAAGATGCCAAAAAAATCATTGCCCGGATTGACGTCTTTGTAGTTTATAGATTTGATACACAAACCACTGTTTTTCGTGGAATCAAGATCCAGAAAGCTGTCTCTGATAGGAGCATTTGTTGACTTGAACCTGAACCCATTCACACAGAAACTTGGCCATATTTTTACGGCAGTAA
Source organism: Iris macrosiphon (assembly GCA_036927795.1). Taxonomy (NCBI): domain Eukaryota; kingdom Viridiplantae; phylum Streptophyta; class Magnoliopsida; order Asparagales; family Iridaceae; genus Iris; species Iris macrosiphon. The sequence goes on along the minus strand of JAYESA010000016.1, from coordinate 6,169,695 downwards.
TTGGTCCCTTGGCTAGAGTCCTAATAGATTCAGTCTCGGATGATATTAGACGATCGACCTAAATACCAAAGTAGCGATGGTAAGTTATTTGTTTTACAAGTGCAGAAATAAAAAGTAATTACCAAGTATCTTACATATGCGCTCAACCAAGAAGGAAAATGGCATCTCATTTCTTGTTCTACTTCTTCGTCTGTTATGTAGGGTCTAACCGACCTTAACTCATCATTATATGTGCTGAAAAACAATGATGCAACTGCTAATTAGTAGCATAATAGTATCTTATACTATTACATTGAGATGATGTAAACGTGGACATATTAATTACTTACCCCTCTAGCTTCTCCACTTCATCCTCGTCGCAATTGAGTAATATATACAATTGAGCAGCCCTTAGCTCATCGTCATTCAAATATCTCTTCTTCATTTTTCCCGAAGGCTTTCCGGATGCATTGAATACTTTGAGTATTGCATCATTAGATTCCTTATATGCGTCGTCGTTTCTGGGAGCTTTATTCCTATTAGTAGCAACATGCGGTTTGAAATACGTCGAGCAAAAGTTTGTAATCTCCTCGAGAACATAAGCTTCACAAATAGATCCTTCAACCCGTGCCTTATTTTTCACCTTTCTCTTTAGGTGATTCAGATGATGCTCGAAGGGGTACATCCACCGATAACCGACAGGACCACCAACACGTGCCTCATAGGAAAGATGAATTGGCAAATGCTCCATAGAGTCGAAGAATCCTGGAGGAAACACCTTCTCGAGCTTACATAGTGTTACCGCAATGTCCCTCTCTTGCTTTTCTAGACGATCGACGAGCAACTTAGTACAACAAAGATCTCTGAAGAATATGCTCAGCTCTGTCAATGGGTCCCAAACGACCTGCGGTAAGAATTCTCGAAATGCAATCGGAATTAACCTCTCCATGAATACATGACAATCGTGGCTCTTCATACCTACTAGTTTGTTCTCCTTGAGGTCGACGCATCTTCTCAAGTTCGACACGTACCCGTCTGGAAACTTTAGACCCTGAATCCACCTACAAAGTCTACCTTTATCCTCTTTATCCAGTGAGAAAACTGACTTAGGTTGCTTTAACTTTCCATTCCCCTCCTCTATCAGATGCAATGCAGGACGTCTACATATGTCTTCTAAGTCCAACCTGGCCTTCGGATTATCTTTCGTCTTCCCCTTTACATCCATTACAGTATTAATTATGTTATCAAACACATTCTTCTCGATATGCATGACATCAAGGTTATGTCTGATCAGATTGGTACTCCAATATGGCAGATCCCAGAATATACTCCTCTTCGTCCAGTTATGGGTGCGACCAAATCCGTCACACTTGTACCCCTTAGCAGGCTCTTCGATAGCACTTGGTAAATATTTTACCTCTTCCCATATCGTGCATCCGGGCCACCTTGGAGGTGGATTGGCCTTCTCCACAACTCCCGCACGAAAAGCATTCCGATTCCTCCGGTACGGATGATCCTTCGGCAAAAATTATCGATGACAATCGAAGAAGCACGGTTTGCCTCCGTGTTTCAAACGGAAAGCCTGAGAACGGTCCATGCAATACGGACATGAGAGACGACCATGGGTGCTCCATCCCGATAACATTCCATAGACCGGAAAGTCGTTGATGGTCCACATAAGTGCTGCCCTCATCTGAAAATTCTGCTTTCTAGAAACATCGTACGTGTTGGCACCTACTTCCCACAGCTGATTCAACTCATCTATCAAAGGCTGTAAGTACACATCGATGTTCCTCTTCGGATTGTTCGGACCCGGGATAATAACGGTTAGGAACATATACGGAGTCTTCATGCACATCCAAGGCGGTAGATTGTACGGAGTGACGATCACAGGCCAACACGAATACTGGGAGCCCGAAAGTCCGAATGGGGTAAAACCGTCAGAGTAGAGCCCCAATCTGACATTACGTGCTTCCTCGGCAAAATGTGGATACTCTCGATCAAAGTGCTTCCATGCTTCTCCATCGGATGGATGATCCAATACTCCTTCGATCTGTTTTCGCCTGTGCCAACTCATGTTTTCTGCAGTCTCCTTAACCATAAATAACCGCTGCAACCGCGGCGTCAAAGGCAAGTAGTGCATCGAATCGGTAGGCTTCCTTGCACCGACAGACTTTCCTCTAACAGTGGCCTTGTAGCGATCAGCACCACAGAATCTACACGCATCTTCATCCTTGTCGTCTTTGTAGTACAACATGCACCCATTGCGACATGCATCGATTTTCTCGTATCCCATCCAAAGCGATCTCACCATCCTCTTAGATCGATAGAAGTCTTTAGGCAACTTTGCACCCTCGGGCAAGATCTCTATAATCAAATCGAGCAGTCGATTATAGCATTCTTGCGACATGTTAAAATCGGACTTGATGCTCAATAATCTTGTAACCACCTCCAACGGTGAATGGTCCTCACAACCAGGATATAGTGGAGTCCTTGCATTCTCAAGCAACTCCATAAACTTTGCAGCATCGGCATTCGGTGCCTCCTCAACTGCATCATAATTGTCTGGATTGAAACTAGGTCCTGTCGCATCATAATTGTCAGGATTGAAACTAGGCCCCGCCGCATCATAATTGTCAGGATTGAAACTAGGCCCCACCGCATCATAAACCATGTTCACCAACCCGTCGTCGTAAGCATCGTGGTCTTGGACATCCATATACGGCTCCACATAGGGCTCCGACTCTGATGCTAGAGATACAAGTTCTCCGTGCGCGGTCCACTGATAGTAATTCGGCGTAAAGCCCTTCGAGTATAAATGATATGTAACTTCCACTTCTGGATGATATTTTCTGTTGCGACATCTCACACATGGACACTTAATTTTGGTACCGTCCATGTACTGAGGGAACGCCTTGGCGAACTGCAGGAACTGCTGTACACCCTCAATGAATTCATCCCGCACACCGCACATGTCATCAGGATGACGGTTGTACATCCACGAACGATGACGCAGATAGTAATTCATATCCATTTCTAGATACTTCTGCAAAATTGACAGTATGTATCATATAAATCATTACATGCAAAATTAACTTCTGTGTCTGTGTCAGTGTCCGTTATTGGAAAAGCAGTATATATATATATATATATATATATAACATTACCCAAATAATATCTTAATACCACTTTACTACTATACCTTAACCCACTTCTGTGTCAGTGTCCGGATTTTAGTGTAGTAGGCTCCAGCCGAAGCCAATAAGTTTCTTGAGATGCATGTCCTTAATGATGCATGCTGCGATGATATCTTTGCTCCATTAGAGGCTCTTCATACTGCTAGCTAGTGATTTCAGTAAGTGTTGAAATTAATCCTTTATTTATTTAAGCTGATTTGTAAGTTTCGTTTAGCTAATTCAACTGTTATAGTCATATTATTTAGACCATTAGGCACTTCTTGAAACTGGCAGTAGGGTGAGGAACTGAGATACATAACTCCGTAGTACTTTGCTTTCGGCAATTAACCCCTATATATATTGGGAGTGGAACGAGGAAGTAGCTAGAGCTCAAAATTCTTGGGGCACAATTAAGGACGGTTGCTTAGATCATACACTTCCTGGTCGAATAATTGGCGTTCTAATTAATTTGATCACATGATCAGTTGTTGTACGAATATTCAGGAATTAGTTCTAATTTGTTCACCCAATGTACGTAGTCATGACATATGAACATGGATTCAATAATAGCCATCATTTTTCCCCTCCTCCATTGGACCAATGAATAGTAACCACAAAATCAAACAATTAGTATGTATATATATATATATATATATATATATATATTGCAAAAGTGCAAATAAATACACTTATGTTCTTTCTTTCTTATTCATCGATCCATATTATTTATTTATTTTATACTTGAAAGAAGAAATTAAAATCTGATCTCTACATGATCGCACATGCATGAACATTGTCAAAAAACCTAACCCTAACCCTAACCCTAACCCTAACCCTAACCCCATGTCAAAAAACCTAACCCTAACCCTAACCCTAACCCCATGTCAAAAAACCTAACCCTAACCCTAACCCTAGGTCCAGATCAGTGTCTGTGTCAGTGTGTGTGTGTGCCGTGTCTGTGTCTGTGTCAGTGTCAGTGTGTGTGTCGTATTTGTGTCAATGTCACATGTGTCCTGTGAGAGAGAGAGAGAGAGAGAGAGAGAGAGAGAGAGAGAGAGAGAGAGAGAGAGAAAGAGTATACCTTGCCGGAGTAGTCGCGGTCGACGGAGCTGGGGAGGGGGGGGGAAATATGTTTTCAAATCAAAATTTCAACTAACGGGGAAAAATGAAACCGACCCCTAATTAACCAAATTTTAGCGACGTTTAGCGACGTCCAATAAAAAATGTCGCTAAATTAAATATTTGCGACGTAAAGGACGTCGCTAAACACGTTGCTAAATATTTTGAGTTTAAATGTCGCTATATACGTCGCTAAACGTCGCTAAATTAGACATATTAGCGACGTTTAGCGACCTTAATTGAACTTATAGCGACTTATCTTTTAAAATCGTATTAAAAGTCGCTAAACGTCGCTAAATGTCGCCATTTAGCGACGTCTAGCGACGTGTTTATAATGAGTCGCTAATTTATATATTATTAGCGACGTTTCTTTTGACGTCGCTAAAATACGTCGCTAATCCCGCTTTTTCTAGTAGTGAACTGATTACGACTACCTTACTGTCACTCACTGTTGCTATTACTGTGTTCACTTATGCCCGATACCTCCACACACACACAGACAGTCACTCCCACACAAGAACACTCGAGCACTACTCTCATCACTAAACCACTGCACTTGATGCAGTGCACCATGTACTGCCTTACCCCCTCATACTCACATCTGAAATAGACACACACTCACTCTACCATATATATATATATATATATATATATATATAATGCATACATATCTATATTTAGCCCACACTAACATTTAAACAAATACTTTAAGTGTATAACTAGAATATTCATGAAATAATCTAATTGAGGTGTCAAAAACCCCCAACTCTCCACACTAACCATTTTCATATATCAATTACAATATATAATAACTATTAGAACTAGTTACAATAGGAATTAAAGAGAATTGTACAAAATCACTCTAAATGAACTCTATATCACACCGTATCGTGATACGGCCTACTCGTATCCAATTATGGACATGTAGCTAGTCCCTCAACCCCGATCTAAGTCCAATTAAACTAAATTTAGCTCATGACACACACTTGATGTGTCAATCTCGTAATTCTCCCAAATACACATAAAACTTATATAGAAGTGTCAAAACACATCAATAGAGTCTAGAGCTTCTTCCCCAAGTAGGATTCGAACCTACGACCAATCAGTTAACAGCCGACCGCTCTACCACTGAGCTACTGAGGAACAACGGGAGAGCTCAGAGGGAGGTGTGCCACAATAAAAAGGATTTTCAGGAAAAGTCACTATTTAGAAAAATGGCTGAGCAGGCATCGACGAATCAAATGATATTTCTGTTCCAATTTATGCCTCTTCTTCTCCCTTTGAATCAAACTTTTTCTTGTCCCTTTAGGAATGACTACAACAAGCTCACGACTCTAATAGAAACAAACGAAATGGTAAGCTATCTTCTCTATTTCCTCCGATGATCCCCTACTTCACTCATTTCCTCGTTCGTGGGTCTTCATCTCCGGCGCCCTCGGTATCTTATCTATCCCTCGGTTGCAGGGGCGGTACTGTCGAACATGTGCGGGCTCCTTCTAATAGAAAAATCAGGTTTAATGAAGATTTGGTTCATCCCACACGTAACCGTCATGGGCAACCCGCTTTTCTATGTTCTATAGACTTGTATGTAACCATTGAGAGTCAGGATATTATACATAATGTGAATATTCCACCAAAAAGTTTAAGCGACCGACCGAAATCCATCAAGTTCTAGAAACCCGTTATAGGTAGCCCTATGCCATATGGGGGTTCCTTAATGTCAAATGCATGATTTAGAGTCTAAAATAAAGAAGAATTCAAACTATAACTATAGGGAGATGGATTCCCAATAAATTACTCAAAGAGAAACGATTCGGATACAAGTTCCTTGCCAATAGTTTATTCTCCAAGTGCTCATTGCAAATCCAAGCTCCAATGCTCCTTGCTTGAAAAAATGAGAGGAAGATGAGGTGAATTGGTGGAGAGATGAAGTGAATTGAGGATCTACTAAATTAGGGATCTAAAATGAGTGGAGAGAATGAAGAGGAGAGAGAGAAAAATGCTCTTATGTGGCTGGCCCTTGCTTTGAGGATTAAACAAAAGGTTCTCATGACTTGAACCAACCCATAAAATAAACTATGAGCAAGGTTATAGCATGCACATGCAACCATGCTCATAGTCTCCATGCACATGCAACCATGCACATAAACTATAACATATATATTTTTTTATTTTAGCATGGTTTTAGCATAGTCTAGTCTCCATGCACATGCAACCATGCTAAAATAAAAATATGTTTCAAATACGTATATCGGGAACGGGGAGTGACATTCCTTCTCTATTTATAGTATCTTTGCAAACTGAGTTCGGGGCGAATTTGGATGCCAAATGTTTAGATTTTTTAATGTTGGAGCCAAGTCTACAGGAAGAACTTGTCGCAAGGGTTTACTGGGTCTGGGAACCGAGTTCGGACCAAACTTACACCGAACTCGTACCAAGTTCTTATCGAGTTTATTTTTCCTGAAACCAGTCAGAATCAGAATGGGTTTAGGTTGGTTTAGGCTAACTTGGTTCTGTAAAATGGGTTGGATCATTTTCAAAACTCAAAATATTTTAGCTAAAAAAAATCTGGGTTTAGAAAATATTTTTGGATAGCCACTAAATGCCAAGTGCGGCTCGATTTATATATTTTCCTATATTTAATAAATGGAAAAATTATATTGACTCGATACTGAAAATAAGTCGCATCCCATTCTCTGAAACTGTAGCTGTAGCAACATAACGTCTTGTATCATCGATTCTCGTAGGTTATATCAAGTCCAAGTTTAGACAATTATCGAAATAAGGTTTGACTATGACCAATGGGCCAACAATCTCTCCAATTTTGATAATTGACAAACTCTGACTGATATAACATAGAATGAAACTCAAAATCTGAATATGGTACTTCTTCTTTTGTAAAGTTTGATATCAGTACTACTCCTACGTTGTCATTTGATCAAAATTGGAAAATCTCTCCTGCAATTATAGCGTAGATGTCAAGACAAAAAGACAACAAGAGCGAAGTAATATAGATATTTGACAATGTATTAAACATGCATTAAAGAAGTATTGAATTTGCATTTCATAATTGCAAAAATATAAGTAGTAGAAGCATATTAAACATTTCAGAAGCAATTTTAAAAATAGACTGAAGTCTCAAAATACTAAATAAATTAAAATCTGAAGCATAAACTGAAAAGTGCTACAACAAAGAAATGTGCAAAAGATAATAAACTAAAGAAATCCAATGAGCTATTATAACTAAAAGGATAGCATAAGGATCTGCATCACTCGTCATCTCCAGTCGTCGGGTCTCCAGTCTCAGCAGAACGGTTGAGATCATAGAAGGCAGCAGCTGGATCCAAGTAAGGCTGAACATATTGGTCAACAACCCGGTATCAGTCCCGTGAAGGATCACGAACCATAGGATCGGGTCCACCAGGGATCTGCATGTCCGCCAAGGAGTTGACATCGTCTGAAAACAAAGAGTGGTCCGATAGTCTGTCTGTCGGTGACGGTCATCATAAAGAGCACGACGCTTAAGTACTAGTCTGTGACACTCATCCTGAACTCTGATATGATCTCGCATCAAAGTCCGGAGCTCATCCAAAGAGGCAGGTGGCTCAGGAGCAACATGAGGGTCAGGGTGAGGTCTGTCAGCAACATATGGAGGAGAAGGAGGTGGTGCAGCTAGAGGAACAGGGTCAGAACGTTGAGCAGCAAACATGTAGGCTGGCTCGGTAAGATAGGTGCAATCCTCAAGAGAGATTTAGAAATTCTCAAAGATAATGGACAAGTACAAAGTATACACAAGGTTACGCTTGTTCTTGCGGGATCAGATCATCATCTGCATCATTGTCTTTGGAAAGAAAAAATTAATTCCAAAGTGGATGTGATACAAAGCACAAAGATCTAGGTTGGTAATCTCATTAGTGAAGGTCTGTTTAGGCAGAATGGATGAAAATATAATGTGATGTAAGTCATAGAACCATCCATTCAAGTGTTTGGCCTTAAGTTAACCCTGAGGACGGGGGTTGGGTAAACAAATATAGTCCTTAAAAGAGTCTAGAGTTGTGCCGTCAGTGAATTTGTCAGATATGATAGGTACTAAGGTTTCTCTTTCGTTGGGAATGTGAAGAATTTTCCTAAGTATTCAACATCAAATTCAATATCTAATCCGGTAATACGAGAATTAATAGAGTCATCAACTGAGGACATATTGTTGTAAAACATGCGAACAATATTGATAAATATTAGAAATCTAATGGACACTAAGTCATCCAACCCTAACGTACAAAAGTTTCCAAATAGTTAGGAAACACAGTAAAATTGATGGGACTACCAGGACAGACAGTGCGGTCGACAAAATTGTTGAACTATTCAATGGATTGATCTAATGATACAAAAATTAATCCATTAAATTCTTCGTTGTCTAGCAAGGCTGGGCTAAACAGAGATTGAGAAACATCATTCTGATTGGAAGATGAGTCTTCTCCTACTTTTCTCTTCTTCTTAAACAATTTGGGAGCCATGAAAATAATTGAAAATAGGAGAAATATGAGTTATACCTTCAATCAAATGATGAACAGTGGTAGGGAATGATGAAAGGAACAAAAATCCAAATTTCTAGCTCCTGAAACCGCACAAGAAGGAAGATCCAAGGGGGTTAGGGTTTGAGAAAACTAGGGGTTTTGGAGGGTTTTCGGCCGCTGGGATGTGCTGGAACCGATTGGAAAGATTATGGTGTGTATATAAAAGAGAGTGGGGCTCACAACTTTAAACATAACCGAGGCCATCCGAACTCGGGTCGAGTTCGGGCCGAGTTTGATCCGAACTCTGTCCAAACTTTAGTAGAGTTCTGATGTTCCAATATTTGTTTAAGTTATGGTTTACTTTCTCTTAGATACAAGTCAACATTGTAGATCAATAAATTAGTAATTTACAAATTTCAATAATAATGAATAACAGTATTTAATAAATTATTTTCATATTATGTATTGATCATCTAAGATTAGCTGTAGGGATTGTATCCTAGCTAGCGGTGGTCCAAAAGACACTTAAGTACCGTGTCACTAAGGTTGTTTACGCCTTTTTGACATAATGACCCTTTCGACTTGTCTCTAAAATAAACTTTATATATAGGATCGAGATTTAAGAAACTATATATTAATTATATATCATTGATATCAAAAATTCCTAATTCACGACGTATAAAGTTGAATCGATCTTCTACTAAAAGTTTAGTAAATATATCAGCTAATTGGTGCTTTGTGTCAACAAATTCAAGATATATCACCGTATGCTTGATGATCTCTTAATAAGTGGTGTCTAATCTCAATATATTTGGTACATGAGTGACATATGGGGTTCTTAGTGAAATTGATTGTGCTAGTGTTATCACAATATTTAGAGATCTTGGTGTAGTAAAGATTATAGTCTTCAAGGGTTTGTTTCATCCACAAAATTTGAGCACAGCAACGTCTTGCAGCGATATACTCAGCTTCAGTAGTTGACAATGCTACAAAATTTTATTTCTTGCTAAACCATGAGACTAAAGCTTTTCTTAGTAAATGACACATGCCGCTGGTACTTTTTTGATCAACTTTGCATCCAAAAAAATCAGCATCCGAATAACCAATAAGGTTAAACGTCGTGGTTTTAGGATACCATAAGCCGACAGTCGAAGTGTCTTTAAGGTATCGAAAGATTTGCTTAACTGCGCACAAGTGTGATCCCTTAGGATTAGCTTGGAATCTTGTACATAAGAAAATACTAACATTATATCAGGACGACTAACAATTAAATAAAGAAGACTACCAATCATACTTCAATACTTACGTGTGTCAACTGGTTTGCCATGTTCATCAATTTCAAGCTTGGTAGAAGTTTCCATAGGAGTTCTAATTAGTTTTGCATTTTCCATGTCGAACTTCTTGAATAAGTCGTTAATGTACTTAGCTTGGTTGTTCCTTGTGAATTCTGTTTGATTTGAAGTCCTAGGAAGAAGTTCAGTTCTCCCATCATACTCATCTCGAATTCACTCTGCATACACTTAGCAAATTCTTTACATAAAATCTTGTTAGTTGAACCAAAAATATTATCATCATCGTAATTTTGTACTAATAGGAGATCATTATTTAATGATTTAATAAATAGTGTCGTGTCTACCTTTCCTTTTGAAAACTATTTACAAGTAGAAAAGAACTAAGACACTCATACCAAGTACGAGGGTCTTGTTTGAGTCCATCGAGAGCGTTTCGTAACTTAAAAACGTGATTAGGGAATTTAAAACCTTCAAAACTAGGTGGTTGTGCAACATAAATCTCATCTTTAATAAAACCATTTAGAAATACACTTTTTACATCCATTTGAAATAGTTTAAAATTATGAAAACAGGCAAAAGCACATAACATGCGAATGGATTCTAATCTCGCAACTAGAGCATAAGTCTCGTCGTAGTCAATACCTTCTTCTTGGTTATAACCTTAAGCCACGAGTCGAGCCTTGTTACGAGTGACTAAACCATTCTCATTAAGTTTATTTTGGAATATCCATCTAGTACCAATTATCGGGTGATCATTAGGTTTGGGAACAAGTTTCCAAACTTGATTCCGTTCAAATTGGTTCAATTCCTCTTGCATAGCAGAAATTCAAAATTTATCATTAAAAGCTTCTTCTATATTTGTCACGCCCCAGTCCCAAAAATACGTAGGACTAGGACACGTAAGCATGCTAGCCGCATGGATATGGCAACTCCAATATATGGAAACCAAATCCATACGTACGCTGTAATATGAATATCAAATCCACAAGTGGTATAAAATGTAATACAAGTCACAGGGTAAAATCTAAATCTCATCTACCAAAATCATATAGAAATAAATAACCAGTATCTATGAAACTAGATCTCAATAAGAAGTATCTAAGGATGATAGTTGGATGGAAACAAATCCACTACCAACTCGAATATAAGAGCAAATACAATATGAGTACAACACAATAAATACAATATAAGAATACCAGCTATCAACAACGACTCGAAGAGAAGATATCCTCGAAACTTCATAACCATCCGAATCTGCGCTCCTGCAAATACTCAAGAACAGGTACACCTGGCAGGGGACCAGGTCCTCAGAGGGACATAACAAGATACTTAAACACATGCCAATAAAGTACTGAAATAAATATCCAATGGGGTCGCCTAACCATCTAAGTGAATGCAGTTAAGAATAACTTTCCCCACAAGTGAGCTATCTGGCTGAAAACCTGGGATTTGGCATGGTTCTGTATTGAAGATACAGGGGCCTAAAAAGGCACGGCGCCTTTCTAACGCCGGAGGCCCGCCTGATAATAATATAATATATAGTGGTCATCACCACCCGTATCTCCAGCGGAGAATCCGGGCGCACAATAGAAAAAGTGTAAAGGAGCTTAAATGCGGTACTTGTTGTTCTCCCCACCCCATGCTCTAAGCATGTCACATCCATGACACAATTTGGTTCATAACCTATTCTTAGTACCCTAGCCCAATCTTGCAACCAAACAAGGACAAGGATAGGACCACCGTACTACAATAGGCTATGTCCCTAGACCTCTAATAACTGCTAAGTCTACTAGCATGCAAAGTTTCTAACAACAGTTATTCCTAACGCACGACCCAAACATACAGGAGGCCAAACCCTGCGCGTAAGTCCATGATCTACATGAGACTCACAACTCGTGTAACAACTGTGTCACGGCCAATAAACCTAATGATGCTACATGATAATGGGGTAGTCTCATAAACAAGGTCAATACAAATATATAAATAAAAACATACCGCGACGACACCGTCGTGCGTATTTTATATAACAGTTAAAATATTTGAACTAAAGACAGAAAATAAAGATGCATGCAACATATGGAATATGAATAACAGTACAATGGCAAGGTATACTTGTCTGGCCAGAAGACTGCGATATACCAATAACCTGCTCCAAAAGTCGTTTAGAATAAATCCAACATCCTATGTGCATATGATTATAATACAATAAAATCATTAGTCATTACAATAGCACACACACAACAATATTTGTACTGGACTCGGGGTACACTAGGGGTGGCACTAGTCATCTAACACGGTCAATCATGCGTTGGATTACGCGGGTGTCGGGTCTTTAAGTACTATACACATTAAGTCAGTCAACTAACACGGTCTCGTCAGTACATCGGTGTACGCCAGGCAGACACCAACATTGTTTCTTAGGGTCAACGGGTCAAGGACAAATACGGGATAGTCCACGGTGTCCTAGGGTCGTACAGTTTGAATACACCTACTCCTAATTATTATTAGTTATATATATATCCATTATAATAATAATACTATAACCAGCAATTTATTTACATAACTAATGGAATACAAATATATATTAAATATGTACATAAATATATACCAATTAATACTAAGCTAATGATTAACTTAATATACATATACTAGATTGAATCATGTCTGCGTATGCGTACGTGTATGAATGCGCGTTGGTTTCTCTGACTCAGGGTCTGATATAAACTAACCGTGGTGACTAAATGCGAATGTCCTACTGCCACACACTCAAACACACATAACGAGGAGAAGACGCGACAGGTTAATACCTCGGTGTACTTGTACGAGATCGGCTGGACAACGAAGAAGAGAGGTTGACGACAATGGAGACGACTATAACGACGATGATGGTGATGGTGACGACTATGCTGAGATGACGATGAAGAGATGCTGATGATGATGACGAGGGCAATGATGTTTGACGAGGACGATGGCGAAGATGGAGATGTGGACGGGGTGTGATGATGATGTTGATGATTGAAGTGATGATGATGGGCTGATGGCTGCTGATACGATGAGGTGATGATGATTATTATGACGATGAGATGATGATGCTTGCGATGATGATGATTGTGGTTAATTAGGTTTATGATGATAGTGGTGATTGAGAGATGTTTAGGGTTGCTGTGTTGAATGAATGGTGATGGTGATGATTTCAGGATGGTGATGACGAGGAAGAGGATGATGGTTAGGATATTGATAACGCCGCCGACGATGGCATTGGTGATGATGATTGGAGTTGATGAAGGTGATGAATAGGAGGATGATGTGGTGGGGATGCAGCTCCGGCCAGGGGAAGATCCGGCCAGCATGTAGAGGAGGAGAGGAGGATCTCAGGGAGTAGGGCTGTGGTCGAGGAGAGGTGGTGATGGGTAGTGGACAGGGTGGTCCGAGGTGTCGCTCGAGGAGCATCGAGGGGTGACAAGGAGAATATAGGGAAGATGGCAAGGGTGGTGGTGGTGTTCAAGCAGGGAGGAGCTCAGGCGACTGAGCGTCGAGACTGCTGATGTTGACGAAAAACCACAGCAGAGAAAAGGACGTGTTCATTGCCGTCGACAAGCTCGGCCACTGATCGGAGCAGACGATCGGACAAAGAAACTCTTCTATCCGGGCTCGGCGAGGGGGAAGGAGTCTCCAGCGTAGGAAAAGGTTTATGGCCGGAGAAGAGTCCACCGGTTCAAACTCGTCGCTGTCGAGTTCACAGAGTTCGTGAATCTCGCCTGTTCGTCGTCGTCTCTCGGCCTGAGTGGATGACCGAAGAAGAACCACCGACAGGGAAGATGATGCTCGCCGCCGGTTGGAGGAGAGCCGAGTTACTGCGGTGCACAGCCGGATGGAGCTGCTCAAGCCGAAGCGGGTCAGCAGACCGGCCGGAGAGAACTCTCGACAGCAGCTCGATCAGAGCGGTCAACAGACCGGGGCAGGGTACGGCGGACGCCGTGAAGTCGGAGTGGCAATCAGGCCGATCGGGCTCCGACGATGGCAGAGGTCGGGGATGGGTGAACAGTAGATGGGGCATGAGATGTCGGCTGAGGGTGTAGCTTGGGTTAGGTTTTGATGAAAAGAGAAAATAAAGAAAAGAGGAGAAGAGTTATTTATATACACATGTGGACTTTAGGGTTTGACCTAGGTGAATTTGACTTTGGTCAACATCTCATTGGGATGGGCCTTGGGCTCACATGAGGGTGATGGGCTAGAAATTACAATTATTTAATTACAAGGGTTGGATTGAAATAGGAGGGCGATGTTGCGCGTTTGCACATCCAGAAAATTATGGGAAAAATCTATGTGAAGGGAAAATTGAGTTTCTTCATGAATTATCAAATGGTGGGGACACCTCAGTGTATTTTTGCATAAAAGCCCCCCAACAATTTAAAAATTGCACAAAGGCAGAAATTAGATTTAATTAATTAAATCGAACCGCGCACGAGTTTCTGGAATTAATTTGGAGTACATGGGATTAAATTTTAGCGGGCCGCAATTGTCAGGGCGTAGAGGGGACAGTGTAGAATATTAATAAAATTCGGTTTGTACAAAACGGTCAAGATTGTGTCTCCAATTTCGATTGGAACGCACAAGGGTACAAAATTGGGATTTTTATCGAATTAAGAAATAACGTCTGCGACGTTTATTGTGCGACTAAAATGTAGCATCAGAGAACAATATTATAAGTTGCACAAGGGTCAAAATAGTAGTCGGGCATGTCTAGGATGAGGTTCTGAAGTTTGTAGATAGGCAACGGCCAGTGAGGTGCTTCAATTATCGAAGCAACGGTAATGTGTGCTATACGATATAATTATTGCATAATTAAATAAATGTCGTGTTCTAAATTCTAATTGGTTCAAACTAGCCCTAATTTTACTATCTAAGAAAATTAGGCCTAATTTTGGGTGAGGGGGTTTACAATCTATCCAACTTAAAATAATTTCGTCCTCGAAATTAAACTAGGGTTGGGTTTCTCTATCTAACCTCACTTGATTGCAGTCTAAAGGAGTCTCCTTGAGTTAACATTGCAGTTTCTACCCAACTTAGAATTTACCCATCTATCATCTATGGCTATGCATCTAAGAAAGCTACGCCCTAAATTATTTAATCATGTTATTGAATCCTTGAAGTTTTTTTTTTAATACCAAACATAACATCTATGATATGCCCTTAATCATTTATAACAGAGGGTCGCCAAGTCATATGATTAGCCTATGGGGTATACCTAGCACTAACAGTGTATCACTTATTTCCAAGTATGAGGTTTCGTCTTTCCGAAACAAGGGAAGACAGAAAATAATGGTAAAGAGTTCAAGGAGGGGTAATAGAATACAAGTATGGGGTTCAAGGCGATTAGAGAATTCAAAAGAGAATTGTCAAGGCAGTTGTGGATTGAAACATTATTTTGTAATTTCTTATTCGCATGCTCACATTGGTACAGTTATGTTCTTGATATGATATGCTTTGTCGTATCTAGAGGGTAAGTGTATTTGTCTACTGGTCAACTATACATATCAATCCACGCAAGGTAGTATTACGAAGGGCGAACCAAATGTACTAAGGTTAGCTAGACCTTAATACACAGATTTTGATTAGACAATGTACTAGTAGGCGTCCCCAATAATACAATATCATGATCAAGCTTGATACAAGAATAAGCTTGCAAAACTAGGCTATAAAATAGCAGCATTGGTCGAGATAGTACAACAAACTTAAGCACGCTAGATGATGATGAAAGGAGGTACAAATTAATTCAGGTTCATAAAAACAAAACAACATAAGCAATAATAACAAAAGACTCTACAATCTCTACAGTTATCATACAACCTCCTTGTCTAAGTCGTTAGTCGACCAAATAGGGCATGGACCTCTAAATTCTACCGTCTGAATAAACGCTGTCGTCTAATGCTAGCATACAATTAATGTTATTCAGTTACACTATCTCGATGGGTCAAGTGGACTATGTGATACTAGGTTGTGAGACCTACTACCCAACTTAGAACAATTAAACTAGTGCTGTGTCAGTCTTAAGAGGATCTTACAAAATAATCTAGTACATGTACATAGAACAAAAACTCTTATTAGGGTATATGAGTAGAAATCTTGGTACTTATTAGGGTCTCCTATTGCATTTTATAGGTAAGGGTCACCTTAAGTCTTAATCATAGTGCTCATAGAACATGTGTCAATCGTAGGGATAGAAGAGTTACTAGCCGTTAAGGGGAGAGGGATCTAACTTGTATCGAGGTGGGGTACAAATTACGTGATTTAACTCTAAGGGATAATCATCACAATCTACTCAACTTAACTATCAGGTTCTAGCTACAAGGTACACAATTCAAAATTCAAGATTACAATTATGACTATAGCAAACTATATATCCTATCGTAGAATATAATCACTTGGTCTATGATCAGAGGTGGCAAGTGGCACGAGTTAAAAGATGAAGAAGAGAAAACATGATTAGTTGTCGCACGAATAGCGAGCGCCAGGGTTTCAGAGGAACAATATATGAAGTTAAGATAAGGGGCTCTAGATAGCATCATGGTTCTCTAAGGGAGTGGTATCGCTAGTTGCTATGTTTGAGGTATGATTAGGAAAATATTCTATGCATTGCTCTTGGCTTTCTAAGGTACTGTCTGCCTATCTCAAGGCAAGCATATAAATTTACAGTTCCCCAATACTTGTCTAACTGCGAAGGTTAGGTTCAGTCCTAATATTCACCTTGGTTTTCTATTGGTTTCTCAATGCTAGGGGCAAACATTATGGCAAACTTCTAACTAACTCTAGTAGTGTCTATACTACTCTCAAGTCCTCATAATACATCAGGGGGTAATGGTAAACCAATTCTAGAGATAAGGAATTCTAGGGTTCACTAGACATCCTAATCTTAGTGGTGTGTCTATATTCTCGTTGTATTCTTAACAGGTGTGCTACCCTAATTATCATCCTAATAACAGGGGTTCCTATATTCTAGCAGAAGGCTATACTCTAAGGACTATTAGGGAAGTACAGGAATCAAGCGGGATACAATTGTTCAATTAGAACAGATAGGAGGAAGATGAATCATAGTCAATTGTGGATGAGATCCTATACTCTAATCCTAGGTGCAGGCTTGCCCGGTACAGTAACATAACCGAGACAATATGCTCTCTACCTGCATAGGCCACCACAAAAATATGTCACGCCCCAGTCCCAAAAATACGTAGGACTAGGACACGTAAGCATGCCAGCCGCATGGATATGACAACTCCAATATATGGAAACCAAATCCATACGTACGCTGTAATATGAATATCAAATCCACAAGTGGTATAAAATGTAATTCAAGTCACAGGTAAAATCTAAATCTCATCCACCAAAATCATATAGAAATAAATAACCAGTATCTATGAAACTAGATCTCAATAAGAAGTATCTAAGGATGATAGTTGGATGGAAACAAATCCACTACCAACTCGAATATAAGAGCAAATACAATATGAGTACAACACAATAAACACAATATGAGAATACCAGCTATCAACCATGACTCGAAGAGAAGATATCCTCGAAACTTCATAACTATCCGAATCTGCGCTCCTGCAAATACTCAAGAACAGGTACACCTGGCAGGGGACCAGGTCCTCAGAGGGACATAACAAGACACTTAAATACATGCCAATAAAGTACTAAAATAAATATCCAATGGGGTCACCTAACCATCTAAGTGAATGCAGTTAAGAACAACTTTTCCCACAAGTGAGCTATCTGGCTGAAAACTTGGGATTTGGCATGGTTCTCTATTGGAGATCCAGGGGCCTAAAAAGGTACGGCGCCTTTCGAACGCCAGAGGCCCGCCTGATAATAATATAATATATAGTGGTCATCACCACCCGTATCTCCAGCGGAGAATCTGGGCATACAATAGAAAAAGTATAAAGGAGCTCAAATACGGTACTTATTGTTCTCTCCACCCCATGCTCTAAGCATGTCACATCCATGACACAATTTGGTTCATAACCTATTCTTAGTACCCTAGCCCAATCCTGCAACCAAACAAGGACAAGGATAGGACCGCCGTACTACAATAGGCTATGTCCCTAGACCTCTAATAACTGCTAAGTCTACTAGCATGCAAAGTTTCTAACAACAGTTATTCCTAACGCACGGCCCACATGTACAGGAGGTCAAACCCTGCGCGCAAGTCCGTGATCTACATGAGACTCACAACTCGTGTAGCAACTGTGTCACGGCCAATGAACCTAATGTAGCTACATGATAATGGGGTAGTCTCATAAACAAGGTCAATACAAATACATAAATAAAAACATACCGTGACGACATCGTCGCGCGTTTATTTTATATAATAGTTAAAATATGTGAACTAAAGACAGAAAATAAAGATGCATGCAACATGTGGAATATGAATAACAGTACAATGGCAAGGTATACTTGCCTGGCCAGAAGACTGCGATGTACCAATAACCTGCTCCAAAAGTCGTGCAGAATAAATCCAACATCCTATGTACATATGAATATAATACAATAAAATTATTAGTCATTACACTAGCACACACACAATAATATTTATACTGGACTCGGGGTACACTAGGGGTGGCACTAGTCATCTAACACGGTCAATCATGCGTTGGATTATGCGGGTGTCGGGTCTTTAAGTACTGTACACAATAAGTCAGTCAACTAACACGGTCTCGTCAGTACGTCGGTGTACGCCAGGCAGACACCAACATTATTTCTTAGGGTCAACAGGGTCAAGGGCAAATACGGGATAGTCCACGGTGTCCTAGGGTCGTACAGTTTGAATACACCTACTCCTAATTATTATTTAATTACATATATATCTATTATAATAATAATACTATAACCAGTAATTTATTTACATAACTAATAGAATACATATATATATTAAATATGTACATAAATATATACCAATTAATACTAAGCTAATGATTAACTTAATATACATATACTAGATTGAATCATGTCTGCGTACGCGTACGTGTATGAATGCGCGTTGGTTTCTCCGACTCAGGGTCTGATATAAACTAACCGTGGTGACTAAATACGAATGTCCTACTGCTACACACTCAAACACACATAACGAGAAGAAGACGGGACAGGTTAATACCTCGGTGTACGTGCACGGGATCGACTGGACGACGACGAAGAGAGGTTAACGACGATGAAGACGACTATAACGACGATGATGGTGACGACTATGCTGAGATGACGATGAAGAGATGCTGATGATGATGACGAGGGCAATGATGTTTGACGAGGACGATGGCGAAGATGGAGATGTGGACGGGGTATGATGATGATGTTGATAATTGAATTGATGATGATGGGCTGATGGCTGCTAATACGATGAGGTGATGATGATTATTACGATGATGAGATGATGATGCTTACGATGATGATGATTGTGGTTAATTAGGTTTACAATGACAGTGGTGATTAAGAGATGTTTAGGGTTGCTATGTTAAATGAATGGTGATGGTGATGATTTCAGGATGGTGATGACGAGGAAGAGGATGATGGTTAGGATGTTGATAACGCCATCGACGATGGCGTTGGTGATGATGATTGGAGTTGATGAAGGTGATGAAGAGGAGGATGATGTGGTGGGGATACAGCTCCGGCCAGGGGAGGATCCAGCTAGCATATGGAGGAGGAGAGGAGGATCTCAGGGAGTAGGGCTGTGGTCGAGGAGAGGTGGTGATGGGTGGTGGACAGGGTGGTCCGAGGTGTCGCTCGAGGAGCATCGAGGGGTGACAAGGAGTATATTGGGAAGATGGCAAGGGTGGTGGTGGTGTTCAAGCAGGGAGGAGCTCAGGCGACTGAGCGTCAAGACTGCTAATATTGACGAAAAACCACAGCAGAGAAAAGGACGTGTTCATTGCCGTCGACGAGCTCGGCCACTGATCGGAGCAGACGATCGGACGGAGAAACTCATCTATCCGAGCTCGGCGAGGGGGAAGGAGTCTCCGACGTAGGAAAAGGTTTGTGGCCGGAGAAGAGTCCACCGGTTCAAACTCGTCGCTACCGAGTTCACAGAGTTCGTGAATCTCGCCTGTTCGTCGTCGTCTCTCGGCCTGAGTGGATGACCGAAGAAGAACCGCCGACAGGGAAGATGATGCTTGCCGCCGGTTGGAGAAGAGCCGAGTTGCTGCGGTGCACAGCCGGATGGAGCTGCTCAAGCTGAAGCGGGTCAGCAGACCGGCCGGAGAGAACTCTCGACAGCAGCTCGGTCGGAGTGGTCAGCAGACCGGGGCGGGGTACGACGGACGCCGTAAAGTCGGAGTGGCAATCAGGCCGGTCGGGCTCCGGCGATGGCAGAGGTCGGGGATGGGTGAATAGTAGATGGGGCATGAGATGTCGGCTGAGGGTGTAGCTTGGGTTAGGTTTTGATGAAAAGGGAAAATAAAGAAAAGAGGAGAAGAGTTGTTTATATACACATGTGGACTTTAGGGTTTGACCTAGGTGAATTTGACTTTGGTCAACATCTCATTGGGATGGGCCTTGGGCTCACATGAGGGTGATGGGCTAGAAATTACAATTATTTAATTGCAAGGGTTGGATTGAAATAGGAGGGCGATGTTGCGCGTTTGCACATCCAGAAAATTATGGGAAAAATCCATGTGAAGGGAAAATTGAGTTTATTCATGAATTATCCAATGGTGGGGACACCTCAGTGCATTTTTGCATAAAAGCCCCCCAACAATTTGAAAATTACACAAAGACGGAAATTAGATTTAATTAATTAAATTGAACCGCGCACGAGTTTCTGGAATTAATTTGGAGTACATGGGATTAAATTTTAGCGGGCCGCAATTGTCAGGACGTAGAGGGGACAGTGTAGAATATTAATAAAATTTGGTTTGTACAAAACGGTCAAGATTGTGTCTCCAATTTCGATTGGAACGTACAAGGGTACAAAATTGGGATTTTTATCGAATTAAGAAATAACGTCCGCGATATTTATTGTGCAACTAAAATGTAGCACCAGAGAGCAATATTATAAGTGGCACAAGGGTCAGAATAGTAGGCGAGCATGTCTAGGATGAGGTTGTGAAGTTTGTAGATAGGCAACGGCCAGTGAGGTGCTTCAATTATCGAAGCAACGGTAAGATGTGCTATACGATATAATTATTGCATAATTAAATAAATGCCGTGTTCTAAATTCTAATTGGTTCAAACTAGCCCTAATTTTACTATCTAAGCAAATTAGGCCTAATTTTGGGTGAGGGGGTTTACAACATTCTTAGGTTCTACTTGTGAAATGAATGCTACACTAGCAACTATATCTCTAGTAGAAGAACAAGTACTTACATATTTGGTTAAATCACCTATTACCATATTTCCTGGATGATCGATCATGAATCTCATCTTCTTTGGCAGACTTTCTAGGTAGCTGGTACGGGTACAGTTTCTGTTGGTACTTTCTTAGTGATTACTTCTTCATCATTACTGTCATGTATTGCTTGACAATTTAACTCATCAAAAGTAACGTTAATTGATTCTTCAATAATCATAGAACGTTTATTAAAAACTCTATATCCTTTACTCTTAGCAGCATATCCTATAAAGATACCTTCATCTGCTTTAGCATCAAACTTACCTAAGTTATCTTTGGTATTAAGAATAAAGCATCTACAACCAAAATCTTTAAAATAGTTAACAGATGGAGTCCTACCAAACCATAGTTTATATAGAGTTTTTTTGATTTAGGTCGAATCAGAACTCTATTCAAAACATATCACGTTGTATTTATAGCTTCTGCCCAAAAATATTTTGGAAGGTTAAATTGATTAAGCATCACTCTAGCCATCTCACTTAGAGTTCTATTCTTACGCTCTATAACACCATTTTGTTGCAGAGTTCTAGGACAAAAAAATTCATGATAAAAACCATTTGAATCACATAAGTTTTAAAAATCAGCATTTTTGAATTTACCACCATGATCACTTTGGATTCGAGTAATCATGAAGCCTTTTTTCGTTTTGTACCTTTTTATAAAATTTTATAAATTCAAAAAATATATTACTTTTATTTGCAAGAAAAAAAACCCATGTAAATCTTGAGAAATTATCAACAATTACAAAGGCATATAATTTACTGCCAAGATCGGCGATTCTACTGGATCCAAATAAATCCATATGAATAAGCTGCAAAGATCGAGAAGTACTTACATCGTTAATTGATTTAAAGGAGGATTTTGTAGCTTTGTTCTTTTCACATTCACTACATACCATATCCTTCTTGAAAATAATTTCTGGTAATCCTCTTACCATCTTTTTAGTAGAAAGTCTTCCAATTGTGTCCATATTAGCATATCCTAGACGCATGTGCCATAGCCAGCTTTCATCCTTGTTGGCATATAGGCATCTACCTGCGTGGTTAGTGTCTTCTGAAAGATAAAAAAACATAAATATTGTCTTCCCTTATACCTTCAAATACTATTTTACCAGTTGATCCGTCAATTGTAGAGCATTTGTATTTTGTTAAATTGATGCCATAACCATGATAAGCTAAGTGACTAATGCTCAGAAGGTTATGTTTTTATTCAGTAACAAGACAAACATCTTTAATTACTGGACAGGGAAACATACCAACATCACTATTACCTATAATGTACCCTTTCAAGTTGTTGCTGAAGGAAATACATCTTTCTTTCTTCATCGACATTTTTGCGAATAGAGATGCATCACCGGTCATGTGCCGTGAGCAACCGCTATCGATGATCCATTTTCTTTTAGAATGGGAAGGGCGGTCCACCTACAAAATAATTTGCAAATGTAACATTTGGTACCCATTTCTTGAAGGGTCCTGAAGTGTTAGTCTTTGATACCCACTTATATACATTCATATCAACCAGTTTTCTAAGTCTATGGAATGAATATATGTGTCCATTAGTACCACAATAATTATATTTAATATTGACATAATGATTGGATCTATTATTAATATAATGGGCATGCTGTATGGTTTTATGAGGAGTATATGGATACTTGTAATAGAAAGCATGATTAGAAGGTTTGGCCTTCTTGGGTTGTGTCTTATGAGTGTCCTTGGGTTTTGCGTGACTCGTGTTAGATTTGAAAGCAGTTTGTACAAGCTATTTTCCTAATCTAATTTTCAACTTTTTGGATGTGTCATACAGTTCAGTGTATTTAGTAGTCAAGGCATTTAATTTAATAAGTATACAACTATTTTTCTTCTTCTCTATCATAAACTCTTCCATGAGTTTGGCATAGTCCTTGTCTTTCTGTTCAATACCGAGTAAAGCTTCATGCAAGTTTAATCTAATAGCAGGCAATTCATTTGTGTCGCTAGATGATTGTGTCTCTCTAATATCATCTAACAGTGTAGACAATCTATTAATCTCCAATTTGTGTTCTTTGAGTTCCTTCTTGGTGTCATTATATTTATCTAAAAGAGTCTTTTGGTCATAAAGAAGATCACTAAAAGTCAAGACCCACACCCAGAAATTGGGCATGAGCCGTGGGTACGTCCAGCCTACGTCGCAGCATCGGCGATAGAACACTGTCTAGGTCTTAAACATAACTCATCCTGTCAATGGTCTCAACTCCATAGGGAGGACAATGATAATACAAGAATCAACAGTTTATAATATACTCAATCACAAGGCTATTGGAAAGTAAATGGCACGATGATAAGGAATAAGAGTTCTGACATAAGTCATGCACAAAATAAATACATCACAAGTCTAGAGTTTAGATGTCCACCAAAAGTCACAACAATAATACAACCCAGATCTCAGTTCTAGAACAATAATACATAAAATAGGACAATCTAAGTGCTTGTAGGTGGAATCTCCTCTAAGATGGGTAACTCCTCTGGAATTTCTGGTATGAAATCTCCCTCTGATCCCGGGCCATAGTGGGTAGGACAGAAGTCCTCCAAGTCTTCTGAAAATGTTATCCAGTCAGGATTGGAGCGAAGCACAAACACTAAACAACAGTTTCATTTATCTTGACAAAAACTATAAAATAATGTAAGGAATACAAGATAAAATAAATACTAGAAATATAGAATACTAGAGAATATGAAATAGGCAATAGAACATCTAGCAATGAGTAAAAATATAAGTAAATGCTAGAACAAGTGAACTGGAATAAAGAAATAAATATCTGGCTATGTGTTTGAAATATCAGTTTATTATGTGATCGGCTTGGGACGAGATCAGGCTTGATATATATTATTGGCTATGATACATGAGAGGTCAGGCTAACCATTTGGTTAGCTATGATACGAGCAATAGTCAGGCTAATCATATATATCAGGCTATGAGGCATGTAAATGGTCAGGCTGCACCCGACGTGATGTGTGGGGTGAGCTATGATGCATGTAAGGCAGGGTATGATCACATAATCTGCTAATATTTCCCCATCCCCAGCTAGCACGATGGATTCCAATCATGACTCCTCATGACAGGTATCTAGGGTGCTAACCCGTGTATCCACAGTGTCAGAGTCAAGTATAGTATACAACTGGAATTATAGAATTAATCAACAAAAATGAAAACTGTCAGAGAATGTACTCGCCTGTGGTCCCGAGGAAGGTGCGAGGATCAATGTCCAAGGCGAGATCACAATGACCTAATTATGGAATATCAATGTCAAAATACTGAATTAAGAGAAATAAACTTGTTTAACTAATTAAATGAGAGGCTTCTAGGTCATGTCTAAGTCCATACTAGGTTAACTAAGGCCATACTAGGTTGTCTTGGTCCACACTTGGTTATACTAGGTTTTGCTAGGTCGTACTAAGGTATTCTGGCTATAATAGTTAATACCTAGCCAATACTAGACTATTTTAGACAATACCTTATACTGCGTATCATAGATATATAATATATACTTAGTTCCTTAACCAATATTCAAGTAACTCCTTTCCTTGGTATCTCAATACCTTTACTAAATCCCAAACCAATACTTAATAACTCAACTCACCTACAATACTCTGATACTCTAGCATTGACACTGATACCTAAAGAGTATCAGAGCTCAAAAGTATAGCCACAGTTCAGTTCTTGGAATGGAAACTGTTACTGTATATACAAACATAGTTTCACAGCCTGAAATTGTTCAGGTCTTCTCATTCATGGCTTAATCTCTGAGACAAGCTATGGCTACTGGCAGAATCAACCAGGTACACAGTCTGAACTTGTTCATACTTACACATGCATGGCTCAAACACTGATACACACATGACCACAGGCAGAATCTCAAGGGTTCACAGGTACACAGTCTGAACTAATCTTTGAGCCAACATGAGGATTACACAAGCTTAGCCTGAAGGCCCTGAACTGAAATAAGGCAGCTACAAATAGACTTATGAAGCAATAATAGGGAAACACAAAATTCCCATGATACTCAAGGTAGCTAAAAAAGAGCAGTTAACCCAACTCTAACTGGCTACAAATAGTTTAAAGCCAAAGGAATTAACTCATCAGCCCCCAAACATTAGAGACTGACACTCACAGACATGAACTCAACCCTTTCACTGAAATACAGAACTTCATAACCTACTGACACTAAGTATCAGAAAACCTGATACTAACAGCTGACACCACTGCACAATCAGTGGATACTCGACTCTGCATAGCCACACAGACTCCCTGACACCTCTACACTTCACTGAGACACTCACACAATTCTCACTCACTAGTACTGACACTAACACAGTCACCTCACCTAAATACTGGGACTGAACCTGGGAGCCCCTTCCCAACCTAGAACACTCAAACCCGAGTTCTTAACTGCTAACCTAGGCTTGCACACTCAAGTTCACTTGTCAATAACACCCCCATTTCAACTAAAAGTGAACCTTCACACACACACATACCAGCACACAACTGATACACTCAGACATCAATCCCATCACAGTGCACAACCAAAATATATATATATATATATATATATATATATATATGTGATCACTCACTAAACTCAAACCAATGCACACTTAACCTACTGAAACTACTGATACTCTAACAAATGAACACAGGTACCCTAACTCATGGTGTCAACTCCTACCAGCAACATGTAGCACACCTACCAAATGATACATAACACTATCACAAACCCTACACTACTACTGTACTGAATTCCCTCAACTCCCTAATGCACAGTTCACCAAAACACTGAGATATCTAATACACTAAGAACTCAATACTAAAACTGACTAAACCCTAATAACTGAAACTAAAAACCTAAATGCCACAACTTACACGAGCCTACAGTGTCAACTGCACAGATTTAACCCAACCCCCTGCTCTCACTGCTGATACACACAGTAAATCTCAAAAACCCGACTGAGCACAGCAAATTTCCCCTAATACATACATATACAGCAGCACATATACGTAGGTATAACTACACATACACACACACACACACATATATATATATATGTATACATGCCAAGGTTCCTAAGAACTAGGTTAAAATTGGGTATTTCCCTTATGGGGCATTTCGACAAACACTTAGGGCTGGGATCGGGTTTCTCCTGGTTACTCTTGGATACCCAAAACTGAAAACTCTAAATCAAGATTAAAGCCATAGGGAGATGATGATGACATGTAGGAATGCATATTCCCATAACTAGGGCTCACGAATTTGGGGAAAACCATCGTTGGAACACCTAAACCCTAGAATCACCTAGGTCTTCATGGAAAAACCCAAAGAACCAATTCTAAATCAAATGGTGGGCTCCTCATGGCCAAACAACAACTAAAAACAGAATTAAAAGGGGTTAAATTCGGATTATCACCTATTGGGAGATGGTTTCCCAATGTAGGTCCTCTTTCTTCAAGTCTTCTTGGTCCAAGCTCCTAGATTTCATTTGATGGAGGAGGAAATGGGTTTATAGGGTTTATAAATTCTGAAATTTATAGGGAAGGAAGAGTTTCTTTTTAAGTGGAGGCTAGGTTTAGGGCTTTCTTCATGAATGAAGAAGCTTGAGGGAGGCTTCCCCTTATTATATAGGACTAGGGTTTCTAATACCAAGGTTTAATTAGCCCTTCATGATTAGTCATGAAGAACTTAATTTAATAAGGGTTTAGTCATTTCTAGGGTTTAACTAAAAACTTAAAATGCTAAATTAGGGTTTGGTCACAAGGTCAAACCTAATGAGTCTTTAGGTCAAGCCCAAAAACCTATACATTAAGAACACCCTACAATTATTTAATAACTCATCATACAAATTTATTTACATAATAAATTAAACAGGGAAATTATAATAATGCCCTAATCTAGAAATGTGGTAGTGACAAGTCTACCCTCCAAAAAAAAAATTTTCGTCCTCGAAATTGAATTGAATTAGAACAAGAACGATATCGGATAAGGAATTGTACCGCTGGTCTCGAAGAGATACGGGTATTGCTCGCGCATTTCGTCCTCTCTCTCCCAGGTCGACTCCCCTGGAGAGTGATGTCTCCATGCAACACGAACCAAAGGAATAGTCTGGTTCCGCAACACCTTCTCTCTGCGATCCAAGATCTCTACGGGCTGCTCAGGGTAGGTGAGAGTCAGACCAACCTCGATCTCCGAGTGATCTAGTACGTGACTAGGGTCTGCCACGTACCGCCTCAGCTGTGACACGTGGAATACGTCATGCACTCCCTTTAGTGCAGGTGGCAAGTCTAGTCTATACGCCACTACACCGACCCTCACAAGAATACCGAAAGATCCGATGTAGCATGGACTAAGCTTCCCACCTCCTCCAAAATGAATCGTGCCCTACGTCGAAGAAATCCGTAGGAACACTAGATCTCCAACCTAGAACAAAATAGTCTCAACACACAGTCTAAAACAAAATAATCACAAGCCAGAAAAAATAACAAACCTATACCTGAAACTCAAGGGGTCTACGGTAGCTGTCGGCCCAATGCCGCTGTCTGTCCTGCGCCACTCGCAGTCTGTCTCTGATAAGTTTCACTTTTTTTGCTGCATCCACGACCATTTCTGGTCCTAGCAAGGCTCTCTCTCTGACGTCATCCCAAGATAATGGTGTACGACACCTTCGTCCATATAGAGCCTCGAATGGCGATATCTTAATGCTGGCATGGTAGCTGTTATTGTAAGCAAACTCTACCAGGTGCAGATGATCTTCCCAAGAACCTCCGAGATCTAGAACGCAAGTGCGTAGCATATCCTCAAGAGTCTGAATAGTCCTTTCAGACTGCCCGTCTGTCTGGGGTTGATATGCAGTACTGAACTTGAGCTGGGTGCCCAAGCTAGCCTGCAGACTCCTCCAGAAGTGGGAAGTGAAACGACTATCCCGATCCGAGATGATGCTCATAGGAACCCTACGTAATCTGACAATCTGTCGCACGTACATCTCTGCTAGCCTCTCTGTCAATGTACCCACCTAGAAGGGTAAGAAGTGGGCTGATTTGGTCAACCTATCCACGATGACCCAAATTGCGTCCTTTTCTCCTGGAGAACGCAGAAGCCCTGAAACGAAATCCATGGTCACGTGCTCCCACTTCCACTCTGGGATAGGTAAAGGTTGAAGCAATCCACCTGGCCTCTGCCGATCCGCCTTTACCTGCTGGCACACTAGACACCGTGATACGAAGCGTGCTACGTCGCACTTCATTCCATACCACCATACGTGCTCCCTCAAGTCTCGATACATCTTGTTGGCACCGGGATGTATCGAGTACTGAGAGCGGTGTGCCTCCTGCGAAAACTCCTCGCGCAGCTCCCCGCTCGGCACACACATCCTCGTGCCGTGCCGTAAAGACCCATCATCCGCAATAGTAAAGTCGTCTAACAATCTTGTTCGAACCTGTGCCCTGATACTCCTCAGAGCCTCATCATCATACTGCGCAGCTCTGATTCTGTCCATCAGCTCGGACTATATCTGCAATCCCCACATCTGAATCTCAATACCGGAAACTAGCACCTCAATTCCCAAGCTTTCTAGATCAGCCAACAAATGTTAATCTGTCGTCAAGTACATAGCCATCGGATACCTGCTCAAGGCATCGGCGACTACGTTGGCCTTTCCTGGGTGGTACTACAATGAGATATCGAAGTCCTTTATCAACTCCAACTACCTCCTCTGCCTCATTTTCAGCTCCTTCTGTGTGAACACGTACTTCAAGCTCTTGTGGTCCGTGAAGATCTCCACACGCTCTTCGTACAAGTAATGTTTCTACAGCTTTAGAGCGAAGATAACCACTGCCAACTCCAAATCGTGGGTGGGGTTGTTCTTTTTATGAGGGCGTAATTGCCTGGAAGCATAGGCAATTACCTTCCCGTGCTGCTGAAGAACGCAGCCCAAACCCTTCCCTGAAGCATCACTGTAGATAGTGAATCCACCTGTCCCCGCTAGCAACATCAAAATTGGAGCTGTCGTCAATCTCTTCTTCAGCTCATCAAATGCGGCCTGGCAATCCTCCGTCCAGACAAAATCCATATCTTTTCTGGTCAGCCTGGTCATTGGCGCTACAATCCTGGAGAAGTCTTGTACAAACCTCCTATAGTATCCTGCTAGCCCGAGAAAACTCCTGATCTCAGCTACTGAACTGGGGGTAGCCTACGACTCCACTGCCTCGATCTTCTTCGGGTTAACCGAGATTCCGTCACCCGTCACCACATGCCCTAAAAATTCAACCTTGTCAAGGAAGAATTCGCACTTTAAAAGTTTCCCGTACAGCTCCTCCTTCCTGAGAGTCTCTAAGACCAACCTCAGGTGCTCTTCGTGCTCCTCCGGGGTCTTGGAATACACAAAAATATCGTCGATGAACACCACCACGAACTTGTTAAGGTACTGGTGGAACACATTGTTCATCAAGTTCATGAATACTACCGGTGCATGTTAAACCAAATGGCATTACCATGAACTCAAACTGTCCATATCTTGTCCGAAAGGCTGTCTTCGGCGTGTCTTCTCTCTTCACCTTCACCTGGTGATAGCCTGACCTCAAATCTATCTTTGAAAACACCTTCGCCCTGCTCAACTGATCGAAAAGATCATCTATCCTCGGCAGCGGGTATTTGTTCTTGATAGTGAGGTTGTTCAAAGCTCTATAATCGATGCACATGCACACCGTGCCGTCCTTCTTCGGTACGAACAATACCGGAGTTCCCCATGGTGATAAACTGGATTTGATGAAGCCTTTGTCCTGTAGCTCCTCAACTTGCTTCTTCAGTTCTGCCAGCTCGCTGTTGTTGACTCTATAGACATGTTGTGAAATGGGCTCCACTCCTGGCACCAAGTCTATAGAGAATTCAACATCTCTGTCTAGCGGCAAGCCTGACAACTCCTCTGGAAATACATCCAGGAACTCCGCTATCAGAGGATGTGGCAACTCCTCTTCTTCCATCCTGGCTTCGCAAAATGTGCTCCTGCTCTGCTCCGCTGCTCCTCTGGCGACCTCGAACTCCGGCTCTCCTGGTGGTCGAAATAACACTCTGCCTCCATGACAATCTATAGTAGCATGGTGCCTACTCAACCAGTCCATTCCGACTACAATATCGTATCCCGGAAGTGGTATGACGAGTAAGCACACGCTCAACTCTCGGCCTCCCACTGATACTCTCCGGTCCTTGCAATAATCACGAACCAAGATAATACCTTCGCCAGTCGTAATCTTGCAAGTCCTATCTAATGGTTCTGTCTCTAAATGATGTTGAAGAGCATAAGATACAGACACAAAACTATGGGAAGCGCCAGAGTCGAATAATGTAAATGCTGAAATGCAATCGAGAAGAACTGAACCTGTAATCAAGTCTCCTGCTGGCTCGACCTCCTCGACAGCCATGGCGTATGCTCGCCCCTGGGGTGCACCTCTCTGCTGCTGGTGCTAAGCAAACCTCTGATGCTGCGGTGGAAGTGAAGGTCCCCTCTGCTGGCCTCCTAGTACGGTAGGCACCCTGGCTGGTCCCCTCTGGGTGGCTGCTCCACCCTGACCTGGACGAGTCTGAATGGTAGGGCAATCCCTCAGATAATGTGCTAACGATCCGCAAGACAAACATGTGCCCAACCTCTTCCTGCAGATCTTTCTAGTGTGTCCTGCCTTCCCGCAGTACGCACATTGGATAGTGGGCTGAGTCTGTCTCTGCTGCTGCTGCTGGGCGTGTCCTCGGGCTGGTGTCTAGTGCTGTTGATTTTGCTACTGATATGGCCTCTGTTGCTGCTAGAAGTGTGGACGCTTTCCCGGTCCCACACCACTATTTGCTCCTCCTGAAGTGTCGCATCCCCTTTTGGGCCTGAGGTCCAAGTTATCCTCAGCTATCTGGGCATCCATCAAAATGCCCTCGAAGGTAGCAGTGCAACGTCCCGACGTGCAAGACTTGATCTCCCTTGCCAGCCCCTTTCTGAACTTCTGGGCCCTGTCTCCTGGATCTCTAATCATCGATGGCGCAAAATGGCTCAGACAGAAAAACTCTGCGGTGTACTCATCAACGGACATGTTCCCTTGGACCAAGTCATGGAACTGACTCTCCAAGGCTTCCAGGGCAACATCAGGAAAGAACTTCTCCTTGAAGAGCTCCTTGAAGGCCTCCTAAGTAAGTCCCCCAACAACGAGTCTCGGATCAGTGCGAAACCATGTCAGTGCAATGTCAAACATCTGGCTGTCGGCGGTCTCGATCTGAAGAGCCTCCGGAAGCTGCGCCATGCACAAGTTCCTCACTATGTCCTCTAGCCAATCATTAACGTAGAGTATCCCCTCAGTACATTTGAACTCCTGAGGCATCATCCTCTTGAAGTCCACAATAGTGCCCGGCCTCTGGTGGTGCTGGCCAGGATGCTGCTGCGCAACTCTTTCCACAGCCTGGAGAGGCACCTGATGAGCATTCTCCATGCTCACCCTCATCATCTCGGTCTGGGCCTGGTGTGCCTCTGCCTGCACCCTCTGAGCCTCTGCTGACGTCCTCTGGGCATCAACCATGCCCTGGATCAGCGCGAACATCTGTGCCCCATCAGCGGGCATACCTCCTGGAAACTGAGTCGGTGGTGGTGGAAGAGGCTCCTTCACAGCTATGGGAACCCTCTTAACTGGTGGGAGAGGAGGACCCCCAAAAAGTGCGAACACTCCCATATGCATAGGAGATGTAGGAGGCACTGCGGATGTCTGTCCACCTCTCTGAAGCTGCTGCTCCGAGCCTCAAGGACCTGGTCTTCGGCGGCATCCTGAAGGAAAATTGAAAGAATCAATTAAGGTAATAGACACGATATCATCAAGGAAGGACAGTAAAAATTCTAAAGGAAATAATCATTAAGAGTAGCATTATAAGAATCAGAAATTTTCTAATTGTGATTGAACATACCCTCGACCTAAATCCTATTTCCTAAAACTGGCTCGTAGTAATACTCTAAGCGAGTACCACTACGATATTGATCTAAATGCAAATCTAAACCTGCATGGGCCACCACTAAAAACGTGTCATGTCCCGCACCCAGAAATTGGGCATGAGCCGTGGGTACGTCCAGCCTACGATGCAGCATCGGCGGTAGAACGCTGTCTAGGTTTCAAACATAACTCATCCTGTCAATGGTCTCAACTCCATAGGAAGGACAATGATAATACAAGAATCAACAGTTTATAATATACTCAATCACAAGGCTATTGGAAAGTAAATGGCACGATAAGAAATAAGGAATAAGAGTTCTGACATAAGTCATGCACAAAATAAATACATCACAAGTCTAGAGTCTAGATGTCCACCAAAAGTCACAACAATAATACAACCCAGATCTCAGTTCTAGAACAATAATACATAAAATAGGACAGTCTATGTGCCTGTAGGTGGAATCTCCTCTAAGATGGGTAACTCCTCTGGAATTTTTGGTATGAAATCTTCCTCTGATCTCGGGCCGTAGTGGATATGACAGAAGTCCTCCAAGTCCTCTGAAAATGTTATCCAGTCAGGATTGGAGCGAAGCACAAACACTAAACAGCAGTTTCATTTATGTTGACAAAAACTATAAAACAATGTAAGGAATACAAGATAAAATAAATACTGAAAATATAGAAAACTAGAGAATGTGAAATCGGCAATAGAACATCTAGCAATGAGTAAAAATATAAGTAAATGCTAGAACAAGTGAACTAGAATAAAGAAATAAATATCTGGCTATATATTTGAAATATCAGTTTATTATGTGATCGGCTTGGAACGAGATCAGGCTTGATATATATGATTGGCTATGATACATGTGAGGTCAGACTAACCATCTGGTTAGCTATGATGCGAGCAATAGTCAGGCTAATCATATATATCAGGCTCTGAGGTATGTAAATGGTCAGGCTACACCCGACGTGATGTGTGGGGTGAGCTATGATGCATGTAAGGTGGGGTATGATCACATAATCTGCTAATATTTCTCCATCCCCAGCTAGAACGATAGATTCCAATCACGACTCCTCATGATAGGTATCTAGGGTGCTAACCCGTGTATCCACAGTGTTAGAGTCAAGTATAGTATACAACTGGAATTATAGAATTAATCAACAAAAATGAAAACTGTCAGAGAATGTACTCGCCTGTGGTCCCAAGGAAGGTGCGAGGGTCAATGTCCAAGGCGAGATCACAATGACCTAATTATGGAATATCAATGTCAAAATATTGAATTAAGGGAAATAAACTTGTTTAACTAATTAAATGAGAGGCTTCTAGGTCATGTCTAAGTCCATACTAGGTTAACTAAGGCCATACTAGGTTGTCTTGGTCCACACTTGGTTATACTAGGTTTTGCTAGGTCGTACTAAGGTATTCTGGCTATAATAGTTAATACCTAGGCAATACTAGACTATTTTAGACAATACCTTATACTACGTATCATAGATATATAATATATACTTAGTTCCTTAACCAATACTCAAGTAACTCCTTTCCTTGGTATCTCAATACCTATACTAAATCCCAAACCAATACTTAATAACTCAACTCACCTACAATACTCTGATACTCTAGTATTGACACTGATACCTAAAGAGTATCAGAGCTTAAAAGTATAGCCATAGTTCAGTTATTGGAATGGAAACTCTTACTGTATATACAAACATAGTTTCACAGCCTGAAATTGTTCAGGTCTTCTCATTCATGGCTTAATCTCTGCGACAAGTTATGGCTACTGGCAGAATCAACCAGGTACACAGTCTGAACTTGTTCATACTTACACATGCATGGCTCAAACACTGATACACACATGACCACTGGCAGAATCTCAAGGGTTCACAGGTACACAGTCTGAACTAATCTCTGAGCCAACATTAGGCTTACACAAGCTTAGCCTGAAGGCCCTGAACTGAAATAAGGCAGCTACAAATAGACTTAGGAAGCAATAATAGGGAAACACAAAATTCCCATGATACTCAAGGTAGCTAAAAAAGAGCAGTTAACCCAACTCTAACTGGCTACAGATAGTTTAAAGCCAAAGGAATTAACTCATCAGCCCCCAAACATTAGAGACTGACACTCACAGACATGAACTCAACCCTTTCACTAAAATACAGAACTTCACAACCTTCTGACACTAAGTATCAGAAAACCTGATACTAACAGCTGACACCACTACACAGTCAGTGGATACTCGACTCTGCATAGCCACATAGACTCCCTGACACCTCTACACTTCACTGAGACACTCACACAATTCTTACTCACTAGTACTGACACTAACACAGTCACCTCACCTAAATACTGGGACTGAACCTGGGAGCCCCTTCCCTACCTAGAACACTCAAACCCGAGTTCTTAACTGCCTAACCTAGGCTTGCACACTCAAGTGCACTTGTCAATAACACCCCTATATCAACTAAAACCGAACCTTCACACACACACATACCAGCACACAACTGATACACTTAGACATCAATCCTATCACAGTGCACAACCAAAAAATATATATATATATATATGTGATCACTCACTAAACTTAAACCAATGCACACTTAACCTACTGAAACTACTGATACTCTAACAAGTGAACACAGGTACCCTAACTCACAGTGTCAACTCGGGGCACCATATTCTACTGATGCACAGATTTGCCTCACAGTCAAAAATACTTGCCAACAACATGTAGCACACCTACCAAATGATACATAACATTATCACAAACCCTACACTGCTACTGTACTGAATTCCCTCAACTCCCTGATGCACAGTTCACCAAAATACTGAGATATCTAATACACTAAGAACTCAATACTGAAACTAACTAAACCCTAACAAATGAAACTAAAAACCCAAATGCCACAACCTACACGAGCCCATAGTGTCAAATGCACAGATTTAACCCAACCCCATGCTCTCACTGTTGATACACACAGTAAATCTCAAAAACTCTACTGAGCACAGCGAATTTCCCCCAATACATACATACACAGCAGCACATATACGTAGGCATAACTACACACACACACACACACACACACACACACATATATATATATATATATATATATGTATGTATGTATGTATACATGCCAAGGATCCTAAGAACTAGGTTAAAATTGGGTATTTCCCTTATGGGGCATTTCGACAAACACTTAGGGCTGGGATCGGGTTTCTCCTGGTTACTCTTGGATACCCAAAACCGAAAACCCTAAATCAAGATCAAAGCCATAGGGAGATGATGATGACATGTAGGAATGCATATTCCCATAACTAGGGCTCACAAATTTGGGGAAAACTATCATTGGAACACCTAAACCCTAGAATCACCTAGGTGTTCATGGAAAAACCCAAAGAACCAATTCTAAATCAAATGGTGGGCTCCTCATGGCCAAACAACAACTAAAAACAGAATTAAAAGGGGTTAAATTCGGATTCTCACCTATTGGGAGATGGTTTCCTAATGTAGGTCCTCTTTTTTCTTCAAGTCTTCTTGGTCCAAGTTCCTAGATTTCTCTTGATGGAGGAGGAAATGGGTTTCTAGGGTTTATAAATTCTGAAATTTATGGGGAAGGAAGGATTTTTTTTAAGTGGAGGCTAGGTTTAGGGCTTTCTTCATGAATGAAGAAGCTTGAGGGAGGCTTCCCCTCATTATATAGGACTAGGGTTAGGGTTTCTAATGCCAAGATTTAATTAGCCCTTCATGATTAGTCATGAAGAACTTAATTTAATAAGGGTTTAGTCATTTCTAGGGTTTAACTAAAAACTTAAAATGCTAAATTAGGGCTTGGTTACAAGGTCAAACCTAATGAGTCTTTAGGTCAATCCCAAAAACCTATACATTAAGAACACCCTACAATTATTTAATAACTCATCATACAAATTTATTTACACAATAAATTAAACAGGGAAATTACAATAATGCCCTAATCTAGAAATGTGGTAGTGACACTAAAAGCATCACCCAATTCATCAAAAGTAAAGTCATCGTAAAGGGGGTTGTCTGATACCTTATCGAAAGCTATTAGACAAACATTGGCAACGTCATGTGATTAATCATCGTCTGAGTCGCTGGCTTCACTTTCATGCTAAATACTGGTATTAGCATACTTTCGGGAGGACGGTTGCTTTGCAAAATTTTTATATCTATTCCCCTTCTTTGCTGACGGACAATCTTTCTTGATGTGTCCTTTTTTCTTCATCCGTAGCAAATTTCTTCTTTGTTATCATTGTTGCAATATTTTCTTCTTTTGTTGAACCTCAAGAACTTTTTAAATTTTCTTACCATGAGAACTTGTTCTTTACTGTCAGAGTTATCATCTTCGAAGTCTTCATTGATAATCTTCTTATGTTGAGCTTTAAGTGCAATCGTCTTCTCCATGGATGCCGACTCTTCGAGGTCTTGAAGGTCCAGCTCATGCGTCATCAGTTTTCACATGAGTGTCTCCAGTGACATTATGGTGAGATCGTTCCCTTCAATAATCCTTGCAGCCTTGGGGTTCCAGTTCTTGGTGAGTCCCCAAAAAACTTTGTGAATCTTTTCGTGGTTGTTTTATTCTTTGCTAAGAGATGACAAAGGATTGACAATGTCAAGGAAGCGAGTGAACATTTGTGTAATGGTCTCGTTGGTCTTCATCTTGAAGGCTTCATACTCTTGAGCCAGTTGACTGATCTTTAATTCTTTGACTTGTGACATCCTTTCATGTATAACTTCAAGTAGCTTCCATACTTCATATGACGTCATGCAAGTTGATATCCTGTTGAATTTTGTTCTGTCTACAGCACAAAATAGAGCATTAATAGCAAGAGCATCTAAACTAGCTTGCTTCTTTTCGTGATCAGTGTACTTTTCATGTGGCTTATCTACAAGTACACCATCTACAATAATTTTTGGTGGCTTTTTGTAGCCATTAGTAAGAATTGCCCATAAATCAAAATCAAGTAATTTTATGTAAAAGCTCATATGTGTCTTCTAATAAGTGTAGTTAGTTCCATCAAATAGTGGGGGTCTATTTGTGGATTGGCCCTCTCCAGTGAAGATAGATTTCACGTTAGCCATGTGTATTCTAGAGTGTATAGTCTAAGCACGGTTAATATAACTTGGCTCTGATATCAATTGTAGGATCGAATAAGCAACTCTAGAGGGGGGTGAATATAGTGTGTGTATATGCAGCGGAATAAAAATCACCCAAATAAAAATTAACATAGTTAGCTAACAATCTAGATATAAAATGATAGTAAGTAAAGAGAGAGAGAGAGAGAGAGAGAGAGAGAGAGAGAGATAGAGAGAGATCAGCAGTCGCAAACACAACGATGTATACTAGTTTACCTCTGAGAGGGCTAGTCCAGTCCCTAGAACTCTAGCTCGGGGTTGAAATCTACTGTCAAGTGAAACACAAGCTTTGATACAAAGGCTTGCAACTTCGTACAGACACAAGCTTTGATCCGAAGGGCTCGAATACTTCTCGAAGTGTTTGAACTTCTCGACAAGCTCCTTTTTATAACTCTTGAAAACTTCTAACCAAGAACGCATTGGCACTTAAGGCTGAGGAGTTGTAAATAGCTTGGGATTGAAATTGAAAAGACTCTTGCACTGAAGTAATAGAGAAGAGAAGAGAAAGTGAATTGAGTGAATAAGAATGGTGAATTCTATCTCTATTTATAGTATTTTTACGAACCGAGTTCGGGGCAAATTCGGATGCCAAATGTTCAATTTTTTTAACGTTGGAGCCGAGTCTGCAGGAAGAACTGGTTGCAAGGGTTTGGGAACCGAGTTTGGACTAAACTCGCACCGAGTTCGTACCGAGTTTGTTTCTCCTGAATCCAGTCAGAATCAGAATAGGTTTGGGTTGCTTTGGGTTAACTTGGTTCTGAAAAATGGGTTGGGTTATTTTCAAAACTCGAAATATTTTGGCTAAAAATAATCTGGTTATAGGAAATATTTTGGGTAGCCTCTAAATGCCAAGTGGGACTCGATTTACATATTTTCCTATACTCAATAAATGAAAAAATTATATTGACTCGATACTAATAATAGTGGCTCCCATTCTCTGAAACTGTTGCTGTAGCAACATTACGTCTTGTATCGTTGGTTTTCGTATGTTATATCAAGTCCAAGTTTAGACGATTATCGAAATAAGGTTTGACCATGAATAATGAGCCAACAATAATCACCATTAACATGGTGTCAATTGACGAAGTTGAGGACATCAGCCAATTATTGGAGCCCCTTAAAGATGATCCATGGGTACAACAGATGGAATCATAATGGGAGTCAACATTTGAACAATGTGAACCTCCAACTGAAGACGAAATCATCCAAGTCAACTTAGGGGCTCAGACATCCCCCAAACCTATCTCCATCAGAAAAAGTCTTTCTGACAAAGATATGCAAGCTTTTATACAACTTATAAAAGAGTAACTCGATGTTTTTGCCTGGGGTAACTATGATATACCCGGTCTAGACCCACACATAGCCACACACCGCCTGAATATTCTTTCAAACGCAAAATCGGTAAAACAACATCAGCGACGATTTTGACTTGATGTCATAGATACCATTTAAGCTGAGGTCAAGAAGTTGATAGTGTGCGGCTTCGTTCATGAAGAACATCACCCCGATTGGGTGGCTAACATTGTTGCAGTTATGAATGTAGTCTCTCTGTCACTACCATATTTTCTAGAAAAGGGTATTTTAGTAATTTCATATTTAATTAAATATTGTGCATGATAAATAATTATTTGTTGTCTTATTTAATTGTTGTTAGATGTTAGTTATTTATTTTGAACTTGTGTTAGTGGACCTAACTAGTTTAGTTTAGACTCATGGACTAACATGTAGTAATTGTTAGAATTGAACCCATTTAGAAAGTCCATTGATTAGGAGGTGGATAAATTTAATCAAACCATTAGACTAAAAGCTTTTCTCCTTAATTATTTCTTTATGAGAGGCCCCAAGGAGTATAATGGACATTACATAGTGACTTGAGGAAGGGGAAAGGGGGGCCAGCCTATTAAAGAGGGGGAAAATTGTTTCTCTCTCCTCTTTTTATTACAAACTAGATCTAGAATTTCTCTCAACCAAATTCTTTCATTCCCATATCATTTTTTTACCAAATTTCATCCTAATTCCTTCCCAAATTACCATTGGAGACTAGTAGATTAAGGATCTGGAAGGAGAAAGCAAGGATCTACAAAGAGGAGCAAGGATCTACAAGTTGGAGGCCAATTTTATCACATTTAGAGGTTTCATTGGGAATCCATCTCCCAATAGGTACAATTCAGTTTTTCTCCTTAATTTAGGCTAGAAATCTAAGATTTAACCATGAGAAATCAACCCATATGTATAGTCTACCCATAGGATTTGGTTTTGTGTTAATATGAGGCATATTGTGAAAGTTATGGTATATTTTGTGTCAATTTTGGAGAAATTTTGAGATTGATATTTGTTGTGTGTGTCAATTGGTCCTATAGATAAATTTGACATGTGCTTGTGTGTTTGGGGCTAGTGTCGTATCCATAATTGGGTATGTGTAGGTCGTATTCCAATAATTTGGTGATACATGTTAATTTGGGGATTTTTCCTCCGACACGGGACTTTGAGCATGTCATATTTTGACACGGACACATAGATTTGTGTTTGACTCTTCGTATTATTTATAAATAATATATTAGACTTGTTCGTGTCCTTCGGGGTACGTTTGGATGTGTGGTGGACTCGTGTCGCAAGCGTATCCTAGATCTAGTGGGATACGGGTGTGATACACTCCATATGTTGCGCAATTTAAATTCTAGATCTATTTCTCTTGTCATTGTGAAGTGTAATTATATATATGTATATTGTGGTGTATATATATTTATGTATTATTATGTCATAGATCTATGTATCTATTTATGTATATATGTATGTAGCTACTATTCTACATATGTAAGAGCTATTTAATATATATATATATATATATATATATATATATATAATATTATAGTATATATATAGTGTATATGTTATGTGTAGATATATATATGTTATTATTTATATACTTAATTGTTATATATATATATATATATATATATATATATTGTACGTATATATGTAGTTATATATATATATATATATATATATATGTATGTTATTGTTCTATGTATTTATTATGTACATATATCCTATATAGTTGTAACTATGTATATATGATACTATATTGTTATATGTATTATTGTGTGTGTGTATATATATATATATATATATATATATATATATATATATATATATATATATATATATATATATATATATATATATATATTATAGTTGTAAGTTATATATATGTAATTATATATTGTGTCATATATATATAGTATATATTATGTTATATATATATAGATATATAAGTGATAGAGAGAGAGGACAACAACTATTGTGACATTTCAGCATCACAAAAGGAAAACAGCAGCAGCGGCAGCAATAGCGACAGCAGCCGCAGCAGCAATAGCAACAGCAACAGCAGTAGCGACGGCCGCAGCATTAACGGCGACAACAACAACTTAGCTTCAGCGATGACAGCAGGAAACTGTCGCTATAGCAGCAGTATAGCAGCAGTATCAGCAGCGTATCAGACGCTATAGCGATGGCAGCCAAGGTATTCAGTGACACTTATGCGGTTATGATAGTTATATTGTATTTAAATATATATATATATATATATATACATATATATGTTCCTAATTGCTAATTATGTTTTAGTATACTATGTGTATAATATTTTAGTTGTAAGCATATATTATTTATGGGTAGTTAGTATAAGTAAGGTATTGGATATTACCTTAAAATACCAAGGTAAGTATTAAGGTAATTGGGGATACCCAAGGTATTGGATTTGGGTATCAAGATTATGGTTTAGTGTTGAGATACCAAGTTGGTTCGAAACCAAGGTATCCATTTAATGTTTATAAATTAGAATTTTATATATTTAATATTGTTTGATATGTATATGTGATGCTTTACCTATTATTTTACGTATCCTGAGATACCGTATCTTAGTATCCTAAGATATAGCTAGTATGACCTAGATTCTTAATATTGAAACCAATATCCTTGAGATAGACTCATGCAACCTAGAAGTAGGTATTTGACCATAATTGACCATAGTTTAACCATAGTTGACCATAGTTTGGTAGTTGACTTAGTTTGACTTTTGACTTAGAATTGGCTTGTTGACCTAGAAGTTGACTAGTTTAACTTATTTTCTTTCCAAAATCTTGTATTGATGTTATATTCCATATCTAGGTCTTTGAGGCACCGTATCAGACATCTGTGAGACTGTTCATTAGACTTCAGGCGAGTACATTCTCTGATAGTTTCTCATTTATGATATCATCTATGTTCATTGTATCTAGTATAGATATCCTTGTTTTCTTGATACGATGGTTACACGGATTGGTATATCCGGATCTCGTCATGAGATATTATTCCTTGTATATGGTATATCTTGTACAAGTCTTATTTTATTGGTTATCTTGTGCATGTACAGACACTGATTCTCGGGAAGATTTGCTACCTTCCTAGAGAATCCTGTGCCATAGCATACCATGGTTGGATCTATTATACCAGTCGGGGGTGGAGAGTATTTAGTGTGGATATGTGATCATACCCTCCTTATGCATGTCATTTCCTTGTGAGTGTTGATCATACACCATACGTATAATTAACCAGGCCATTATACTCTTGTGTAAGCTCCCAAGCCGATCATATGTTAAAGCTAGTACTCACACACTTAGACATTAGTATTCTTGTTCATTTTTATATTGTTCATTTTTGTATTTATTCCAGTATTTTCTTATTGTGTATCTCTTATATCTATTGTGCATCTTGTATATTCATATATATTTACTGTTACATAGTTTTTATCATTGATTAGAACTGCTGTTAGAGATGTACTCTGCTCCTTTCCTGACTGAATATATTTTTTCCAAATCACACTGATGAGTGGTATCCTACACATTATGGACCTCGGGATATTGTGGGTTTAGAGTCAGAGATCCTGGCTCTGGAGGGACTTATCCCAACTGAGACAGATGACCCGAGACTTGTAGCTTCTTAGTATTCTTGTACTGGATTTGTCTCCAGCTTATTTTGTTAGTATTCTTTCAGACATATTGATGTTATTATTTTAGACTCATGAGTTGTATGCGATTATTCTATTCTTTATCATATTCGTGCTCGTTTCTATCTTAGATCTGTAATTGAGTATATTGTTATTGTTGGTGGTTCATTATAATGCTAGATAGATTACCCAGACAGCGTTCTACCACCGATTCTGCGGCATAGGCTGGGCGTTGTTCCCGACTTGCATCCCTACATCGGGTGCGGGTCATGACACATTTTTAGTGGTGGCCCATGTAGGCCAGGCTTCGCAAGTTATGCGATATCGTGGTAGTGCGACAACTTAGTTGTACTATTACGAGCCTATTTCAGGATATAGGATATAGGCTATAAGCTGAGAATACTCAATCACATCTAGGAAATTCTTTTGATTCATTCAACTATTCTCCTTTGATATTGATACTTGATCTCTTAAATTGTCCTTTCCTTGAGTGTCTTACATCATGTGCTATATTGATTCTTTCTTTCGCTTTGTCTCAGGATGCCGCCTAAGACTAGATCATAGCAGGTGAGAGCAGCTTTTGAGAGGTCTGCGATATCTTGAGGGCCTGCACCAGTCACTTCTCCGGTGATTAGAGTATCAGCTGCTTTCGGAGGTCCACCACCTACTCAGAGGACTATGCTAGCTATATCTGAGGGGCTTCCATCTCCACCTCCTGTGCCAGCAGAGGTAACATAGATGTTTACACTATTAAGTTAGATGCTCG
This sequence comes from Iris macrosiphon, assembly GCA_036927795.1. Lineage (NCBI taxonomy): Eukaryota > Viridiplantae > Streptophyta > Magnoliopsida > Asparagales > Iridaceae > Iris > Iris macrosiphon. The sequence goes on along the minus strand of JAYESA010000016.1, from coordinate 6,126,340 downwards.
AGGCACAGAGGGCTCAGTTAGAGGCACATCAGAGGCAGACCGATGTTTTACGGCAGGGCATCGAGAGTGCTCATCAGGTAGTAGGTGGCTCCTCAGGTTGCTCAGCTTCGGCCAGGCAACATTCAGGACTTCAAAAAGCTGGAGCCTAGGGTCTTCAAGGGTACGGAGGGCATCGTCTATGCTGTTGATTGGCTCGAGGGCATTGAGCGTCTTATGAGGGTGTCCCGTCTTTTTGAGGATATGAAGGTTGAGGCGGTAGGACTTCAATTGTTCGATGTTGCCCGCACTTGGTTCAGGAATGAGCCAATTCTTGTTGACACGAGACAGTCTTGGGAGGTATTCAAGGACCTTTTCAAGAAGAAGTTCTTCACTCGGGAAGACAGGCTAGACTTGGGAAGGCAGTTTGAGAGTCTCTTTCAGGGGAGCATGTCTGTAGAGGAGTACGATGCAGAGTTTGGCAGGCTGAGTCGATTTGCAGAGTATTTGGTGAGAGAGCGGGAAGTTCGGGCTATTCGTTTCTGTGAGGGCCTAAACTGGGAAGTGAAGATCCTCATTCCATCTTTTTATGAGACATACTCGAAGATAATTACGGAGGCACGCAAGGTTGAGCGGGAGTTGGGTTTGGAGCTCAAGAGAGACCGTGATTCTTTTCTGGGGGCAAACAGCAGTACAGTATCTACAAAACATCCTCATTTCCAGTCTAGGCCTTTCCAGCAGCCACAACAGCACCAGACTCCAGCTAGGGCACCGTTTTATCAGGCACCATAGTAGTAGAGATAGTTACATCCACTTCTGCAAGAAGCCCGACCACATCAGGGAAGTTACAACAATCTTCCTGCTACTTCTGCAATAAGCCCGGCCATTTTTGGTGCCTAGTAAACCGACGCCCTAACTGAAGTCTGGTGCTATTATGGCTGGTGAAAAGGCCTAGACTGAAAATGAGGATGCTTAGCAGATACTCTGCTGCTACTAGCCCCCAAAAAAGAATCGCGGTCTCTCTTGGGTTTCAAGCTCAACTCCCGCTCAACCTTGCGTGCCTTCGCAAGTATCTCTGAATATGTCTCATAGAAAGATGGAATGAGGATCTTTACTTCCCAGTTTAGACCCTCACAGAAGCGGATAGCCCAAACCTCTATCTCCTCACCAAATACTTCGTAAATTGGCTCAACCTACCAAACTCTGCGGCGTACTTCTCTACGGACATGCTTCTCTGAGTAAGGCCCTTAAACTTCCTCCTTAAGTCCAATCTGTACGCCCAAGCAAAGAACTTCCTCTTGAAGAGGTCCTTGAACACCTCCCAAGACTGTCCCGTATCAGTAAGAAGTGGCTCATTCCTGAACCAAATATAGGCGATATCGAACAGCTGAAGTCCTACTGCCTTAACCTCCAGATCCTCAGCAAGACGGGACACCCTCATGAGATGCTCAATATCCTTGAGCTAATCATCAGCGTAGACGATTCCCTCGATTCCCTTGAAGACCCGAGGTTCCATCTTCTTGAAGTCCTGAATATTACCCGGCCGAATCTGGGCAACCCGCGGAGCAACCAGCTGCTGGACCGAAGCTCCTCTCTCTACTACAGCAAGGGCAAGTTGATGAGAACTCTCAATACCCTGTCATAACACTATCTATCTAGCAATTAAGATATAATAATACCACCAATAAAATATGAGTACTCAATCACAGATCTATAAGATGGAACAATCGTACGAATATAATATAAAGAACTGAAGAGTCAAATACAACTCACATGACAAATAGTAACCAATGAGTCATTTAAAGGAATACTAATAACAAAATGCTGGACAGAAATCTAATACAAATAAATCTATCTACTGAGATATGGGTACTGGGTCGTCTGTCTCAACCGGGATGAGACCCTCCTGAGCCAAGGTCTCTAGCTCTAAGCCAACTACATCCTGAGGCCCATAGTGAGTGGGATACCACTCCTCAGTGTCATCTGGAAAAAATATATCCAGTCAGAAAAGGAGCAAAGTATATCTCTAACAGCAGTTCCAATAAATGATAAAATCTATGTAACAGTAAATAGAGAGAATATATAAGATACAATATACAAGTATAAGAGATATGCATAATAGGAATACTGGAATTAAATACAAGAAATTAACATCATGGAAATGAGCAAAAAATACTACTACTATGTGAGTGAGTACTAGCTTCAACATGTGATCGGCTTGGGAACTTATACAAGGATTATGGCCCGGTTAGTCATACGTGTGGTGTATGATCAACACTCATAATGACATACACAAGGAGAGTATGATCACATATCTACACTAACACTCCCTGTCCCGACTGGTATAGTGGATCCAACCATGGTACGGGATTCACTAGGTAGGTAGGTAGTCTCTCCAAGAATCAATATTTGTACATGTATAAGAAAATCAAGGAACAAGACTTGCACAAGATACACCATAAATACCAAGGAATAATATCTCATGACGAGATCCAGATATACCAATCTGTGTAACCATCCTGTCAAGAAATCAAGGATATCTACACTAAATACAAAAAACATAAATGAGAAACTATCAGAGAATATACTTACCTGGAATCCGGTAAACAGTATCAAAGATATCTGAAACGGTGCCTCGAAGACCTAAATATGGAATATTACATCAATACAAGATTTTGGAATAAAAATAAGTTAAACTAGTCAAATTCTAGGTCACAAAGCCATTTCTAGGTCAAAACACTCAAACTAGGTCAACTCTAGGTCAAACTAGCTATTTCTAGGTGGTATGAGTCCATCTCTAGGATATTGGGTTCATACACTATGTAACTAGGCTATACTAGCTATGTTAGGATACTAGGATACTAACATTATACGTATCATAAGATACGTAAAATATTAGATATAAAAATATAATATATATATATATATATATATATATATATATATATATATATATATATATATATATATATATATATATACAAGTTGAAAATATATAGTATCCCTAGATAAACTAATACTAAGTGGATACCTTGGCTTTGAGCCAATACGATATCACACCACCTACACCCCCTCTTGATACACAACCCAAAACCTTGAGGATAAGTCAGTATCTTGACATTACCTTGGTATTACCTCAAGGTAATACAGGTAATACCAATACCTTATTAACTTCAATACCTTAGTATCAAACTAGATCTTAACTTAATATTATAGTATCAATATTATAACTAATGCCTTACTACCAAGGTATTCTAATACATTACCTAACTATGACCCATCAATACCTGAGTATCTAACTAGCACTAATATCTACTTACCTCACCTTACTACTCAGATATTGCTTGGAGCACTTGTGTATCAAAGTGCGCCAGAACTCCCTGAACTAGAAATTTGTGCGCCAAAACTATTTTTGGCCATTTATGCGCCAATACCCGTTTTCGGCCACTTGTGCGCCAATAGTTATTTTTTGACCCATTGTGCGCGGATGTTATTTTCTTGCCTGATTTTATGTGCCAACCCTGAATTGTTATTTTATGCGCATGTATGCCCATATTCTCTTTAATATGCTTAACTCTTGATGATTACCTGGTTCTCTTTTATCCCGTTATTTTAGTTAATCCTAGTTATTTTTTGAATATGACATTCTTGATATTGATCTTGATTTTGTGACATGATCTAGTGATTGTACATCATAAATAAACTCCTGAATCTTGACATGGAACTGAGAATCTTGACATGGAACTAATAATCTTGACATGGAACTGATAATTCTGATACTGCTATGATATTCATGATAGTGGTTCGACGAAGCGCACTCCTGACATGCTAGAATTTCTTGAAGTGAAATGCTTGAACTGCTAAGATAATTCCTGTGGTTGATTTGCTTTTTTCTGCCCTGAATGTACTTGTCAAGCTACTGTCATATCCTTTCCTGCATCATGTCTAAGGCAAATTTTTTAGCACCATGGTCAAAAATTCTTGATAACTTGCCTAGGATAACAACTAGCATAAATAAATTAGAAGCATTTAGAGAGATTTTCTGGCTACATGCAATCCCGACTTCCTAGTGACACCTGATAGATTTGGAGCTCTCCGTCGTGAGAGGCACACTTCCAACACACCGTCGAGTGTTGCATTACAAGATTTTTTATCGTAAAGAGGTCTACGAATAATTATGGGAAAACATCAAAGTCTGCGTACCTGAATCAAATATTTTATGTGCCTTTGGGAAAGAGGCATCCGTACCACCCTGTGGGTTTGTTCGCCTTCGTAAGCCTCGCGACCGGGCCGGCTTTCCAGCAACTATCGCCTATCTCACCCGGCACTTTAAAAAGATCTATATATGTTAATTATATTATGTATCCCTTACGTCTGGATGATCCGGATAGTCTGCAGGACATGTGGTTATATGGAATCTCAAACTGCATATGTTAGTAACTATACTGTGATAACCCTAGTTAGTTATTGATAACAAGACGTAGCACATGATTGGTCGTGATTACTTGATTTCCAGTCTGGTTCTGTCCTGATTTATTTTTAACAATTGATCGTGAGAACTATAATTAAAGCCTGACTCCAGATATCCCTGTTTAATACTCCAGAGCATGTTTAACTATTATTTTTACCCGTCGTACTTATTTAAATGTTCCTTATACTATTTCTTATTGATTTGTCTGCATGCTGGTTTTAGTTTCAAAGATTGGCTCCCTTGTGGTACTTGCTATTTTGGGGTCTGACCCTACTGGTTTTGTATGGCCAAATTTTGGAGCAGGATCGCAGGATCTCCCGTATTTTCTGTCTCAAAATGGTGAACACCAGGAGAACCCGAGGACATGAGTGGGTTTCTTCTTCCTCACCCACTTAATTTTGTACATTATTCTTTGGAGGTGTTTATGCCACCGATAATGTGTTTAGCTCATATTTTGGAATTTGACATTCTAGCCTGAGGGCCTATATGTAAAGCATATTCTAAACTATAGCTAAAACTGATCATGTAATATTGTACTCTTGCTAGTTTTGGAGGATTTCTTTGATACGGACCATGATTCGATTTGGTGGATGCGGAAAGCTTAGTCCATGGTACATCGGACCCTTAAGTATTCTTGAGAGGGTCGGTGCAGTGGCCAACAGACTAGATTTGCCGCCTGCATTAGAGGGAGTACACAACGTGTTCCACGTGTCATATTTGATACGGTACGTGGCAGATCCTAGCCATATATTAGATCACTTGGAGATCGACGTAGATCTGACTCTCAGCTAGAGCAGCCTGTGGAGATTCATGATCGCAGAGAGAAGGTGCTACGAAACCAGACGATTCCTTTGGTATGCGTCACGTGGAAGAATCACTCTCCAGGGGAGTCTACCTAGGAGCGAGAGGCTGAGATGCACGAGCGATATTCTTATCTGTTTTAGCCGTGAGGTATAATTCTTTTTTCTAATTGTGATTATTTTTGGTAGTTAGTTTCTTCCTTAAATTTCGAGGACAAAAATTTTCTATTGTGGGTAGGATTGTCACCCTCACTTTTTCAAATAGGGGTAATTTAGTAAATTTGCATAGTTATTTTATTTTTAGAGATTATATTTAATTAGAGTGCTATATATATTTATTTGTGTTTTGTATTAATTATTTATAGTTAGTGGGCTAGCCTATTATTTATATTTGACACTAGTGAACCCAATTAGACTTGTCATGACAACTTATTGAGCTCAACATGGACTAAGCCCATTAGACCCATTCCTTATAATTAATTAGGAGGAATAGACAAATTTGTATAGTATAAAAACTTTCCAAAATAGCCCTCCTTAATTATTCTTCATAATTTAGCATGTAGGAAAAACTTGGACATTTGTTGAAACTTAGAGAGGGTAAAAGGGGGGCCGGCTACTAAGATGGGTCTTCTCCCTCTCTCCTCTCCATTTGTTCTTTCAATTTAGATCCCCAAATTCTTAGATCCCCAATCACTTCATCCATCCATCAATTCCTCTCAATTCATTCACATTCCCTCTCATACTCATCACTCAAAGAGCATTGGAACTTGGAGTAGCAAGGAGCACTTGGAGGAGGAGCTTTGGCAAGGAAATTTTGTCCGGATCATGTCCGTAGGAACAGTTCATTGCGAATCCATCTCCCAATAGGTATATGTTCTCCATTAAAATTTAAAGTCTAAAAGAGATTGATTTAATTAACAAACGATAAGAAAGTACAGAGAAGTCCTAGGAGACAATCTAAGTACAAATTTGTTTTCTAGGGGGTGACGATGGAGGGTTAGGAGAATAACAACTCTCTTTACTCCGTGGACGATCCGATGTGGGAGGAGGAAGCTCTTCTCTCTTGCTTGACTATATGTTCACAGATAGTCGGCCTTTATATGTGTATGATACCCTGCTATTTATAGCCGTCATATTGACGTGCTATGGATGTCGCAGATTCTTGTGGTTGGTGGCCGCATAAGGCCCCTTCAGCATAATACGATCGTATCGGTAGTTGCATGTCACGGGGGAGCTGCCACGTGAGCTCGGCTGAGATATATTGTTGATGAGATCTCGGGGTTGTTTTAACCCGTTGTGTGCATGAATTGGTCAGCTGGACACGTAATCTGCACTAACTGGGTGAGGATCTCTTTGGTTGTAACAGAAAGATCTCGTGAGTCAGGGGCCGTATAGCCGTCTTGGCCGCATAGTTGTTATGGTTGTATATGGTCGAGGTCACATATGGGAACTGTGTGGGGTCGAGGTCGCATATAGATGAGGCCGTCGAGTGAAGAGGCCGTAGAATGTTGGACACGTGGCTCTGTATATATGACGAAGTCATTAATACCTGATGTGACTTTTTATCTTTTTTGAGTCACTGTCTCCCTCGTGATTCTCGAGGCGGTCAGGGCAATACGTGCTCTGTCAGAACTTTATGCCAGACCTTTGGGCCGTATGACGGCTCTCCTCTCTTTGTCTCCTCAGGCCGTATGAAGGCTAGTATGCATCTTCCGTCTGGCCGCATAGATCATGTTTTTATGCGGCATGAGCTCTATGCGGCCTGTAATATTTTTTTATGTTTCTAAAAGACCCCCTTCAAAGTTTCCAAAATGACTAGTTTGGAATACTTTGAATAAGAAGCATGGTCGAGCACTTTTGGCCCCATAGGGATGACATGCAGCAAAACTATGTTGCTGCATAGTGGACTCTGCCAGGCTGTCAAATCATTAATGAGAGGATTTGGCCCAATCTTCGAGGAAATCTTTTAGAATTTTGTGGCATTAGGGGATAAAGTGGCCCAACAACCAAGGAGTCACCGTCATCCATGGCTGTTATATGAATCAAGACGACTCAGGATCCGAACAGCCGTCGCTTCATATCCAGCCGAATGTTGCTGCCTATATATATATGGGGCAGAGGAGAGAGAAAAACCTTCTTCATATTTTCTTATTTCCTTCTCTTCTTCTTACTACTGCTGCCATAGCCCCCAAAGTTGCTTCCTCCTCCGCCGCCGCCGCTGCCGCCACTAAGGGTAAGGGGAAGGCCAAGAGCAAGGAAAAGGGAAGTACCGCTGTGGCAGACCATCTGCCGTTTCCCGCTGACGTTCAGCCGCCGATCAAGGGTAGGTCTTGAACGAGGAAGAAGAACTGATTCTCTGAACTGCAGAGACACATGTGCACAGTTGGATGCATGTATTCGTATATACACTAACTTCTTACTGCCGCATGGGTGACCCTGCCGCATATGAAGCTATGCCTATAGTGACTTATGCCGCATGGGAAACCATGCTGCATCGGATACGATGCCGTATAAGCGCAGGGCTTGGTTTGGCCGCATAGGCCATCCAGCCGCATGAGCATACCCTTCTAATTATTTAAAGTTCTAATCGTGCTCTTTCATGGTTTTTTGCAGTGACTCTGCCTACTACACCCTCTGGCAAAGTAGTCCTTGGTCACGATATGCTTCTGTTGAATATGAACCTTAGGGACCTGATCATGGCCGTCAAGACCCAGATCAACGAAGACCTCCCCCCAGGACGTTAACAGAAGATTGCCGCACAGTCGCATGGCTTCTTGCTGAGCCAGATAAACTCGGAAGAGATCCTGGCTGATGATGGACCACACTTTTATAAGAAGTCATACTTCTTGTTCGGGGATGCACTGGAATCTTTTAAACCTGAGTTGGGGATAACCAGGAATAATTGGTCGTTCACCTTCCGTGGGATCGAGATAACGTTTCCTTCTTTTGAGCGTCCCTTGCCTTTATTGGATCTGAAGGTGATAATGGATCCACGCAGGATGGGCTGGAACTTGATCCCTGAGCAGCATGTGGCTCTCCTTGGCCACATTAGGGATGGAAAGAACAAGGGTAGTTTCATAGCACGAAGGAGTCATCCTCATACTACTTGATTAGATTGAAGCCAGGCCTTGTCGGGAGTGATCTAGGACCGAACCTCAGCATATATGCGGCGGGCACCTTCTTTCATCGGGTCTCCAAGAAGGGAGCTTACCCCCCGTGACCCTGTGGATCTTGAAAAAGTATGAGAAAGAGCTCCAGGATTCTGATCTATTTTTTGCCGTGAGGGATACGTGCCACGGTTTAGAGATGAATCACCCTTTATTCGTGGCGCTAATGGAGTTATACAACCTTCATACCAAAACTTTATTCACGCCTGGTGGCGAGATGGAATTGGCTCTGTATGAGTTGCATGTCGTCTCAAGACTTCCCTAGGGCGATGAACCCTATGAAGAGTATACTCCGAGTAATAAAAAACTCGGGGAACCATTATGCCATCACAGCATCTCCCAGCGATCGTCGAAGAAGACAAAGAAATCCACTGAGGGGTCCTCTCCTCATATTACAGCTTGGGCTCGTCATCTTTTCCGGTATCCAAGGATTCCACTAGAGTTTGTGTTTAGGCACCGAGATCTGAACATGAAGTGGCCGACTCCATCCGGGAGATGAGGGTACAGGTCGCTCCCGCAGAGGAAGACGTGGAGGGTTCCTTGAAGGAAGTGGAAGAACCCGTTAACGAACTGGGTGACCTGGAGGGGGAGCTTAGTTACTTTCTCTTAGACACCCACAAGTTATTCGCCAAGGTGGTACTGGCAGGATACTTAATGATCTGGTTACATAACTGCGTGCTCCTTGGAGGGTCTGGGATAATAGAGAGGATCAGTCGCACCCTCATTCTTTCGGCTGTGAAGTTAGTTTTTAGCCACAAGTTAGCCCTTCTACCGGCTATGGTATGTTGTATCAATTGGGGGCTCCGTAACTTTACCCAGAAGCTTGAGGACCATTTTGGTAAGGGGCATTTCAACATAATTGAGCTCCCTTACCATTATCTGATGGGCTGGCTTCTTTTACATCACGGGTCTCTGATGAGGCCTGGGAACGATGAGGGCATGGTGGCTGCTGATGCCCATATCCGCAAGAATCGGGGGATGAAGTGGAAGTATGACACGGTTCCTGCCGGCAGAAGCAGTTCTCGTTCATGACTGACTGGAGTTTCTTCACGTCTGAGTCAGTGTTTACTGACGATGAAAGAAATATCACTTACCAAGATAATGGGGGGGGGGGGCACAACCTGTTTGAGAGGCTCTTTCGCTGGCTCTAGGCCATTCGTCCATCCTATCTGGTATACCAGAACAAGGCTGCATTCTTTGTAGAGCTTTACTTGCCCAGCCGATTTGCTTGCCAATTCGGCTACACCCAGCTTCTATTGGGTCACCCGAGTGCTTATTGTAATGCCCCACAACCGTACGATGCATTATACTGAGTCAGATTGAATGAGGTAATAGCTGGTTATATTTTAATTTTGTTGGATTTAGGAACAAGTATTGATTGAGTTGGTTTTATGTGCAGATCGCTAGTGGAGTTTAATAGAAATCAGGTGTTCATTTAGAGCAGTACTAGGATAGCTGGATTGAAGCAATAATGCCGTCTTCCTTAGTCCGATCGGTCGGATGATTTGGAGAGTATGGCCTGCTCGCATGGTCATACCAATTGAGTAGATCATGATTTGCATCAGACCACGGGTTCAAGGGATCGACCGTATCGGCAAGGCATGGTGCTTAACGGAATCAGACTCGGTAAGTGGGCTCTGTCCCTTCTCCTCTACTCTATCATGCCTAATAATATGGAACACACATAAAGTATTGAACACTTGGACTGGAACTTGGAAATTACTATACTGTGGCGTGCATAGAGTGTACATCATTTGGTTGGATATGATTTGTGGCTTGAGTTAGTTTTGCGTTGGACAGTTGGAGCTTGAGTAGGCAGTTAGAGCTTGAGTGGATCATCTTGGTTGGAACATAGAGGCACTTCGGGCGAGCGAACGAGCGTGCATCCGTGTACGAGTATCAGTTGGGCGCTTTGTCAAGCAAAGCATGCAGTTGTGGTTTAAAATCGGAAAACTGCATCGGTGAGGGCATTGTGCCACAGTTGTGGCATTGTGCCATAGGATTTTTCTGAGCGAGGGGTGTTGCACCAATTGGAGTATTTTGTCGAAGTGGCATAGTGCCTATGGGGATAACTTGAGATGGTGCTTTGGGATATAAGTTGGAGAATGGTTTTGGATAGTTGGTTGGATTAAGGCTAGGATCGTTTGGTAGGACGAGAATGCTCGATTCTCTCATCATACCTACTTGGTGTCTGCATCGGTCATGGACAACCTGTTGCACACAGGGTTTGGTTTTCTCGAACGGGAAGGCTCCAGGGCACTGGGATTGTTCGGCCATGGAGGAGACAAATGGTAACGTGCCTTGGGCGCGGTGCCGACGGTTCGATACGACCAGGCGGGCTAGCTACTCAGCGCTGGATCAGGTAGAACTGTAGTTGATTAGTCCTTTATGGCTTGGCCAGTGACTCCATATAGATACGAGTTGGTTTGCTTTGCTTTGGTTTGGTTTATGCTTTTCGTGTAGGCGGCGGCCACCTTGCCTCTGCAAGAGTGTGCATATCAATGATTGGATTAATAAGGCTTGAATTGTGGCTTGGTTTGAGGATAGATATTGAGGCTTGGATTGTGGTTCGATAGGTTCATGCGTTTTTTGGGTTTCAGTAGGACGGTTTGCATGCTAGTTTCCCTTTGAGTTGTATATATATCTGTTTGTATATTTTGCTTCAGTTGAATGCTTGCATGCTTAACCTGCTTTACAGTTTTCCTTAACATGTCTTACCTCTGCCATAAAATAAATCTAGGATTCAAGTAGAAAGATCACCATATAACTGTTTGCATTCACTATTCTACTTAGTATCGCTTTAGACGAGTGGGTTACCACGCTCACCAGTACGGCTGTGTACTGACCCATGTTTGTGGACATTATTTCAGGTACGCAGTGTAGTGGAGCTGCTTGGATATACGGGACATAATGTATGAATGGTAAGTACCTTTTTGGGCAAGAGAAAGAGCAAGAGTATTGTATCGCCTTTGTGGAATTACCCTTTATGGCATTTTTTAATTTGACCCTATCGAGAGCTTCGCTGCGTATACTTTAATGTGTGCTTGGTACACAATACTTGAATTTTGCTACAACTTGGTCGTTTCGATGATAACTTTGATGTTTAACAATATCGCCTTGTGCGAGCGCAACTCGAGGCTCGTACGACATCACGTCCCGATGAGAACGATTGTCATGTGAGAGTGCTGCAATATGGTGATTCACGTTCAGCGGGAACGATTGAGCTTACTGGAGATTGGGGCATGACAAATTAGTATCAGAGCGCCTGGTTCATTTCCTCGGACTTTGTCCTTTGGTTTATCATAAACTATAAATATCTTCCACGTGTCGTTTAGCTCTTGGCTCTACTCGGTGCTGCATTGGATGTTTCATGCAATAAGTCTACATATTTGCTGGTTGTGGGTGCATATTGTTCTTCTTTGCATTGGCTTTTATTAGTTTTTCGGTAGATCACTTAGCATCGTTGGGCGTTGTTGCATTCATGCAGTAAGTTGTGTGGCGTTGTTATATTTGTGTAGAAAGTTGAAAGGTGTCATTGCATTGGTTTGGCTTGTCATTTAGGGAGTTTTTGGTTGCATCAGTGGATCAGTTGGTTGGCAGACGAGATTGGTTATGTGGCATGTTGTGAGTAGAAGCATCTGATGAGAATGGATCGTTGTGCGAGTTGCTCTTGTAGCGAATATGTTGGATGGAGTTTAATTTTTGGCTGGGTATATCACAGAGAACATTGGCTGAGCAGGTTTGAGTTAGCTTGGGGATATCAGGATAGCGTTGCACGAGTTGCTTTTATAGCAAATGTGAGGAACAGTTGGGTATTGGGTTGGATTACTTGAAAGATATCGTTGCACGGGTTGTTCGTGTAGCAAAAATATCAGACGGTTTAAAAATAGTTGAAATATCGAGAATGGAACATGGCATACATTGCATAACGTGATTGATAAGATGGTTCATGCATTGGCTGAGTTTCATGTCAGACTTAAGTTAGGGATGGCGGGTTCAGGCATAAGGGATGGTTCAAACGGATCTTGGATCAGTGCAAAGAAGGGTGACGTAAGGAGCGACTTGATTCTGAGTGGTATATGATATATCACATAGTTAAGTGGCATTGGAATATTTTGGATATACATTAATGGAATTGCCTCAATAGACAAGGGTAACAGGAATATAAGTTGGTTGGTGCACATCGACTGAGTTAGAAAATGGAATATGGAGCAAGCGAATATTGAGTTGCGATCGAAAAGTTTACCCTAGAATAGTTGGTTTGGAATAGACGTTCGTTGACACAGAGTAAGTGCTAGAGTGACTCTATTTCCAAGTGGTATATGATGCAATAAGAATTTGACTCAGGTATTCTATGTTATACTTGAGCGATCAAGAATGGACTTATGCAAATGGAAGTATTGTTGGATTTGAGTGATGGACGAGAATAAAATCAGCAATAAAAAGAGTGATTAGAATTTGAAGGATTGATACAGACCAAGTATTGGAAACAAGTGAAGATCGATCAGATGGAAAGCTGAATATCAGAGTTCACTTGCACGATTTGGAATTTTGATGGAGCATTCATGGATACAAAGAGAGAGTTGAGCATGAGGAACGAATAGTTTGGATACGCTTGAGCGAGCGATGGATAAATCGAAGGATAGCGAGTACGGACTACGAATTTTGGAAACACATTGGAGCTATTGGTTGAGCAATGAAACACGATTTGGTTTGGAGGGGCAATGTGATGGATTCGTACGGACTTGAAGAATTTTGGATATTGGCGCTCGAGAAGTTGGACTCATAGTTTAGCGGAAGTAAAATTTGGCGAAATGGTACAACGATGGTAGACGCATTCTTCGAAAGACATAAATGGGCATGAGACAAGTCTAGTTGATGTTAAGTCAGATTGGAAGTTAACACTTGCATTACGGAGATGAATTGAGGCAACAAGTAAAGGCAATATTGATTTAAGATTTAGTTAGAACTGATGCATGAGTCATTAAGAGTGTGTGGACTAATCAAAAAATAGATAAATCAAGACAAACTACGGAATGGAACGAGAGCAAAGATTTGTGGCAGATGGACTTTTGAAGATAGCTAAACGAGAGAGCAACGTTGAAAAAATACTGTGCTGCTCGAGCAAGTTGGACGTGCATTATGAAGCTGGCATACGGATAACAATGGGAGCAAGTCTATGGTTTTGGAAATCGTTGCAAGTAGTAGTACGAGAAGTCGAACATGGCAGTTCAAAAAATTTGATGTATTCATGACAGAACGACGGATTGATGGAAGACGATTTCAACGGGCGTAGTTCTCGATTTGTGGCTTGGATAGATAATAAGACTTTAGGTGGTTAAGCGGCATTTGGTTGACAGATCGTCAAAGGTAGTGCATGAAGTGCTCGGATTCAGAAGTTTGTTCGGATGGAATGGTTGGATTATGGCTCAGATTGCAGATGAGATATATCATGGTTCGTAGTAACTGTCCATCGTGATGACTTACAATTATCGAGCGTAGCTTCGGGATAGCTGATCCTAGCGACTTGATCGCCAAATCAGGGATAAATATTGTAGACCCATAGAACGACCCTTGCGGTGGCACATTTGAGAATGCGTCGAGGGAGGATGTGAGTGGTATATATTGGAGATTGGCCTTAGTGACTGAGTGTTGGATTTGAGAGATCCTTGGGATAGCCTTTAGCTGAAGATGCAGCCAGAAGACCGAAGCGATTGTGGAAATGGCCTAAGTCAACTGATGAGATTCGGAGTCACAGATTTTTGAAGATAATATTTTCTCTGACTCGTCGTGCCCTGGAAGGGAATAACATTCATATGAATTGACGACTGTAAAACTATCTTATGAAGTTAAAACAGCAGCTCATTTAGATCAAATTCTTGCAATACTGGAAGGGACAGATGTGCCTCAAGTCTACAAGATGCATTAGAACTTAGTCTGGGATGCGTGCTCGTACAGAAGGCGAATATGATATCCTGTGCTTCGAGGCAGTGGAAGCAGCGTGAAGAACTATTCCATGCGCTACCTAGGAATTATGGCGAGTGTGTCCATATTAAAATTGTGGCAACACTTTTCCTATGGCATGGTGGCAAAATCTTTATGGATCACATGAACCTCAATATAGATGTTCACCCAGTGAGGTATTAAGATTGAGGAATAGTTGTTTGGGTGAGCTGATTTAAGAGAATAGTTTGATATTTCGATAAGTCGCCTAGCTGGGGTTGTATCAGTTGTAATGATCGTTCGTAGCATGAGATAATATTTGAAGATGGTGCTTCCAGAATATTGTGCGATTGGAGTCATGCTAGAGTTTGGTTAGTTAAGTTTGGATGGTGCTAGTATGGATTCAGAAATAGTTGGATGGATTGAGTTGGAATAGGAACTGATTTGAGTCAGGTGGGAGGATCGTCAGTGGAAAATTATCGTATTTGAGTATAGCGCTTGTGCGAATATGTTGGAATGAACGTCATGATTGGTTCAATTGAGAGTGAAGTGAATGAATGCCTCGGACATAAAGATACTCTTATAACTTTTCCAAATTTGCTATCACTAAGCTTAGTTGAAATGCATGTATTTCAAGGACGCCTTAAATATGTGTATGATCCAAACTAAGCGATATAAGGAATTCGTATTGAGCTGCAAGGAGGATGTAAGAATATGGAATTTGTGCGAGCGTTTCGCGCAACCGAGATGCTGAGTCTGGATCAAGAGAATGTGAGTTACGTGGAGCAGATTTATGAATTGGGCAAGCATCATACGATAAGGAATGGATACTGGTTCGGTTCGAGGACGAACCTGATTCTAAGTGGTATATTATGTAATATCCCGCAACCGTATGGTACAATACGCAGAGTCAGATTGAATGAGGCAATAGCTGGTTACATTTTAATTTGTTGGATTTGGGAACAAGTATTGATTAAGTTGGTTTTATGTGCAGATTGCTAGCGGAGTTCGATGAAAATCGGGTGTTCGTTCAGAGCAGTACTGGGATAGCTGGATTGGAGTGATAATGTCGTCTTTCTTAGTCCGATCGGTCGGATGATTTGGAGAGCACAGCCTGCTCGCACATTCATACCAATTGAGTAGATCATGCTTTACATTGGACCACGGGTTCCAAGGATCGGCCGTATCGGCAAGGCAGGGTACTTAACGAAATTAGACTCGGTGAGTGGGCTCTGTCCCTTCTCCTCTACTCCTTCATGTATAATAATATGGAATACACGTAATGGATTGAATATTTGGACTGAAACTTGGAAATTACTGTACTGTGGCGTGCATAGAGTGTACGTCATTTGGTTGGATATGATTTATGGCTTGAGTTGGTTTTACGTTGGGCAGTTGGAGCTTGAGTAGGCAGTTAGAGCTTGAGTGGATCATCTTGGTTGGAACATCGAGGCACTTCGGGCGGAAGAGCGATGGTGCATCTGTGCACGAGTATCAGTTAGGCGCTTTGTCAAGCAAAGCGTGCAGTTGTGGTTAAAAACTGGATAACTGCATCGGTGAGGGAATCGTGCCACTGTTGGGGCATTGGCCACGAGATTTTTCTGAACGAGGGGTGTTGCACCAATTGGAGCATTTTATTGAAGCGACATAGTGCCTATGGGGATAACTTGAGATGGTGCCTTGGGATATAAGTTGAAGAATGGCTTTGGATAGTTGGTTGGATTGAGGCTAGGATCATTTGGTGGGACGAGAATGCTCGATTCTCTCGTCATACCTACTTAGTATCTGTATCAGCCACGGACAACCTATTGCGTACATGGTTTGGTTTCCTCGAACGGGAAGGCTCCGAGGCACCGGGACCATTCGGCCATGGCGGAGACAAATGGTAACGTGCCTTAGGCGTGGTGCCGACAGTTCGATACGACCAGGCGGGCTATCTAATCAGCGCTGGATCGGGTAGAACTGTAGTTGATTAGTCCTTTATGCTTTGCCAGTACTTCATATAGATAAGAGTTGGTTTGGTTTGGTTTGGTTTATGCTTTTGTGTAGGCGGCGGTCACTTGCCTCGACAAGTGTGTGCATATCGATGATTGGATTAATAAGGATTGAATTGTGGCTTGGTTTAAGGATGGATATTGAGGCTTGTATTGTGGTTCGATAGGTTTACGCGTTGCTTGGGTTTCAGTAGGACAGTTTGCATGCTAGTTTTCCTTTGAGTTGGATATATATCTGCTTGTATATTTTGCTTGAGTTGAATGCTTGCCTGCTTAACCTGCTTTACAGTTTTCCTTAACATGTCATACCTCTGCCATGAAATGAATATATGATTTAAGTAGAAAGATCATCATATAACTGTTTGCATTCACTATTCTACTTAGTTTTGGTTTAGACGAGTGGGTTGCCTCGCGCACCAGTTTAGCTGTGTACTGACCCACGTTTGTGGGCATTATTTCAGGTACGTAGGTGTAGTGGCCCTGCTTGGATATACGGGACATAATGTATGAACGGTAAGTACCTTTGTGGGCAAGAGAAAGAGCAAAAGTATTGCATCTCCTTTGTAGCATTATCCTTTATGGCATTTTTCAATTGGACCCTATCGAGAGCTTCGCTGCGTATACTCTGATGTGTGCTTGGTACACAATACTTGATTTTTGCTGCAACTTGTCTTTTCAATGATAACTTTGATGTTTGACAATATCGCCTTGTGCGAGCGCAACTCCAGGATCGTATGGTATCATGTCCCGATGAGAACGATTATCTTGCGGGAGCACTGCAACGTGGTGATTCACGTTCAGTGGAGAGGATTGAGCTTGCGGGAGATTGGGGCATGACACTTCTCTCGGATATAATGGCAACTTGATTGACGGGGCCCGAGCCTGGGCTTACTACAACACAACCGACACTTAGGCTCAGTTTTGCCTACCCGCTACCGGTGTCGTGCCGAAGATGCTTTATACAACCACGAAGTACTACTGCATGGCTAATGCTCTGCCAGCTGGCTTTGACCCAGAGCGGAGTTATATCGAAGGTACCATGTTGATGCCTCCAGAAGTGAGGGTGCGTCGGACGTCCAAAAAAGGAAAGAGTGTTGCTAAGCCTCTGCTCGTGGAGTTGGAGCCATCAACAGGGGAAGAGAAGACGATATCCTCTTCTGATAATCCTCCGGTTGTGAAGCACAAATCGAAGGTCGGGACCCAGCATGCTCGCTACTCCAAGAAGGTGAGGACCGATGTGGTCCCAGAGATAGGACCAGCGACAAAGACTAAGACCCCATAAAAGGGATCACAAGCGGAGAGGTAGGACCCCTTGTACTAACGGTTCCTGAAGAAGGACCCAATTTAGATGCTACGGCGGTGTCCGTAAACCGTCTCAGTTTGATTCTTCCTGATCCTTTTTATGAATCTCTCTCTTCTGGTCTGTTCGAATTGCAGACACAGGAAAAGAGGGACCGTCCCCGGTGGGCATCTGCTTCAGTTATTTCTTACGCTGAACCGGAAGAGAGAACCCCTCCAGAGTCTGACGTGGGTGCCTCAGAACTAGCACCTGAAGCTTCAGGTGCTCGGGGCTTGGATGCGGCATTGGCGGAGGAACCTCATACCCCTTTGGAGCATATATCCGTGGAAGACATGGAAGCTATGGGGGAGGCTATAACAATACTGGATGAGCCGAGGCCTACGCCACCTCACGCTGGTACATCATTTAGCAATTTCACAAAAGATCAGATTTTTTGGCTTTAGCTTCATATTCTTCGGACGATGTTAATTGTTGGTTATTCTGGTCCTGCAGGCCCTGTTCCTCCCTTACGGAGAGTGGACGTGGCTGTCGAGGAGGATATCGAAAGGTATCACTACCATATTTTCTAGGAAAGAGTATTTTAGTACTTTTCTATTTAATTAAATATTATGCTTGATAAATAATTATTTGTTATTGTTAGATGTTAGTTATTTAATTTGGACTTGTGTTAGTGGACCTAACTACTTTAGTTTGGACCCATGAACCAACATAAATTAATTGGTTAGACTTAGCCCATTTAGAAAGCCCATTGTTAAGGAGATGGATTAAATTAATTAAATCATTAGACTAGAAGCTTCCTTCCTTAATTATTTCTTAATGAGAGGCCCCAAGGGGTATTATGGACATTATATGATAACTTGAGGGAGAGGAAAAGGGGTTGACCTATATAATTAGAGGGAGAAATTTCTCTCTCCTCTTTTCATTCCAAATCTAGATCTAGAATTTTCCACTACCAAATTTTCTTCATTCCCACTTTATTTTCCTACCAAATTTATTCCAATTCCTTCCCAAATCACAATTAGAGACTTGAGAAGCAAGGATCTAGAAGGAGGAAGCAAGGATCTATAAAGAGGAGTAATGATCTACAAGTTGGAGACAATTTCATCTCAATTGGAGGTTTCATTGGGAATCCATCTCCCAATAGGTACAATTCAGTTTTGCCATTAAATTAAGTTCTAAATCTGAGATTTAACCATGGAAAATCAACCCATATGCATAGTCTACCCATAGGATTTGGTTTTGTGTTCGTAGGTGGCCTATTGAGAAAGTTATGGTACTTTTTGTGTCAATTTTGGGAGAATTCCGAGATTAACATTTGTTGTGTGTGTCAATTGATCCTATAGATCAATTTGGCATATGTTTATGTGTTTGGGGCTAGTGTTGTATCCATAATTGGATACATGTAGGTCGTATCCCAACAATTTGGTGATACATGTTATTTTGGGGATTTTTCCTCCAACACGGGACTTTGTACATATCGTAATTTGATTCGGACACATAGATCTATATTTGACACTTTGTATTATTCATAAATAATATATTTGACTTGTTTGTGTCCTTCGGGGTACAATTGGATGTGTGGTGGACTCGTGTCACATGCGTATCCTAGATCTAGTGGGATACGGTGTGATACTCTCCATATGTTGTGTAATTATATGTAGATCTAATTATTGTGCTCTTAATTCATGAGTTGTTATTGTGTATATATATATAGATATTATATATGTATTGTAGTGTATTTATTATAGTATTTATTGTGTCATAGATCTATGTATTATATATAGAGAGTATATATGTATATTTTGTTATAATATATATATATATATATATATATATATATATATATATATATATATATATATATATATATATATATATATATATATATATATATGTAAGTTTAATTGGGTAATTATATTATTTATAGTTGTTATATGATTATTTATATATATGTATAAATGTATAAATTATAATATATTTATGTATGTGTGCATGTGGCTATGTTGTAATATGTACATTATTATAGATGGGGTGTATTTATAGTTTATTTGGTATATATATATATATATGTTATATATATCTATATTATAGTTTTTAGCGACAGGCTATTAATGACAGCAGCTGCTATCATTAATAGAGGCGAGATTTAGCAGCAGCCGCTGTAGTAGTGGCGGCAGCATTTAATGACAACCGCCGCTGTCATTAAATAGCAACAATAGCGGCGGGAGAGGCAGCATTTAATGGGGATTATGTATTTAATTTTTTATTTTAGAATTTAATTATTGGAGGTTGTATTTAATTACCGTAATTTATTTAATTATTGTACGTTGTCGTTGCTTCGATATTTGGAGCGCTACCTGACTTTTGCCTTCCAACAAATTTCACAACCTTACCCTAGACGTGCTTGTCTTCCATTCTGATATTTTTGCAACTCATAATTATGATCTCTGTACCTTTATTTTAGCCGCACAAAAATCATCGCGGACGTTTATTTAAATCCTAAATAAATTCCAATTTTGTATCGTTGTGCGTTCCAATCGAAATTGGAGGCAACCTTGACCTATTTTTTGTACGACCCAAATTAGGATAATATTCTGTTTTGAGTCTTCTTCATTAATGCTATTGATGACCCGACCTGATTTTGGCCCCATGTCCTCCTAATTAATTTTAGAACACAACTCGCATTTATTTCTAATTAAATTGAGGATACTATTTTAACCGATTCTAAAAATCCCAATTTAATTCCAGTGCCCTGCTATTTGAGCCCATACAAACTTACAGTGCCCCCTGACCCTACAAAACACCAGACACCGAATCGCCCGCCAAATTTTCATCATTTTATGCGTCTGTGCAAATACCCAAATTTAAGGGGGCTAATTTACAAATTTGCATTTTGGTGTCAACACCCATTTGATTAAACAATGAAGGAGCCCTATTATTTAACTAAGTCACCACCCTCATCCCCACATGAAATTTCTCCAGGTCAAATCTGGACCACTCATTCAATGGGTGCATCCTCACCCTTGATTTCCCACATACACTACCCTATTTAATGTCCTATCCAAAGCCCTAATCCCCAAAAAGGAAACCTAGGAAACCCCCCAAGCTTCCCAAACCGTAGCCCCCATTCTTATTTTTCTTCTTCTTCTCTTCTTCTTCTTCTTCTTCTTCTTCCTTCCTTCTTCTCCTTTTAAATTACTTTTGAATTTCAAATTGATAAGGAAGGGGGGGAACACTGTTCACCGAGTCCCCCCACTATTACAGTTCCAGCCCGGCCATTGCTCCGGCCTGTGCTTCCCTGCTTTTCCGGTTCGGCTCTTCTCCGGCCACCGCCGGAGGGCTCGTCCCCCACCACTGTTCGTTCTCCCAACCGAGCCTGCACGCTCCGGCCGAGTCCCAAGCCTTTCAGCCGACCTGTGCATCTCCGGCGGCCCCTACCGAGCTACACCTCTCCGGCACCACCACTGCTCAAGCTCCGCCGGTGCTTCTCCGACCCCGCCCGGCCGAGCTTCCCGCTCCGAGCTCGTCCCCACCGAGGCCGGCGGCGGCCGCGTCCTCGTACGATGTCAGGACCGCCATCTACAACCGGCTGGTGGAAGACAGGAACGAGGAGGTTGTCGGGAACCCCGACTTCAAGGACCGGCTCTTGGCCCACTTCGCCGGATCCCGGCGACCCCCATCTCTTTCTCCGACACTCCACAGTACTCCTCCTCCTCCTACATTCCCTGCTCTCCCATTCCCCCTCTCGACCACCCGGCCGGCCATTGTCTCCGGCACCGGCCACGGACTCCTCGGCTAATCACCCGACTTCCTCCTAGCAGCACCTTCATCTCCGGCCCGACAAGCCTCCATCTCCCCCTGTGAGCTTCTCTCCTTCTCCTTCTTCCCTCTTTAATATACAATATAATGTATAGTATATGTATGTGATGTATAGAGTACAGTAGTTAATTTATGTATGGTGTATGTAATGTATGGTGCACATTAATTTATGTAATGTATAGTGTACCTTAATTAATAATATATAGTGTATATAAATCAATATAATGTATAGTGTACATATAATTGGTATATGTATATACATGTATTATATATATATATACTTAGTATATTTTCAATATATTAATTGGTATATATTTATATATATAACATAATATACGTTAATACGTATGTTTTGACATATAAATATACATGTATACAAGTATATAGTATCGTATTTTATTGGTGTATTTGTATATATTTAATCAATGTGTAGGTATATGTATAGTATTTATTTTAATTTAATGTTTAATACATGTATAAGTATAGTATATATATATACCTTAGTATAATGTAATGTGTGTATTTAATATATGTATATGTATATATCTAATCTACTTGGTATATATAAATACGTATTTTAGTATGTGTATGTTTTAATTTAAATTGGTATAATATGTGTTAATGTATGTTTCCGTATTTAATATTAAAAATATAATTAATTGGTATATTTACCTGTATATAGTATAAGTACGATTTGGTATAATTATAAATATATATTTGATTGGTATAGATACAAGATGTATTTTGGTATATGAATATAGATTTATATACATCTATTTAGTGTATATATATCATATACGTATTTTGTACAATTACTAATAGACACTTATATATATATTATGTATGTTTTTATTGGTATATACTCTGAGTGTAAATGTGTATTATATACGTATCCCTACTAGATGACCCTAGTTGACTAGAGCCATGCCTGGCATAGCCCTGAGGCCAGTGTATTTCTATTGTGTGTTAGTGTAGCATCTGATACAAGTGATATTATTATATGTTTATAGGACTGTCGGATTCTCCAGACGATACTCTGGGACAGGACATTGGTATTGACAGCTAAGGACCCAAGGCGAGTACATTCTCTGATTAGTTTCTAATTTATGATATCTCCTATGTTCACTGTATCTAGTGTAGATATCCATGCTCTTGACACATTGGTTACACGGATTGGTATACACGGATCTCGTCATGAGATGTTATTCCTTATTCATGGTGTAGCTTGTACAAGACTTGTTTCCTTGTTATCTTGTGCATGTACAGACACTGAGACCCGGGGAGATTTGCTACCTCCCTAGGGAATCCCGTGCCATAGCGTACCATGATTGGATCTACTATACCAGTCGGAGGGTGGGGAGTATTTTAGTGTAGATATGTGATCATACCCAACTTTATATGCATCATAGCTCACCCCACATCTCACGTCGGGTGCGGCCTGACCATTTATATGCTTCATAGCTGTTACGTGTGATTAGCCTGACCTCTACATGCATCATAGCTAACCAAAGGTTAGCCTGACCTTACATGAATCATAGCTAATCACATGTAACCAGCCTGATCAAGTTCCCAAGCCGATCACATGTTAAAGCTAGTACTCACACACTTAGTCATAGGTTTCTTGCTCATAGACATATTGTTTCTTTTCCTGCATTTACTTACAGTATTTCTAGTATTTCTTTTTGTACATTTCTCGTACCTATACATGCATCTCGTATATTTCCATCTAGAACTGCTACATAGTTTATATCATAAATATAGAACTGCTATTTAGAGATGTACTTTGCTCCTTCCTGACTGGAAAATATTTTCCAGACTATGCCTAGAGGACTGGTATCAGACACTGGTGGACCACAGGGTGAGTAGCTGAGACTTGGATTATGTTGAGTTAGATTATTTACAATTTAGACTTGTGTTGTATCTTCATTTCTTTTCTTCGATTTCTTATCGTGCTGTAGTTTTGATTGAGTATGTTGTTCATTTATTTTTGTTATCCGTGTCTCCTTATGGAGTTGGATACTAGTGTGAGATTGATTAGATAACATTTGACCTAGACAGCGTTCTACCGTCGATGCTGCGGCATAGGCTGGACGTACCCGCGCACTCGTGCCCCTAAACCGGGTGCGGGTCGTGACAATATATATATATATATGTATGTATGTATATATGTATTAATATGGATATATTGTAGTCTTAATTGCTAATTTCTTATATCAATAATATTTAGTATATGTATTATTTATATATAAGGGTAATTAATATAACAAGGTATTGGGAATTACCTTGAGGAGACCAAGGTAATTGGGGATACCCAAGATTTTGGGTTTGGGTATCAAGTTTGTGAATATTGTTGAGATACCAAGTTGGTTCAAAACCATGGTACCTATTTTAATGTTGAAATTATGATTCTATATTATTATAAATATTGTTTGATATATATTTTGAGGTGTTACCTTGGAATTTACGTATCCGGAGATACGGTATGCAAATATTTAAGATGTGGGTTTCTTGGCTTAGACTTTAGTATCTTGACCCAAGATTTTTGTGTTAGATTTGTGCAACCTAGAAATAGATAGTTGACCTTGGTTTGACCATAGTTGACCATACTTGACTTAGAGTTGACCATAGTTGACTTTTGACTTTGAATTGACTTTTTGGCCTCGAAGTTGACTAGTTTAACTTATTCTCTTTTCGGAACCTTATATTGATGTTGTATTCCATATCTAGGTCTTTGAGGCACCGTGTCAGACATCCGTGAGACTATTCTTTGGACTTCACGTGAGTACATTCTCTGATAGTTTTTTATTTATGATATCCTCTATGTTCATTGTATCTAGTGTAGATATCCATGTTCTCTTGACACTATGGTTACACGGATTGGTATATCCGGATCTCGTCATGAGATGTTATTCCTTGGTATATGGTGTATATGGTACAAGTATTGTTTCATTGGTTATTTTGTACATGTATAGACACTGATTCTCGGGAAGACTAGCTATCTTCTTGGGGAATATCGTGCCATAGCATACCGTGGTTGGATCTATTATACCAGTTGAGGGTGGGGAGTATTAGTATAGATATGTGATCAATATCCCTATTGTATCAAGTACTGATTACTGAATAGTGTTGATCATACACCGAACGTATGATTAGCCAGGCCGCATTGCATCTTGCCCAAGCCGATCACATGTTAAGCTAGTACTCACACACTTAGTCATTAGTATTCTTGTTCATTGGCATATTGTTCATTATTGTATTATTCTAGTATTTCCTTATTGTATATATATATCTCTTGTATCTATTGTGCATCTTGTATATTCACATCTATTTACTGTTACATAGTTTTTATCATTGATTAGAACTGCTGTTAGAGATGTACTCTGCTCCTTTCCTGACTGGATATATTTTTCCAGATGACACTGAGGAGTGGTACCCTACCTATTATGGACCCCAGGATGTTGTGGGTTTAGATTCTGAGACCCTGGCTCAAGAGGGACTTATCCCAACTGAGACAGTTGACCTAGGATTTGTAGCTTCATAGTATTCCTTTGTATGGATTTGTCTCTAGCTTATTTTGTTACTTCTTCAGACTCATTGGTGTATTATTTTAGACTCATGAGTTGAATTGTGACTATTATATTCTTTATCTGATTCGTGATTATTTCCATCTTAGTTCTATGATTGAGTATATTATCATTTGGTGGTTCAATATATTATTAGATATATTATCCAGATAGCGTTCTACCGCCGATTCTGCGGCGTAGGCTGGGCGTTGTTTCCGACTTGTACCCTTACACCGGGTGCGGGTCATGGCACGTTTTTAGTGGTGGCCTATATAGGTCTTTGTGAATATATAGGTCTAGCTTCACAAAGTATGTGATATCGTGGTAGTGCGATAATTTAGTTGTACTACTGTGAGCCTGTGATAGGATATAGGAAATAGGCTGAGATACTCAATCACATATAGGAAAATTCTTTTGATTCAACTATTCTCCTTTGATATTGCTACTTGATCTCTTAACTGTCCTTTCCTTGAATGTCTTACATCTAGTGCCATATCGATTCTTTCTTCGCTTTGTCTCAGGATGCCGCCTAAGACTAGATCGCAGCAGGGAAGAGCAGCTTCTGAGCGGTCTTTGACATCCCGAGGGCCTGCACCAGTCACTTCTCCGGTAATTGGAGTGTCAGCTGCTTTCGGAGGTCTACCACCTACTCAGAGGACTGTGCCAGCTGTATCTGAAGGGCTTCCACCTCCACCTCCTGTGCCAGCAGAGGCGTCACAGATGTTTATACTGTTTCGTAAGATGCTCGAGGCACAGAGGGCTCAGTCAGAGGTACATCAGAGGCAGATCGACGTTCTACGAAAGGGCATCGAGAGTGCTCATCAGCTTGCTCGTGCTATAGTCGAGAGAGGAGTTTCGATCCAGCAGTAGGATGTTCCTCAGGTTGCTCAGCTTCGGCCAGGCAACATTCAGGACTTCAAGAAACTGGAGCCTAGGGTTTTCAAGGGGACGGAGGGCATCGTCTATGCTGATTATTGGCTCGAGGACATTGAGCGTCTTATGAGGGTGTCCCGTATTTTTAAGGATCTGAAGGTTGAGGCAGTAGGACTTCAATTGTTCGACGTTGCTCGCACTTGGTTCAGGAATGAGCCAGTTCTGGTTGACGCAGGACAATCTTGGGAGGTATTCAAGGACCTTTTCAAGAAGAAGTTTTTCGCTCGGGCAGATATGCTAGACTTGGGGAGACAGTTTGAGAGTCTCATTCAGGGGAGCATGTCAGTGGAGGAGTATGCTGCGGAGTTTGGCAGGTTGAGCCAATTTACAGAGTATCTGGTGAGGGAGCCGGAGGTTTGAGCTATTCATTTTCGTGAGGGTCTAAACTGGGAAGTGAAGATTCTCATTCCGCCTTTTTATGAGACATACTCGGAGATACTTGCGAAGGTACGCAAGGTTGAGCGGGAGTTGGGTTTGAAGCCCAAGAGAGACCATAATTCTTTTCTGGGGGCCAACCGCAGTGCAGTATCTGCCAAACGTCCTCATTTCCAGTCCATACCTTTCCTGCAGCCACAACAGAACCAGACTCCAGCTAGGGCGTCTTTTCACCAGGCACCTCAACAGCAGAGATAGTTACAGCAAGCTCCATGCAACTACTGTAAAAAGCCCGGCTATATCTGGGAAGTTTGCAGGAGGAGGTTGGGAGTTTGTGTGTATTGTGGTACTGAAGGGCATCAATTGAGGGAGTGTCCTCGTCGTGCAGTTCAGGGAGCAGCTTCAGCTCCGAAGGCACAGACGAGACCACCTGCAGCACAGCCGAGGGGACCGCTTCCGACATAGCAGCAGCATTTTGTCCAACATCAGCAGTAGGGAGGTGCACGTCAGGGACGAGCGTTTGCTATGACCGTCGAGGAGAACGAACCCACCGGAGATGTCATCGTAGGTTCTATTCTTCTTGATTCCATTCCAGCTTTAGCTTTGTTTGTTAGTGGTGCTTCCCATAGTTTTGCATCTGTTTCTTTTGCTCTGAAGCATGGTTTGGTAGCTGAGTCATTGCTTAGGACTTGTATGATCATGACCGGGGGAGGCATTATCCTGGTTAATGATATTTGCAAGGATCGGAGAGTTACTCTGGGAGGCCGGGAGTTGAGTGCGTGTCTACTTGTAATGCCACTTCCAAACTATGACATTGTACTGGGGATGGATTGGTTGAGTAGGCACCGTGCTAGCATAGATTATAGAGGAGGTAGAGTTTTGTTTGGTCTGCCAGGAGAACCAGAGTTCGAGTTTGCTATAGGAGCTACAGAGCAGGAAGAAGGCATTATTTGTGGAGCTATGGTGGAAGACAAGGAGTTGCCACATCCGTTGATAGCAGAGTTCTTGGATGTGTTTCCTGAGGAATTGCCAAGGTTGCCGCCATATCGAGATGTTGAATTTTTTATAGACTTGGTGCCAGGTGCAGAACCAATTTCACAGTAGGTCTATAGCAACGAACTGGTCGAGTTGAAGAAGCAGGTGGACGAATTACAGGATAAGGGGTTTATCAGATCGAGTTCTTCACCATGGGGAGCCCCGGTATTAATTGACCGAAGAAGGATGGATCGGTGTGCATGTGCATTGATTACAGGGCTTTGAATAATCTCACTATCAAAAGTAAGTATTCTTTGCCACGGATTGATGATCTGTTTGATCAGTTGAGTGGTGCGAAGGTGTTTTCTAAGATAGATTTAAGATCATGCTACCATTAGGTGAAGGTGAAGGTGAAGCCGGAGGACATACCGAAGACTGCTTTTAGAACTCGGTATAGTCAGTACGAGTTTATGGTGATGCCGTTTGGTTTGACTAATACACCGGCGGTATTTATGAACTTGATGAACAAGGTGTTCCACCAGTACCTTGACAAGTTCGTGGTGGTGTTCATCGACGACATACTCATATACTCGAGGACACCGGAGGAGTATGAGGAGCATTTGAGGATTGTGTTGGATGTGCTGAGGAAGGAGAAGTTGTATGAAAAGTTGTCCAAGTATGAGTTTTTCTTGGATAAGGTAGAATTCTTGGGGCATGTTATGACTGGTGATGGTATTTTAGTGGATCCGAAGAAGATTTCAGCAGTGGAATCTTGGAAGACCCCGAGTTCGGTAGCAGAGATCAGGAGTTTCTTAGGATTGGCAGGCTACTACATAAAGTTTATGCAAGATTTTTTGAGGATTGCCGAGCTGATGACCAGGCTCACAAGAAAGGACGTGGAGTTTGTTTGGACGGAGGATTGCCAAGTTGCTTTTGAGGAGTTAAAGAGGAGGTTGACGTTTGCTCCTATTTTGACGTTGCCATCGGGGTCCGAAGGTTTTACTATTTATAGTGATGCATCGGGGAAGGGTTTAGGTTGTGTTCTTCAGCAGCATGGGAAAGTGATTGCCTATGCATCCAGGTAATTGCGTCCTCATGAAAAGAACTATCCTACCCATGATTTGGAGTTGGCAGCAGTCATATTCTCCCTGAAGTTGTGGAAATATTATTTGTACGGAGAGCGTGTGGAGATCTTCACAAACCACAAAAGCTTGAAGTACGTTTTCATACAGAAGGAGTTGAACATGAGGCATCGTCGGTGGTTGGAACTGATGAAGGATTTTGATATCTCTTTGCAATATCATCCTGGAAAAGCTATTGTAGTTGCCGATGCTTTGAGCAGGTATCCGGTAGCTATGTTCTTGACGCATGATCGATATTTGTTGGAGGACTTGGAGAGCTTGGGCATTGAGGTGATTGTTCCTGGTGGTACTATACAGATGTGGAGATTACAGATATATTTAGATTTGATGGACAGGATCAAGGCAGCACAGTATGAGGATATATCTCTAAGGAGTATCAGAGCTCAGGTGAGAGCAGGATTGGAGGATGATTTCACTATTACAGAGGATGGATCTTTGAGGCATGGAGTTAGATTGTGTGTGCCTAGTAGAGAGCTACGTGAAGAGGTGTTGCAGGAAGCACATCGCTCTTAGTATTCCATGCATCCAGGTGCTAACAAGATGTATCAGGATATGCGAGAGAGTGTGTGGTGGTATGGTATGAAGAGGGAAGTGGCACAGTTTGTATCCAGATGCTTAGTGTGTCAGCAGGTGAAAGCCGAGAGGCAGAGGCCAGGAGGTTTACTTCAGCCATTACCCATTCTAGAGTGGAAGTGGGAACACATTACTATGGATTTTGTATCCGGACTTCCACGATCTCCAGGAGGAAAAGACGCGATTTGGGTCATCGTTGATAGGTTGACCAAGTCGGCCCACTTTTTGCCTTTCAAGGTGGGTTTGTCTACGGAGAAGTTGGCAGAGATATTTGTGAGGCAGATCGTTAGGATACATGGAGTTCCCGTCAGCATAGTCTCAGATCGGGATAGTCGTTTCACTTCTCATTTCTGGAGGAGTTTGTAGGAGAGTTTGGGCACTCAGCTCAAGTTCAGTGCTGCATATCATCCCCAGACAGATGGGCAGTCAGAGAGGACTATTCAGACTCTCGAGGATATGTTGCGCACTTGTGTACTAGATTTTGGGGGTTCTTGTGAGGACCATTTCCATTTGATAGAGTTTTCTTACAACAACAGTTACCAGGCCAGTATAGAGATGTCGCCTTTTGAAGTTCTGTACGGTCGGAGGTGTCGTACTCCTTTGTCATGGGACGATGTTGGAGAAAGAGTTTTGTTTGGGCCAGAGATAGTTGTAGATCCAGCAGAGAAGGTTAAGTTGATCATAGACAGACTTCGAGTGGCACAGGACAGACATCGACATTGGGCCGATAGCCATCGGAGACCTTTGGAGTTCGAGGTATAGTTTAGATTTTTGTTTTGTGCTTGTTCTTGGTTATTTGTTATATATTAAGTTCTTAAGGTGTTATTTTGTTCTAGGTGGGTGGTTTGGTGTTTTTGAGGATTTCTCCGACACGAGGCACGATTCGTTTCGGTAGAGACGGGATGCTTAGTCCGCGATTCATCGGACCTTTCACTATTCTAGAGAGGGTCGGTGCAGTTGCTTATAGACTAGACTTGCCACCTAAATTGGAGGGAGTGCACCACGTGTTTCACGTGTCGCAGTTGAGATGATACGTGGCAGATCCTAGTCATGTATTGGATTACTCAGAGATAGAGGTGGGCCCTACTCTTAGCTATCCAGAGCAGCCAGTTGAGATTCTGGATCGGAGAGAGAAGGTGCTGAGGAACCAGACTATTCCTTCGGTGCACGTCGCATGGAGGCATCACTCTCCAGAGGAGTCTACCTGGGAGAGAGGATGAAATGCGGGAGCGTTATCCAAATTTGTTTGTACCTTGAGGTATGCTATTTCCTAAGTTATGTTCTGTTCATTATTATGTTCTTCCATAGTTAGTTGTGATTCTTTAGTTCTGTTCTGTTATTTTCTGGGGGTAGTTTTCGTCTTTGAATTTCGAGAACAAAATTATTTTAAGGAGGGTAGACTTGTCACTAGCACATTTTCTAGGAAATGATATTTTAGTAATTTCCTATTTAATTAAATTTTATGCTTGATAAATAATTATTTATTATTGTTAGATGTTTGTTATTTAATTTGGACTTGTGTTAGTGGACCTAACTAGTTTAGTTTGGACCCATGAACCAACATGAATTAATTGGTTGAACTTAGGCCATTTAGAAAAATTATTGTTAAGGAGATGGATTAAATTACATAAATCATTAGACTAGAAGCTTCCTTCCTTAATTATTTCTTTATGAGAGGCCCCAAGGGGTATAATGGACATTACATGATAACTTGAGGGAGAGAAAAAGGGGCCGGCCTATTTAATTAGAGGGGGAAATTTCTCTCTCCTCTTTTCATTCCAAATCTAGATCTAGAAATTTTCACTACCAAATTTTCTTCATTCCCACTTCATTTCCCTACCAAATTTATTCTAATTCCTTCCCAAATCACTATTAGAAGCAAAGATCTAGAAGGAGAAAGCAAGGATCTACAAAGAGGAGCAAGGATCTACAAGTTGGAGGCAATTTTATCTCAATTGGAGGTTTCATTGGGAATCTATCTCCCAATAGGTACAATTCAGTTTTTCTCTTAAATTAAGTTCTAAATCTGAGATTTAACCATTGAAAATCAACCCATATGCATAGGCTACCCATAGAATTTGGTTTTGTGTTCATAGGAGGCCTATTGAGAAAGTTATGGTGCTTTTTGTGTCAATTTTGGGGGAATTTCGAGAATAACATTTGTTGTGTGTGTCAATTGATCCTATAGATCAATTTGGCATGTGTTTATGTGTTTGGGGCTAGTGTCGTATCCACAATTGGATACGTATAGGTCGTATCCCAATAATTTGGTGATACGTGTTGTTTTGGGAGTTTTTCCTCCAACACGGGACTTTGTACATGTCGTATTTTGACACGGACACATAGATCTATATTTGACACTTTGTATTATTCATAAATAATATATATGACTTGTTTGTGTCCTTCGGGGTGCAATTAGATGTGTGGTGGACTCGTGTCACATGCGTATCCTAGATCTAGTGGGATACGGTGTGATACTCTCCATATGTTTTATAATTATATGTAGATCTAATTATTGTGCTCTTAATTCATGAGTTGTTATTGTGTGTGTGTATATATATATATATATATGTATTATAGTGTATTTATTATAGTGATTATTGTGTCATAGATCTATGTATTTTATATAGAGAATATATATATTATGTAGCCTTTCTTCTACATGCATTAATATATATGGGTATGTATGTATATATTGTTATAATATATATATGTAAGTTTAATTGGGTAATTATATTATTTATAGTTGTTATATGATTATTTATTATATATGTATAGATGTATAAATTATAATATATTTATGTATGTGTGCATGTGGCTATGTTGTAATATGTACATTATTATAGAGGGGGTGTATTTATAGTTTTATTTGGTAATATATATATATTATATATATATATATATATATATATATATATATATATATATATATATATTTGGTTTATATATATATATTATATTTTTTAGCGACAGGGTATTAATGACAGCAGCCGCTGTCATTAATAGAGGCAGGATTTAGCAGCAGCCGTTGTAGCAGTGGCGGCAACATTTAATGACAGCCACCGCTGTCATTAAATAGCAACAGTAGCGACGGGAGAGGCAGCAACAGCGACAGAAAGTTAGGTGACGGTTGTAAACCGTCACCAAAATAGCAACAACAGTGTAGGATTTCAGCAGCAATAGTGACAACAGCTTCAGTGACAGGCAGAAACTGTCACTAAAAAGTCAGAGTATCAGAATATCAGTATTCAGCACAGTTTTTAGCGACAGTAGGCAGTTTTTATAGTTATATATATATATATATATATATATATATATATATATATATATATATATGTATTGTATATATGTATTAATATGGATATATTGTATTCTTAATTGCTAATTTCTTATATCTATAATATTTAGTATATGTATTATTTATATATAAGGGTAATTAATATAACAAGGTATTAGGAATTACCTTGAGGAGACCAAGGTAATTGGGGATACCCATGGTATTAGGTTTGGGTATCAAGTTTGTGATTATTGTTGAGATACTAAGGTGGTTCAAAACCATGGTACCTATTTTAATGTTGAAATTGTGATTCTATATTATTATGAATATTGTTTGATATATATTTTAAGGTGTTACCTTGGAATTTACGTATCCGGAGATACGGTATCCAAATATTTAAGATGTGGGTTTCTTGGCTTAGACTTTAGTATCTTGACCCAAGATTTTTGTGTTAGATTTGTGCAACCTAGAAATAGATAGTTGACCTTGGTTTGACCATTGTTGACCATAGTTGACCTAGAGTTGACCATAGTTGACTTTTGACTTAGAATTGACTTTTTGGCCTCGAAGTTGACTAGTTTAACTTATTCTCTTTCGGAACCTTGTATTGATGTTGTATTCCATATCTAGGTCTTCGAGGCACCGTATCAGACATCTGTGAGACTATTCTTTGGACTTCAGGCGAGTACATTCTCTAATAGTTTCTCATTTATGATATCCTCTATGTTCATTGTATCTAGTGTAGATATCCATGTTCTCTTGACACTATGGTTACACGGATTGGTATATCCGGATCTCGTCATGAGATATTATTCCTTGGTATATGGTGTATATGGTGCAAGTATTGTTTCATTGGTTATCTTGTACATG
Organism: Iris macrosiphon; assembly: GCA_036927795.1. Taxonomy (NCBI): domain Eukaryota; kingdom Viridiplantae; phylum Streptophyta; class Magnoliopsida; order Asparagales; family Iridaceae; genus Iris; species Iris macrosiphon. Next base: position 6,093,162 of record JAYESA010000016.1, on the reverse strand, counting down.
TACATACACTGATTCTCGGGAAGACTAGCTATCTTCTTGGGGAATCTCGTGCCATAGCATACCGTGGTTGGATCTATTATACCAGTCGAGGGTAGGGAGTATTAGTATAGAAATGTGATCAATATCCCTATTGTATCAAGTACTAATTACTGAATAGTGTTGATCATACACCTCACATATGATTAGCCAGGCCGCATTGCATCTTGCCTAAGCCGATCATATGTTAAGCTAGTACTCACACACTTAGTCACTAGTATTCTTGTTCATTGGCATATTGTTCATTATTGTATTATTCTAGTATTTCCTTATTGTATATATATATCTCTTGTATCTATTGTGCATCTTGTATATTCACATCTATTTATTGTTACATAGTTTTTATCATTGATTAGAACTGCTGTTAGAGATGTACTCTACTCCTTTCCTGACTAGATATATTTTTCCAGATGACACTGAGGAGTGGTACCCTACCTATTATGGACCCCAGGATGTTGTGGGTTTAGATTCTGAGACCCTGGCTCAAGAGGGACTTATCCCAACTGAGACAGTTGACCCGGGAGTTGTAGCTTCATAGTATTCCTTTGTACTGGATTTGTCTCCAGCTTATTTTGTTACTTCTTCAGACTCATTGATGTATTATTTTAGAATCATGAGTTGTATTGTGACTATTATATTCTTTATCTGATTCTCGATCATTTCTATCTTAGTTCTGTGATTGAGTATATTATCATTTGGTGGTTCATTATATTACTAGATAGATTATCCAGACAACGTTCTACCGCCGATTCTGCGGCATAGGCTGGGCGTTGTTTCCGACTTGTACCATTACACCGGGTGCGGGTCATGACAAAAGGGGTAGTGAGCTTATCAGGAGGAGGTCTGAATCCCTTCCTAGTCCCTCTAGAGGCGACGAGTACCCTGCAGGGTCTGTTACGACTTCTTCTAGTCCAGTGGCTGCTACTCCCGATGTTTTTGCTAGGCACTTAGTTGTCGAGGCATTTCCGGATGATGGGATGATTAGTCATTCTGAGGAGACTATTCCAATATTTCTGATATTATGATAGCGGGATAGTCATCGGAGGTCTCTGTACCATAGTTTGGGTTTGGTGTGCGAGCGGGTACCGAAGTAGTGGGGCTCCCTGTTACTCATGTCCTAAGTCGCACCTCCAGCCTTGCTCAGCTACCGGGTGTTCGGGCCTTTGAGATGGCCATGAAGGAGTGGAATGCGAGATATCCCATTGTTCGCTCTTCCGTTACTGATTCACCTTCAAGGCCATCGGGAGTTATCGCACAACCTACTGCACTTGTGGCTTCTTCCTCCTTTCAGCCACCCTTGACTCCAGCGACGCTGGAGGAGATTGAAGAAAATGTCTAGATCTTCCTTCGGAGCTTCTGTATATTTCTAAGACAGGGGGTCCAGAGTGTATTAGAGCAGAACAGGACTTTCGATTGGGCAAAGACCGCCTTGTGCGTGCCTTTTTATCACATCAATTCAAAGCAGAATTTGTCATCTCTCTTCCCTGTGCTAGCAAGGCGAGCGAAGTGAGTCAATTTGTAAGTCTTAGCTTGTATCGAGAAGGTGAGGTGAGCGACAGTGAGGTGACCAATAGGGAGGATGGAGCTCCTGCGGAAGGAAGTGAGGGAGGACGCTTAATTCCGTAGCTAGTGCCACCTTTGCCAAAATTTAGGCCAATTCTCTGAGGAGCATCCCTGGACACGACAAACTCAACCGGGAAGAAATATTAGGATGATAGTTCAGAGGTAATATGGACGTGAACCGATGTCCGAGAAACTCACTGAGAAGTGATTTGCTAAGTGAGGTCTATCCGAAAATGAAGATATACCTAAGGATTGCTCCGCTGGGGAGATTGGTGGGATGATAGCTCAGAGGTAATATGAACATGGCTAGCGTTTAACGAAATTAGTTTTTGAGTGGTCACTATGGGAGTGTGGGAGTGGACCTTAGGACTGCTCCGCTGGGAAGAATTTGAGGATCCATCATTCGTTGCATATCTAGGGCTCCTGGATACAGATGGTGGCTTTTACAGGAATTTATAAAGAAGGGGAAAATGTTGCATAGGCACTTGCCGGGGATAAAGAACCAAGAGTATAGAAATGTACATCTGGGTTGTCCTAATGGTGATGAGGGGAGTACAAGTCAAGCTTAGAAATAGAATTTTTTTAGGAACTTGCCGTTGAAAGGCATCATAAGTAAGTCTTCAATGGGTTTTGCTAGCCGGTAGGCTCCATTGGAGAATACAGACTCCACGATGAACGAGCCCTCCTATTTAGGCTAGAATTTTCTGGCTATCTTGTGGGTCATAACCATCGATCTTCTTACTGTCAAGATGAGATCTCCTACTTGGAAGGTTATCTCCTTGACCCACTTGTTGAAGGCTCCAGAGAGACGCGCTTGGTACAACTCAATGCGCTATTGAGATAAGAGTCATTTTCCGTCGAGTGCTTCCAACTCTTGTAGTCGTTGGCGATGGTTGTCATCCATGGTTAGCTGATTGGAGAGATCCACTCGGAGTGAAGGGATTTAGATCTTGAGGGGGATGTCACTACCATATTTTCTAGGAAAGGGTATTTTAGTCATTTCATAATTTATTAAATATTGTGCATGATAAATAATTATTTTTTGTATTATTTAATTATTGTTAGATGTTAGTTATTTATTTTGGACTAGTGTTAGTGGACCTAACTAGTTTAGTTTAGACTCATGGACCAACATGTATTAATTGTTAGAATTGAGCCCATTTGAAAGCCCATTGATTAGGAGGTTGATTAATTTAATTAAACCATTAGACTAGAAGCTTCCCTCCTTAATTATTTCTTCCTGAGAGGCCCCAAGGGGTATAATGGATATTACATAGTAGCTTGAGGGAGGGGCTAAGGGGGCCGACCTATTAAAGAAGGGGGAGAAAGTTTCTCTCTCTACTTTTCATTTGAAAACTAGATCTATAATTTCTCTCAACCAAATTCCTTCATTCCACATCATTTTTCCATATATATATGTTACTATATGTGTATTAGTGAGGATACATATATATGTATGTGGAGAAGCTTGTATATATATATAAATATATGTAGCAAGTATATATATATATATATATATATATATATATATTAGTAGTTATATATATATATATATATATATATATATATATATATATATATATATATATATATATATATATATATATATATATATATTGTGAGAGAGGGGAGAACAGGGTTTTTTGTGACGGATTTAGTGACAGCAGCAGCTATAGCAACAGCAGCAACAACAATAGCAACAACAGCAGCAGCAATACCGACGGCAGCAACAACAATCAGCAGCAGCAACAGCGTTTCAGCAACAACAGCAGCAGCAGTAATAGCGACAGCAGCAGAACCGTCACAACAGCAGCAGTAACAGCAGCGGTATCAACACCGTATCGGCAGTTTCAGCGACGGCAGCGGGGGCTTCTAGCGACAGTTCTGCGGTATTATATATATTTTATGTATTTAATTATAATAGATATATATGTATATATATGGTATTAGTATATATGTATATAGTTCCTAATTGTTATTATACTTTAGTGTACTATATTTATTAGTTGTTATCATATAATTATTATGGGTAGTTAGTATATATATGTAGTTTGGCATTTACCTTGAGATACCAAGGTAAGTACCAAGGTATTTGGGGGTACCCAAGGTATTGGGTTTGGGTATCAAGATTAAGGTGTAGTATTGCAATACCAAGTTGGTTCGAAACCAAGGTATCCATTTAGCATTTGTAATTAGTATTTCATATATTTAATATTGTTTGATATATGTATATATGATATTTTATCTCCTATTTTTGTATCCTGAGATACGTTATCCTAGTATCCTAAGATATAGCTTGTATGACTTAGATTTATATTGTTTGAACCCAATATCTTTGAGATAGACTCATGCAACCTAGAAATAGGTAGTTTGGCATAGTTGACCATAGTTTGACTATAGTTTGACTAGTTTGACTTAGAGTTGACCTAGTTTGACTTTTTGACTTAGAATTGGCTTGTTGACCTAGAAGTTGACTAGTTTAACTTATTTTCTTTTCGAAACCTTGTATTGATTTTATATTCCATATTTAGGTCTTCGAGACATCGTATCAGATATCTGTGAGACTATTCATTGGACTTCAGGCGAGTATATTCTTTGATAGTTTCTCATTTATGATATCCTCTATGTTCATTGTATTTAGTGTAGATATCCATGTTTTTGACACGATGTTTACACGGATTGGTATATCCAGATCCCGTCATGAGATGCTATTCCTTGTATATGATATATCTTGTGTAAGTCTTGTTTCATTGATTATCTTGTACATGTACATATACTGATTCTCGGGGAGATTTGCTACCTTCCTAGAGAATCTCGTGCCATAGAATACCATGGTTGGATCTACTATACCAGTCGGGGGTGGAGAGTATTTTAGTATAGATATGTGATCATACCTTCCTGTGCAAGTATGATTTTCCTGTGAGTGTTGGTCATACACCGCACGTATGACTAACCAGGCCATTATTCCTGTGTAAGTTTCCAAGTCGATCACATGTTAAAGCTAGTGCTCACTCCCTTAGTCATTAGTATTCTTGTTCATTCTTGTATTTATTCCAGTATTCCTTATTATGTATCTCTTGTATCTATTGTGCATCTTGTATATTCACATCTATTTACTGTTACATAGTTTTTATCATTGAATAAAATTGCTGTTAGAGATGTACTCTGCTCTTTTCCTGACTGGATATATTTTTTCCAGATGACACTAATGAGTGGTACCCTACATATTATGGACCTCAGGATGTTGTGGATTTAGATTCAGAGACCCTGGCTCAGGAGGGACTTATCCCAACTGAGACAGATGACCCAGGATTAATAGCTTCTTAGTATTCTTTCGTACTGAATTTGTCTCCAGCTTATTTGTTAGTATTCTTTCAGACTTATTGATGTTATTATTTTAGACTCATGAGTTGTATGTGGCTATTCCATTCTTATCATATTTATGCTCGTTTCTATCTTAGATCTGTGATTGAGTATATTGATATTGTTGGTGGTTCCTTATATTGTTAGATAGATTACCGAGACAACGTTCTACCGCCGATTCTGCGATATAGGCTGGGCGTTATTCCCGACTTGCATCCCTATATTGGGTGCGGGTTGTGACAGGGAGGACCGTTTTGCTTTCGTACACCAAAGAGAGTGGCGTACTTCCTATTGCTGTCTGAACCGTTTTACGGTAGGCCCAGAGACATTCACCCAGCTTCTCATTCTAGTGGCGCTTGTTAGACGACACAAAATTCTTAAGAAGCTTGATGATGGTTTTGTTGAATGCCTCCGCCAACCCATTTTTTGCTGGGTTGTAGGCAGTCGATGCCACATTCAAAATTTGGTTCTTATCACAGAATCGGTAGAATGTATGACTTGTGAACTGTGGACCATTGTTATAAATGATCCTTTGTGGCAAGACGAAGCGGTGTATGACGTGATGCTTGACGAAGCTGATTACGTTGGATGTCTTGAATTTTGCAAGTGGTACTGCGTTTGCCCACTTGGAGAAGTAATCAATTATAGCCAAGATGAATCAATGCCCTTTAGAAGGTGGACTAATTAGTCCGATAATGTCCATCCTCCACGCTTCAAATGGCCAAGATACGACCGTTGGGTGTAGGAATTTTAAGGGCTGGTGGATGAAGCTTGCATGGATTTGGCACATAGAACCAGATGGAACGTCTCCTGATGGACATGGCTTCCTTTGGGTTCTCGAAAAGAATTCTATAGACCGCGTAGTCAAAGAATGGAAGCCTCTAGTCTTGAACATCAGTGTGTACTTCTGTCGCGTAGCTTAGACATAGGCTGAGGTTATTTTTGGGGCATGCCAGCTCTTGACCGATCATCGTGATTAGCTGACGGGTGTTGTCTAGAACTGCCAAGGAGGCAACGAGGCCGGCCAGGACGTCAGCCTCAACATTCTGCATCTGAGGGACGTGTTCAATGAAGAATCCCTCGAAGGTTGAGATGATGCCAAGTGCAGCTTGGTGGTACAGAATTAGGTCTTCATTCCAGACTTTATATTCTACTCGGACTTGGTTGACTATCAGTTTGGAGTCACTGTATGCCTCTAAGTAGTCCAACCCTACTTGTTTAGCAAGTTGGATTCTAAGAATAAGAGCATTGTACTCCACCACATTATTGGAGCATGGCTCCGTGAGGGTATAAGCTCGATTAATGAAAAGATTATAGGGAAAGATTAATATTATCCCAACTCCAGCAACGATATTGCCTTTAGGCCTTGCTCTCGAAGCGCCATCGAAGAACATCCGCCAGACAGCTTCGCATGAAGTCATATTTGAGTTTGCCACTTCGTCTGGAATTTTGTCGTAGAGTTTCAAGATTTCTGGTATTGGATGTGCTATCAGGAAGTCGGCCAGTGCTTGACCCTTGATGACTTTCTGAGGGACAAACACCATGTCATATGGAGACAGTAGTTGTCACGCCCCGAGGCGTCCCCCGAGTCGTGACCGCCGTACGGGCCTGGAGTTGCGCCCGCACAAGGCTTTAATGATTTGCATAGCAAGCACATATTCAGAGTATGCAGATAAATTGAAACACAGATTTGAAACATAAAAAAGTTCTCTTTATTGATAATGAACATCTATTACAAACTCCTGAACGAGTCAGCTAATATGCCGAACGGCTTACAAAAGGGTTGACTCAAAATGAGATAGCAGTCCTGTACATTACATCCTTTTATAAACTCAAAACGATAAAGACCTCCAGGCTGGAGGATCGCTTTGCCACGGAGCTGCATTTGTGTATGAAGAGTTGCAGCTTCTGGCTTCAAAAGGCTTCAGGGGGCGCGGTGAAGATGCGCCAACAGTTGGACTGGATCGGGTAGACGACTTCGGCTCCTCGCTCGGTTCGCCTTGGTGCGGAGAACCTGTTTCAACGAGGGTCAGCATATCGAAACATGCTGGTGAAGGCGAGCTAGCCTGACTATACCAATCAACACGTTGTTTAGTGAAGCATGCATATTTTGTGGGTTTCTATCTTGCCTTAGTTTATTTACAAGTAAGCAGCATATTGAATTTACTGAAATGAACGTGCCACCGTTTGGTGGATTTTACCTGACCGTCTGAATTACCTGCACAATACTTACCATGCCTTCCCTGCCACGGAGACACAAGTTAGTATGCAACAGGTTTAAATATACACGATGATCACTGGCGTGGTGCCATAACGGACATAGTCAAGGACAGGGATAGCATGCAACCAGAATACGACAAGCACACGATGCATTGCAAGCTCTCCCCTCCAGCACACGATGACTACACACGAGTTCCGCCCGGACCGGAACGGTGCCAGTGCCCCAGCGACCATCCGCAGAACTTACCCTTGTGCACAAGTTGTCCATGATCGAACAATACGTTAACTTAAGAAATCAGTTTACGCCTTCGAGGCAACACGACAAGTTATGCCTTCGAGGCAACACGAATAAGTTTACGCCTTCGAGGCAACACGAGCATGAAATATGTATTTGCACAAGACAAGCAACATTTTATGATTATTTCCAAGCGAACAAGCATGAATTTAAGTATTCGTTCGTGACAAGCATATAACCAAGTCTATTCTCTTTTATCTTGGTTTCTTTTATTATTACTTGGTATCGTTTGATCGGGGCAAAGGAATGAAGCTGGAAGCAGAGCTAGCTAATCGGGTTGGTAGCCACTCACTTAGATTTTGGAAAGAAGAAGTAAAGAGGCGCTTCACGACTCCGCTCGTAGGCCGCCTACTGCTCGTTCACCTGCACATGAACAACTCGATTAATACTTCTTCCTCTCTTTCCATTCTCGGAATAGAAGTGCAAGTCAATGAACGAAAACAATGAAAACCATCGAAACCGTTCAAGAAAAACAAGCAAATCCCAAAACCAACTCAAAGCATGAAAGCAACAAGCGACATCGAAAACCGAGGCAATAAAAGATAGCAGCGGAGAGGTCCCTCCTGACTCTGCCGCTAAGCCGATCCTTGGGGCGCAGTCCACTGAATATGGGAATCGATTCCGAAGAAACAAATCCATAACGAGGACGAGTTCTTAATTCAATCTATCCCGATCGAACGATACCGTCTTGTGTTTCTTAGCCGCGCTCTCCGCATCGGGAGAACGGGGCGCTACAGTAGTATTGCGCAGGTAGCTAGGCGGAAAGTGAGCACCCCCGATTTGGTCATGAGAACCCTGAGAAGATTGACTTGTGAGATCACATTAATGGTCTGTCCAGTCACGTAATGTCGATTCTTCTGGATAACAAATACTAGAGCGAGGCATTCTTTCTCGATGAGGGTGTACCTATGCTTCGCATCGACCATTATTCGGATAAGGTAGTAGATAGCATGATCGTGGCTTGCATCATTATTCTGGGCTAATAGAGCACCGAGGGAGTGATCCATTGCACATACATAAAGTAGGAAGGGTTTTCCATGACCGGGGTTACCAGCAGTGGGGGGTTTGATAGGTATTCCTTGATGTCGTTGAACGTGAATTAACATTCTTTATTCCAGACAAAGGAGAAAACTTTCTTCATGAGCTGGGTGATTGGTCGACAACATCCATAGAGATTTGATATTAACCTCCTAATGTATGCCAACCTCCCTTGAAGGCCGTAGAGCTCCCGAAGGTTCCTCGATGGGTTTATTTCAAGGATTGCTTTAGTTTTGTCGGGGTCTAATACCCTGAGAAGTGATGATAAAGCCCAGGAATTTGCCGCTGAAAACTCTCAGGAAGGATTTTGTAGGGTTCATCTTAAGCTTGTGCGTATGCATGAGGTCGAATACAGTCTTCAAGTCCTTGAGGTGATCACCTTTGGAGTGACTTTTAACGGTGATGTCATTGACGTAATATTCCACCGTTTTGCACAGATGTTCACGAAATATGGTGCTCATAGCTCATTGGTATGTAGCACCTGTATTTTTTAGACCGAAGGACATGACTGTGTAGTATTATACTCCTATCGGTGTTCGGAATGATGTATGCTTCTTGTATTTAGGAGACATCTTGATCTGAATATAGCCTGAGAATTCGTCCATGAAGGAATACGCTTAAAGCCGCAAGTGTTGTCGATTATTATATCTTTGATCGGAAGAGAGAATTCATCTTTGGGATAGGCCACATTTAGATCACGGAAGTCAATGCAGATCCGGATCTTCCCGTTCTTTTTGACGACGGGCACGATGATGGCTACCTAGTCTGGATGTTGTTCTTCGCAGACGAAGCCACTAGATATCAGTTTGTTGACTTCAGCTTCGTTGGAGTTCATAATATTCGGCCGAAACTGCCATTTTTTTTGTTTGACGGGCTTAGCGTTTGACGAGATATTGAGTTAATGGACCGTGATTTGGGGGTCCAGTCCTGGCATGTCTTCGTAACTCCAGGCAAAGACATCAATGTATTCTCTAACAAACTATAACAGAGATTCCCAATTTTTGTCGGATAGACTTTTGCTGACGAAGATAGGCTTAGGGGAGGTCTCGTCGCCTAGATCGACTTTTACAACTTCATCCTCGGTAGGAGGTTCTCGCTACTCAAATCGCATCTCCCATTGGGAATCTAGGCGTTGGGCCCACATCTCTATTTCAAAGAGTTTGGGAGGATCTTCGTTGTCTTCCTCAGGGTTAGCTGACACCATTTTAGTGGACAACGTTTGCCTGAGCATGTCTCCGATACTGACATCGGAGTCCCAAGCGAAATATTCAAAAGAGTGAAGCTTCATCTTCTTCATCTGAGCCCTCGGGAGTTGTGGGAGGAGTTACATATCCTAAGCCATGCTTAGTTTTATAGTAGTAATCCTCGGACTTGCCTGCGGGAGCAGGTAGACGCAGGGGCAGCTGTCGACCCTTGTCGTGGTTTAAGCCCTTAATAGCCTTTAGATTGTACCCCATCTTTTAGATAAGGTGTTTGGCTTGAGAGCTATACCAGTGTAGTAATATTTTGCCCGTATCTGGTTCTGGATCCAGTTCTTCTTGGACGAAGGATCGATGGTATTCTACTCTGTCGAAGATGATGAGTTTGTCTCCCCTTCTTCTGGTCGGAACTAGGAAGTAGGCATTTTGGCTGGGGAGGATCTGGTTCACTACATAGGTGGTAGTCACTTGTGTTTACAGATTAAGGCCGACCGTGCTCCATTGAGTACAGTGTGCTTATATGTGGCACTTTGGAGTAGTTCAAAGATAACCCTTTATTCATAAAATATGGTATCTTTTCTTCGGAGATTACATCATCGAGAGAATGGACGTTGGCATGAGCGGCTACGTACTCCTCCAGCTCATATTTCTCGAGGGCCACCCCCAGCGCGAGTGAAGGCTTCGGTAGAATCATGTGCAGTTTTACCACTAAGGGTTCTTAATTTATAAGAGGTGCCGGAGCCTCCTTTGGTGGTCTTCGAAGGTGAATGACCAAAGGTTCTGAAGGCGTAGACGGCATCATATCTTCCCTCTGTATTCGATTCGGACTGCGAAGGAGGATGACCAGAGGTTCGGATGTTATAGACAGTATCAGATCATCCTTTGGCGGTCGATTCGGCCTGCGAAGGCGGATGACCAAAGGTTCGGGTGCCTTCTTATGCAGTTTTTTGACAAAGAAAGCAGTTGTATCGGGAGTGCGTGCCTTGAGACGGACCCTCAAGGTCTCCTCTGGTATTATTGCTACCTCTGCTTCAACATCGGCCTCGTTGCCCCCCTCATCTTGGGGGACTTGCTTGTAGAGGATTGCATCAGAGTACTAGGTCTCGACCCCTTTAAACGGGTCTACGTCCATAAATTTTGTCTTGACTGTGCCATGGTCATCTACATACTTTAGACATTAGTGTAGAGTTGATGGCACGATCATGTATCCAAGGTCTTCCGAGCAGGACATTGTTGGATACATCCATGTCAATGACATAGCAAGTGACCTCTGTCTTCAAGTCGCCGATCTGACATTTCAGCAAATCTTGTCCAGAGGGTAGCTTCTTCCTGTGTTGAAGCCACTGATGGAAGTATTAGTAGCTGCCAGACGATGCATCAGGATGCCCAAGGTCTGAAGCGGACTCTGCGGGATGATGCTGATTGATGAACCAAAATTGATGTGCATCTGGTCCACCTTAATGGCACCGATGTACCCTGTGTAATACAGGAGACGATCATGCCGGTTATTCTTTAGCAAAATATCCTGTTGCAAGAATGTGATATTGGGTATTGCCTCCATAATATTATTGTAGTGGGGGCAAGCAGCTGGATCCTCAGTTGGCGGTTTGACTTACGCCAGGTAGGTGTCGACGTTCTATAATGCCTCACTCAGATCAGCCCGAGTATCTCTGAAGAGTCGCATAAGCTCGAATAATGATAACTTCACCGGAGTGTTGGCCAGTTGTGCCAGGATATCAAAGTTGTAGGATTTTTCTAACCCCTGAGCTGTATCTTTGTGCAACGGTATGTCAAAGCGAGCCTCCTTTTGCTTAGATTTGTCTGTCGCGGGAGGCTGGGATAGACCTGGATCAGAGGCCATAGGTGTTGTAGGATTATTTCCGTTGGGAGTGTTATAATCCTGCTAGTAGGTGAGTCCTAACCTGGTTGCTCCTGCCGTGGCTTCCTTAATGATGGGGGATACTATGTAGCAGGATTTGTACTTCCGTCCCTTGGACTTGGTGGAGGAAAGCCTTTCCTACTGTATCATGTCTGGAGCAAGGTTTGGATGAATCCATATAACCTTCCCCCGTAATGTGCTACAAGGTATCAGCCCGACTGTTTGGTCTTGAGATGGTGGAAGTTTAACAACTTCCATTATCACCATAGGGATCGGGATCACTCCGTCATGGGCTTCTGTTGCCGGGAAGTCCCCGAACTGGAGGGATAACATGTTGGCGGCAACTGTTATGTCATCAAAGCCCAAGGAGAGAGATTCAGTATCGATCAAAAGTTGGATGTACCACTTTAATGTGTAATAATCCTCCGTCGCATGGTGGATGTACCGGTGAAGTGACAGTACTTCGGGTTATTTATGTCTGTCGCTTTCGGCTGGTATTTAACGTCAGGGAGCCAAAGTTTTTCTTCCTTTATCAGCATGTCAAAGATGGGCATGACATAATTATCCTCGAAAGAGTAAGTCTCCTTTGGTTTTGGAGCTTCCGCCTATTTTTGCTCTGGCTTCTTAGTTGGGTTGGCGACCAAGGCGTGCTTCCCTTTTTCCTCGCGGCTACTATTGCCTACGTTATTGTTGTTGGGACATCTCTATAGACTGTGTATGGCAACTCTAGAGGGAGGTTGAATAGAGTTTATGTATGCAGCAGAATAAAATCACATGTTAAAAAATAATTCTATGGCATGCAATGGTGATCAACTACTAGCAGTTAGAATATATCTCATGTGTAAGTGATACTACTAGCAGTGTTATGAATATAAGTCACATATACTTATATATATGCAGTAGAGAGAGAGAGAGGGAGAGAGAGAGAGCAAACGCAAACACCAAGATGTATACTAGTTTTCCTCTGAGAGGACTAATCCAGTCCCAAGAACTCAAGCTCAGAGTTTTATCCACTATAATCACCAATAGTGAATCACAAGCTTTGATCCGAAGGTTTTCCACTTCTTTACACCACAAGGTTTGATTCAAAGTCTCGCAACTTCACAACTAGAGAAAGAGAGAAATTGATGGAGCCAAGCTCTTTACAACTCTGTAGACTTCTAGACCGAGACCACACTTGGCACTAGGAAGGCTAGGGAGTTGCTCTTGGAGATGGGAAAGTTAAGGCTCAGATGTTTGCTCACAATAGGATATAATAATAAAGGAAAGATGAGTGAGTAGAATGTAGAAATCCAATCCTATTTATAGTGTTGGCAAACAGAATTCGACCAGAATTCAGATGGGGTTTAATTCAAATTTTTGAACGTTGGGTCAGGAAATCAGGGGTATTAGTACTGTACTGATTTCATACTAAAGGGGTAACCGAGTTCGGTCCGATTTTGGCATAAATTCGGCCCGAGTTCGGTTTCTAAGTATGGTAGACTTTGTTAATGAATGTAGTCTAATTTGGTAGATAGGTTCGATGGTTTATTTGAGTGGACTGGGTATCTGGGTATAGATAATTTGATTTTCTAGTGTGACTCAGCTTACATCGATCCTAGACTCAACAAATAAAAGATTACATTTTAAATATTGAACCAAACCTGATAAACAAATCTTTTAGCTGGTGCATAGTCTGACTTTAGTACTGTCGGAGTTTGATATACTTTGCATCGAGTATCTTCTTCAATTGTATTTTAGATCTAATGTTTGACGATTATCAGAATCAGGTTGATTGTGACCACTTTGTGCCAAAAATCTCCCCCATTATGATAATTGACAAATTATACCAAAATATACATAGGTGAGTATGATGTAGCCTTTGATACAAATTTTTGAAACATAGAAGAAGCTCCCTCGTACGTAGATCTTTCTGTTAAACAAGATTTTAAGAAAAGCTCTCCCGTAAGTAGATCTTTTCTTTGAATGGACTTGTCATTTCTTTATAGCAAAATTAGGTGCAGGTATATCAAGGATATTATGGATATAGATATAAATATATCATAATTTATAATTTATATATGTCATCAACCATAATTGTCATTTTGTTATTTCTCCCCCTTTGTCAATATATCACAGGAGAAAATAAAACTCCCCCGTAATGAGCGATCATGACAACTTAAGAAAAAAAATATATGAACCAAAGAAAGATATATCATACATTGTTTAAGCAAAACAAGTATCAAGACAAGTGAATATCTAGATGCAAATAACCAAAATAGCATACACGTTTTAGAAGGTTTAAGAAAATATTTCTAGTATACTGAATAAAAGTCCATATAGCCAAAAAAACTATCACAAATCATCATCAGCAGCATCAGCAGACGGGTGATCATCAAAATATGCTCCGATAGGGTCGAAGTACTGCAGAACAAATGGATCATCGATCTTGTAGCCTGAGTGTGTAGGATCACGAGTCACTGGGTGAGGTACAATAAGATGATGGGCAAGGTGTAATGAAGATCTGCTAGGGAGTTGGCCAATGTATGGGCCTGGATAGTGGTGCAATAAGACTCGTCTCGAAGCTGAGTGATAATCATAGTGTTATGCTCCTGGTGTTGAGAAGCTATCATCTCGTTTTACAACCTGAACTGCTCGTAGAACATCTCTTGGATCGAGTCCAAGGTAGCAGGCTGTGCAGAGGATGATGGAGTAGGAGCTGGAGATGGATCAGCTGGTGCATCAGAATCAAATCCGGATGAGTCATCCTCATCAGGAGCGATAGAGGTAGGCTGAGTCCTGCGGGCTTTGGTAAGATAAGCTGGCTAAGATAAATAAGTGGGTTCTTTCATGGGAATATGGAATTGCTCAAAGATGAGTGATAGATATATGGCATAAGGAAGTTGACATCTATGTTTGCAACAGTCAATCATCTGCCTAATCATGGTCTTAGGAAGACTAAAGGGAGTGGATGTATAGAAATGATATAAAGCAGACATCTCCCTATAGGTAACTTCATCTTTAGAGGTTTGCTTGGGGATGATAGTAGAGTAAACAATACGGTAAAGTTCATAAAAGTATTGGTTGAAATAACGAGCACAAAACTTCCCATCGGGATAAGGATGAGGAACACAAAGTACGTCCCTAAAAGAATCAAGAGTGATGTCATCTCTGAGATTGAGTTTGTCGATCTCAACTAGGGCATCTCCCTCTTTTGGAATTTCAAAGATTTCACCCAAAGTTGTATCATCAAATCCAATGTTAATCTCACCAACTCTTGAAGAAATAGACCATTGATCATTAGAGAGATTATAATAAAATATGCGAATGATATTCAAATAAATGGTTTTCTAGGTTTGACTAGGCGATGAAGATGGAATTCTACAAGCTTAGGTTTTTGGGCATGAAAAGTAGTAAAATTGATAGGATTGCCCTTACAAATATTTCTTTGCACGAAGTCATTGAACCATAAATTTGAGGCATCAAGAGAAGTAAAAATGAAGTCATCATATTCACCGGGGTTTGGAATGTTGGAAGAAAATAGGGAATATAAAACATCATCACTTGAGGGTTGGGAAGAGGAAGCTTCATTTGCTTTTCTTTTTTTTCCCCAAATTTAGGAGCCATAAAAATAGGGATTTTGAATTTGAAGGATGTACCTTGAAGAAATAGAAAAAAATGAAGGAGAATCACACGAAGAGCCTTAGATCCCAAGTTTGGAGAGAAAATAGCCTTTATGGAAGAAGTGCACCAAACTAGGGTTTAGGAGGAAGGGAATTGTTCTCGGTTTGGAGAAGAAGGAGTTGGGAAGAGGAAGTTATATGATCAAATCCGAGGGCTGTTGCTGCTATATAAAAATACTAGAACCAAGTTCGTACCGAGTTCAGACGAAACTCTATTTGAGTTCTGATATGCTTAGGATTTTAAAAATTATGTTTTGTAGTATGATATAAAAATTTTATAAAAAAAGTACAAGTGATCTCATCATAATACTAGTATAGATATATGAGGTCTATAACTATGACAGGCTATATTATCAGAAATTGTTTTTAGACAAGTCATTAAAAGAAGTTGTAATTGTAGTCAATTACTGAATGAATGATAATTGTATTTAGAAAACTTTTGTAAATGGCTTTTTGTATATCATTACTCCGTGAGGTATTTTGTTATTATTAATTACTTGTAGGGGCCTGTTCCCAGCTAGCGGTGGTCCAAAGACTCTTAAGTACCGTGTCGCTTAAGGCTGTTTACACCTTGTTGATTGAAGGACCCTTTTGGCTATTAACAATAATTTCTACACCTTTAGAGCATAATATTGAAGAGTCATTTAACAAAAGTTTTTTGTACACATTTAAGAGAAATTATACTACGACATTATTCATTATTCAATAAATTAAATAAGTACAGTATAATACTATAAATATAAAAAAATTGTGTTACCATAATGACTTAATAGTCATGTTTTGTGTTGGTGCAATTTCTATGAGAATGTCCATTATAGCTTTTTGCAATCACCAAATTTCTCCTTTAACATTACATCTTGCCACAAATCGTTCCACCTATATGATTAGAATAAGACTTTGGTATCTAGGATTTGGATCCATAGTGATTAGTTTTTGGAACCCAGATAAACATATTCATATTTACTAATCTTCGTGCTTTGTAAAAGTGTGAGGAGTGTCCTTTCAATCCACAGTAGTGACATGTAATAGTGCTGTTTGGGTTAAAACCAGGTGCATTAGCATGATATGTCATGTAATTATTTTTCTTTGGTCTGGTGTAGATAAATGTGTGATTATGTGATTTACCAATCATCTTGTCTCTCTTATGTGAGTGTCTTGTATCATTTTGTTTGGTCAAGTATCGTGTGTGTCCAGTGCTAGATTGGGCTATAGGTTGTATAACCTGGTTACCCAGTCTGTTCTCTAACTTTTTAGAGCTAACAAGTAATTCATCATACTTAGTAGAAAGATTATTAATCTTAAGTGAGGCATTATAGTACTTCTCCTTTTTCTGTTTTAGGTCCTCCTTAAGTTTAACATTTTCTTGATTATTTCATCAAAGCAGTCAAGTGCTTCTTGTAAGCTAAGCTTAAGTTTGGAGATTTTAATCGATTCATCAGAAGAGGATTTTTCTCTAGCTTTCTTAAGTAAGCAAATAAGATGATCATTCTTAAGCTGATAAGATTTGATATCTTTTCGAGCTTGCTTATAGTTATTTCTAATCTTACTAAAGTCTTCAAATAAATTATTAAAAGCATCAGACAATTCATCATATGAAATATCTTTTGCTAGTGAATCGTCATTTACCTCGCTTACCATTAAGCACAAGTCTGCCATATGTTGAAGGTTTTGTCATTCTCGTACTGGATATTTGTATCAGTTTCATGACTTACAGTATGGCATAAGTCAGAAGTTTCTTTATTTCCATTACTGTTGCTTGGAGTATCAACATCTTTCTCTATACTTGCGGCTTGCTTAGTAGGACTCAAGCTTGTTGTGTCTTGAGGTCTTTCTTCATCGTCTTCACCGTCACTCATATGTTTCTTCTAGCATTTTCCATATTTCATGTGATGTTTTGCACTTGAAAATGTGTTTGAATTCATCTTCGCCTAGAGCACAGTAAAGCATGTACATTGCTTTTGCATCATTGCTTGCTGCTTTTTTTTCATATTCGGTATATTCATTATCTGCTTTGTCAACTCTTTTGTAACCATTAGTAACATAAGTCTATAAGTTAAAGCCAAAAGATTTTAGAAAGGCACTCATGTGTATTTTCCAGAATAAATAGTTAGTGTTGTTAAAAATGGGTGGCTTATCAAGGAGTTGGCTTTCACCATTGATGGAAAAAAGTGTTCATGTTGTTGCCATATGTTATGCTCTTTGGATGTTAATCCGTTAATCAATAGAACTTGCTCTTATACCAATTGTAGGACCGTGTATAGCAACTCTAGAGAGGGGTGAATAGAGTTTATTTATGCAACGAATAAAATTACTTGTTAAAAAATAATTTTATGGCATGCAATGGTGATCATCTACTAGCAGTTAAAATATATCTCATGTGTAAGTGATACTACTAGCAGTGTTATGAATATAAGATACCTATACTTATATATATACAGTATATATATATATATATATATATATATATATATATATATATATAGAGAGAGAGAGAGAGAGAGAGAGAGAGAGAGAGAGAGAGAGAAAGAGAGAGCAAATGCAAACACCAAGATGTATACTGGTTTCCTTCTGAGAGGACTAGTCCAGTCTCGAGAATTCAAGCTCGGAGTTTTATCCACTATAATCACTAATAGTGAATCACAATCTTTGATCCGAAGGCTTGCCACTTCTTTACACCACGAGGTTTGATCCGAAATCTGGCAACTTCATTGCTAGAGAGAGAGAGAGAGAGAGACTGATGGAGCCAAGCTCTTTACAACTCTGTAGACTTCTAGACCGAGACCGCACTTGGCACTAGGAAGGCTAGGGAGTTGCTCTTGGAGATAGAAAAGTTAAGTCTCAGATGTTTTCTCACAATAGGATATAATGATAAAGAGAAGATGAGTGAGTAGGAATGCATAAATCTAATCCTATTTATAGTGTGTTGGCAAACATAATTCAGTCAAAATTCGGATGAGGTTTAATTCAAATTTTTGAACGTTGGGCCAGGAAATCAGGGATATTACTACTGTGCTAATTTTATACCAAAGGGGTAACCGAGTTCAGTCCGAGAATGACATAAATTCGGCCCGATTTCCGTTTTTAAGTATGGTAGACTTTGTTAATGAATGTAGCCAGATTTGGTGGATATGTTCGATGGTTTATTTGAGTGGATTGGGTATCTGGGTATAGGTACTTTGATTTGCCAGTGCGACTCAGCTTACATCGATCCTAAACTCAATAAATAAAGGATTATATTTTGAATATTGAACCAAACTTGATAAACAACTCTTTTAGCTGGTGCAGAGTCTGACTTTAGTACTATCGGAGTTTGATATACTTTGCATCGAGTATCTACTTCAATTGTATTTTAGATCTAAAGTTTGATGATTATCAGAATCAGGTTGATTGTGACCATTTTGTGCCAACAATCTCCCCCTATCATCGGTGACAGGGATCTGTATGCCCAAGAGTCGAACGTCCTTGACTTTCTTCTCGGCATCGACATCATTTATAATGAATGTCGTCCAGTCTTTAAGCTGGCTATCACCCATCCAAAGGTTGACTGTCGGAAGTAGGTTTCTCCGACATATTTCTATCAGCATCATCTCAGGATTGCCAGGAGGCAGCCTCAGAGCAGCTTGTCCGAACTGCTCGATATAATTTTGTGCTAGTTCCTTTTCTCCCTAGGCAACATCCATCAAGGAGGACAGTCATATCACTTCTCGCCTCATAGAATCTTTGGAGAAAAAGACTCTTGAGGTCGTTAAACGATGAGATGTAGTTATCTTGGAGACCGCAAAACTAGCCGAAGGCTACCCCAGATAATGCCCCGACGAAGAGCCTAGTGAGGATAACATCGTTGAGGGGTAGGTGCCCCATTGTAGTTTCGAAGTAGCTCATATACCGATGGGGGGAAGACTTTCCGTCAAATGTGTCAATATTGAAGGGTTTGTACTTGGGCGGATATGGAACATCCCTCCATTCCATCGGGTATGGTTGTCGTACTCCGAGATCGCGGAATGTGTCCCGATTGCTCATAGAATCTATGCGGGCTCTGAGTTCTCGGACCTCCCTCATCGCTTCCTTAGCTTCATCTGTCGTAGGAGGAGCAGACAACCCTACTAGAGCATGATAGCCGCCAATGGAGGGTGTGGTTGAATTTGAATCTGCATTAGTTCCAGGGTCTTGACTTGAGGCCCTTGGTGGTTGGGAGGCTACAGTCGCCTTGTATAACCTATGTATCCAAAAATTCTAGCTTAAATATTGTTATTAGGTTAATTTAGGACTATTAGAATTTTTTCACAAATTTTGATTAATTAAAAACTAGTCACAGTAATTTTTTAGGGCTTTCAAGAATTTATTTTAGTGTCAAACATAATTAAAAATGTCCCAAACTTTTATTAGGTTCTAAATAATCTAATATATTTTCTATAATTTTCTGAATTTTTTTGAGTATTTTTATATTTATTGGGAGTTATTTAGGATAATAACTAATTTTCTAGGACTTCTAGAATTTATTATGCAAGCCAAGAAATATAGAATGGATCAAAGTAATTTTCTAGGGTTTGTAATATTATTATATATTTTTTAGATTTTTTTCCAGATTTTTATGATTATTTTTAATATTTATTTTGATTTATTAAGATTTAAAATAACTTAAATAATGTTTTGATAAAGGCAAATAAAAAACAAACCACCCAACCATATTCTGACACGTGTTCAGTCTATCCCTTTTCTATCAACTGCATACCAACATATATATATATATATATATATATATATATATATATATATATATATATATATATATATATATATATAATAACCTTAATTAGCCGATTAATTTTAGAGAGAGAGAAGGGGTTGGGTGATTGTCATCTAGGGTTCTTCGATCTTTCAGAAATCATTACTCATAGATCCGGACTCCAAACACATCCCCATTTCTTGCGTTGGAACCGTATTGAGGTTAGTTTTATGAGTATATAAATTTTTTCACAAAATTTTGAATATTAATTCTAGAAAATTCATAGAGCACAACATGTCCGAAAATAGACATGTCTCGGTGTTTTTGCGATTTCGGGAGAACCATGAGTCATAATCATGAACTGTTTGAAGTTTCAGAAAGATGACACGAAAAAGTTTAACATATTTTTTTTCCCAAAATTTAATTCAAATTATTTCTGTACTTTAAATTATGTAGAACTTCTAGGTTATCAATTAACCACCGTTGCACAATACGATTTTGTATGTACAATAATTTCTAAATGAATTTGAATCCGGATGAGCCTTAAATTCTAGCATATTTATGAAACTAAAATCTACAGGAAATCATGCATGAAAGTCGAGTTTGTATCGATTAAATTTTTGGTCAACAAATCGTCTTGATTTGCGTGCCATGAGTCTCGAGTTGATAAAATTGGGTTCTTTGGACAAAATTTAGGAATTTACCTAAAAAATCAGAATAAGATTAAAACAGGATTTTTGAGTAATTTTTCCATAATTAAATAAAATAAAATAAAATATCTTTTGACATGGTAAATTCGTAATACATAGGCTATTTGGACTTTGACTTAGATTCTGACTCATACCAGCTAAGGTCCAAAGGCGAGTACATTCTCTGATAGTTTCTATTATTTAATTTTTTCTATGATGCATGTTTATAGTAGTGTTTTACCTGATTCCTGGCACGATGGATACACGGATTGATATTGTATGGATTCATTTTCGTGAGATACGTATTTTAGGCCTATTGACTTTTTTCTGGACTAATGAATTACTGGACTAATATATTTTCTGGCCTGTTGATATCTTATGGACTATTGAGATTATTTGTGTCTGGACTTGGATCTATGAGTACTAGTCGGACGGGAAAATACCTAGGAGAAGCGTGAACATACCCTTTCCATCCCATGGTCTTACTGGAATAATAGCAAACATGCACGAACGTATGGTTTGCCGGATATTACTCCCTAGTTGTTCACATGTCAACTTGGTATTTCAAAACACTAGTTAGATACAGTCATTCTAGATTAATCTATACTTGCTGATTGTACACTTGCATGACAGGTTTTCTAGTTCACATATATGTCTGTCTTTACATGCTTCTCTGTTCTTCTTTCTTGTCTTTCATTATTTCTTTATTTAACTCTTCCTCTATGATGTACCATATTATATTATTATATGCACATCAAGTATTTCATAACTATTTACTGGTCATAGTAATTTTCAATTAATTGAAACTGCTATTGGGTTGTACTCGTTCCATCCTGACTGGGTAAACATTTTTAGGTGACTTGCTATCTTGCTCATTAGATTTTGTTGGAGATCGAGATACTTTTGGAGGCCAATATTAGAATTTAGATAGTTTAGCAACTTCTTTGGATTTAATGTATAGCGGAATTGTTCCCGAGTTATGATTTAATTGTAAATTAAGAATCTTGTAAAACTATGTAAATATTGTGAACAAGCAATAGATTTAAATTTATGATTAAATATTATCTATTTGGATTGATGGACCATTGTTATCATAGACAACGTACTACAGCCGATGCTGCGGCGTAGGTTGGGCTTGGCCACGTACTCTTATCCGAAAAGCGTGTGTGAGTCGTGACAAGTTGTTATGGTGGCCCATGCAGGTCCGATTTCACAAATAGTGAGAACTCGTGGCAGTACGTAAGTTAGTCGTACTACTGCGAGCTTGCGACTAGTAATATGATTTTAGGAGAAATTTCTCATTCACAACTTAGGATTAATTTAAATATAGGAGAATGACTAGGACTATGTATACAATATGAAGGCCTTATTTCATTTTTATTGCTTGGGTAGTTAAGTAGTTACAAAGGCTATGTAATTAAGGTAGGTGTAAATATTGAATTTTGAGGTAAACTCTAGTAGATAAATTTGAGAAAATTAAGTGTTATATATTATGGTATTTTGATAAGTAGGAGTGACCAAAGGTGGGGGTAGAATTCTCGATTGGCAAATAATTTCTTTGGGGTTGATCAATTATTGAAGATAAGAATTATTATTATTATTTTGTGCTTTGAGGTTTAAATTTTTATCTAGTTTGATAATTATGATTTTTTTGCTAAAATAAGGTTAAATTCTTATTTTAGAAAAAATAGTTTTCAACGTAAATGATGATAAAGATAAGAAGTTGGAGATTTATTGAATTTTAGATTTATGTAGATTGTTATAGTGGATTTAAGTTTAAGTTTGAAGAATTTAAATTTTAAAGATTTGATTTAAAATTTTAGAGTTTTGGTTATTTAATTTATGATTTTGAGGAATTTAAAAGTGTTAACATTAGAGCTATTGGCATACAAGATGTGGATTTAAAATTTATATTTTAAAATTTTTAAATTAAATTTCAAGTTTTCAGAATTTTGAGGAGTTGAGATTTTATGGATTTGAAAATTTTTGAGGATTGAAATCCAATTCAAAAAATATAGTCATAGCTATAAAATTTCTGGAAGTGATTAAAATTTTATTTTATTAATTGATTTTTTTTTAGGAAAGTATGATACATTTTATTTAATTTGTAGAAGAGTTAAAATTTGAGGATTTTATTTAAGGATAAAATTATAAGGTAGAAGTTGTTATATTTGATTATTGAATTTTTTTTTTTGAGGATAATGTTGAATGTTTTTGAAATTGAGGATAATCTTGAAAGTTTTGAGATATAATTCGAGGAATTCAAGGATAATGTTGAGAATTTGAGTGTTATGAGTTCAATATAATATTGAGATTTAGTTTATGAGTTGAGTTAGACCAAAAGAATAACAATACAAAGATTAATTTATAACTTGTTGAATTCGACTTTTAAGGACTAAATTTGAATTCAAAATTTTTTTTTTTTTGAGAGATATGATTGATGGAGTAGATTTGGAATTCAAATTTTGAGGATGAGACTTTGAATTTTTTAAATTTATTCATGAAATATATATTAGTAGAATTTACTTTGAAGATTGGATTTAACTTTTAAATTTTTAGGATTGAATCATTAATCGATGTTCTGAGGATGATCAATAATTTAAATATCGAGAATTCATATACGTAATAGTAGTGAGGAAAAAAAATTATGGCTATGGGAACAAATTAAATTATTGTGAGAAATGACTACAATATGAGATTCTAATTTTTAAGGATGGAATTAAATTTTTTTTTAATCTTCAAGATTGGATTTAATTTTTAAGTTTGGATATGAGATTAAATTTGAAGGATTTAATTATTAAATTTTTGAAGACAGTTATAAATAAGATTTAAATTTTAAGAAAATAATGTCAGATTGTATTTAAGAGTTATGATCTGTGAATCTGATTTAAGAGAAAAATTCTATTGGATTTTAAATTTTGAAGAAAAATTCAAATTTTGAAGATTTACTTTAAAATTTTAAGTTGTGAGGATAAAGTTAATTTTTAAGGACTTTGTTAAATAACAATAGTGGTTTGACTTCATGATTATATTGCTTAAATTTTGATGGTGGTAGAAAAAAATTATTATAAAAAAATTTAAATTTTGAGGATAAATATTAATTTAAATAAAGAGTTGAGAATTTAATATGACAGAATTGACAATTTTGTTAAATCACATATTTTTATGAAGATTACGATATGATTGGAATTGTCATTAAATTTTGAGAAATTTAAGAAGATTATCATTATATTTATTTGACTACAAGATAGAAATTTAAAATTTATATTTTGAATGTTTCATTTGAATATTTAGTAAGTATTATATTTTTTGAGTATGGTGTGGAAAAGAATCGATGAGTAAGATCATTAATGGATTAGTGTTGGAATTCAAATTTTTGGGTTGAGATTTTAAATTTTATAAATATATATTAATTGGATTTAAATTAGAGGACTAATATCATTATTGGATTAGTGTTTGAATTCAAATATTTGGGATGAGATTTTAAATTCTATAAATATGCATTGATTGGATTAAAATTAGAGGATTGGATATTAATTTTTTTTGAGTATTTAGTTATTAACTTAAAATTTTGGAGGAGATTGTGATAATAATAGAATTTGATTTTAAATTTAAAGATTTTCAGGAATATGATATTTTTAAAATTTTAAAAAATTTGTGAAATAACAATATGAATTTACTTCATGATTATATGGTTTGTTGAATTTAAATTTTGATGGTAAAAAAAAAACTATTGAGGATTTTAAATTTCGAGGATGAAATATTTTAAGGGTGATAGACTTGTAACCTCCGTATCCGAAAATTCTAGTTTAAATGATGTTATTAGGTTAATTTATGGCTATTGGAATTTTTCCACAATTTTTGGTTTATTAAAAACTAGTATCAGTAATTTTTTAGGACTTTCAAGAATTTATTTTAGTGTCAAACATAATTAAAAATGTTCCAAATTTTTAGTTTAGGCTCTAAATAATCTAAATTATTTTTTAGAATTTTTTGGAAATTTTTGAATATTTTTAGTATTTATTGGGAGTTATTTAGGCTAATAACTAATTTTCTAGGACTTATAGAATTTATTGTGCAAGCCAAGGAATATAGAATGGACCCAACTAATTTTTAGGGTTTATAATATTATTATATATTTTCTGGATTTTTTTCCAGATTTTTATGATTATTTTTAATATTTAATTTGAGTTATTTAGATTAAGATAAATTAAATAATGTTTTGATAAAGGTAAATTAAAAACAAATAATATAAACAAACCACTCAACCATATTCTAACACGTGTCCAGCCTATCCCTTTTCTATCAACCGCATACCAACATATATATATATATATATATATATATATATATATATATATATATATATATATTATAATAACCTTAATTAGCTGATTAATTTTAGAGAGAGAGAAGGGGTTGGGAGATTATCATCTAGGATTCTTCGATCTTCCAGAAACTATTACTCATAAATTCAGACTCCAAATGCGTCACTGTTTCTTGCGTTGGAACCGTATTGAGGTTAGTTTTCTGAGTATGTAATTTTTTTTCACAAAATAATGAATATTAAATTCTAGAAAATTCGTAGATCCCATCATGTCCGAAAATAGACGTGTCTCGGTGTTTTCGTGATTTTGGGAGAACCATAAATCAGAATCATGAACCGTTTGAAGTTTTAGAAAGCTGCCACGAAAAAGTTTAGCATATGTTTTTTCCAAAAATTTAATTTAAATTATTTCTATACTGTAAATTCTGTAGAACTTCTAGGTTAGCAATTAACTACCGTTGCACAATACAATTTTGTATGTGCAATAATTTTCAAACGAATTTAAATCTGGATGAGCCATAAATTATAACATGTTTGTGACACTAAAATCTACAAAAAATTATGCATAAAAGTCGAGTTTGTATCGGTTGACTTTTTGGTCAACATATTGCCTCAATTTGCGTACCATGAGTCTCGAGTTGATAAAATTGGGTTCTTTGGACAAAATTTAGGAATTTACCTAAAAATTTAGAATAAGATTAAAATAGGATTTTAGAATAATTTTTCCAGAATTAGATAAATTAAAATAAAATATCTTTTGACATGGTAAATTCGTAATACATAGGCTATTTGGACTTTGACTTGGATTCCGACTCGTACCACCTAAGGACTAAAGGCGAGTACATTATCTGATTATTTCCATTATTTGATATTTTCTATGATACATGTTTATAGTAGTGTTTTACCTGATTTCTGACATGATTGATATACAGATTGGTATTGTATGGATTCATTTTCGTGAGATACATATTTTCAGGCCTATTGACTTTTTTCTGGACTAATGAATTACTGGACTAATATATTTTCTGGCCTGTTGACATCTTATAGACTATTGAGATTATTCGTGTCTAGACTTGGATCCATGAGTACTAGTCGGGCGGAGAAATACCTAGGAGACGCGTGAACATACCCTTTCCATCCCATGGTCTTACTGAAATAATAGCAGCCATGCATGACACATGTGGTTTGCCGGATATTACCCCCTACCCGTTAACATGTTAACTTGTTATTTCAAAATACTAGTTAGATACAGTCATTCTGGATTAATCTATACTTGATGATTGTACACTTGTATGACAGGTTTTCTAGTTCATATATATGTCTGTCTTTACATGCTTCTCTGTTATTCTTTCTTGTCTTTCATTATTTCTTTATTTAACTGTTCCTCTATGATGTACCATATTCCATTATTATATGCTCATCAAGTATTTTATAACTATTTACCGTTCAAAGTACTTGTCAATTAACTGGAACTGCTATTGGGTTGTACTCGTTCCATCCTGACTGGGTAAACATTTTTAGGTGACTTGCTATCTTGCTCATTGGATTTTGTTGGAGATCGAGATACTTTTGGATGTCACGCCCCGATCTACCGCAGGCTAATCGGCCGTTCCTGCTAGGCGGGAATCACCCTCGCCAGCGCTCCCGCGGAACGATCGCTTGACCCATCCGGGCGTGATGCCGCACGAGCGTGAACCGCGCCCGTGCAAGGCCGTGATTCATTGGCTGGCGGTAAGAGTTCTAAGCCACAGAGTCGCATAGATTGTCCGAGTGCAGCGTAGTCATGAACGCATAGGCGATCGGTAACAGGTTCACTGAGTCGACAATATAGCGGAAGTTTGAAACACAAGTTGAAGTAAAGCAAGCTCTTTTATTGATATGAACAAGTGTTACAGGCGGCGTATAGCCGAGATTACAAGTCGCTCAAGCCTCTCTCTCTGAAACAGTAAAAGCGTGCCAAGTGGCTACAACTGCGGAATGATTGTACAGGCGATGTTCAGGCAAGTTCAGGCTATGTTCCAACATTATGTCTTGTATATGTGCTTCTGATCCGGACGCACCGTTGCTTCGGAGTGATCTCCACGCCTAAGCACGCACGTTGGAGGCATCCGCACCGAACGAGGTTCTCTCGTACCCTGCATACAAACTGGTGGATTATCAGTACATTGAATGCACTGGTGGGGAAGCTACTCGCCCGCTCGACAAATCCAAACACGTAATATAAGTTCCGTGCACCAACTATTAAGTTGTCTTTCTAGTTGCCTTAGGATCAGTTTCATGCAAAGAATGAATAGCCTAACTCGTGTCGGGCAGTGCGCCGTGCAATATGAGAGAAAACACGGCGAGACTTACCAACTTACCATCTCCTTCCCTGTCCAAGGCAAACATTGAGGCAACATTGTTAATTCAAGCTCGGGCAAGTATAACATTCAGGAGGCATAGCATATGCAAACATGAGGGTTATTTTATCATGATGGTTCAAGTGTTTAGTTGTTCATTTGATGCAATGCAATGACTCGCACATGGATAGCCGCTAAGCGAGGATGACTTATCTATATGAACGTTAGTCACTGGCATAGCCATAAAGGACCATAGTCAATTGGCGGGGTAGAGAATGCAACGAAAGCATGTGAGGCACTGCAAACTATCCCGTCAATCACGTGAGCGACTATTACGTTATGTTCCATCTGGATCGGGTCGGTCCCAGTGCCCCGGTGACCGCCCGTGGAACGGTGCCTCGTTTTCGAGTTGTCCGCGACATGCAGGTCAGGGTCAGTTTCAATCCACAACTTGAATGATAATCCATGATTCATGATCTGAACGAGCGTTTGCTCCAAGAGCTGAGATTCGTTCATTACATGACGTGATTCTCGTTCAGATATAAACTTGATGTGATTATCATTCAGTTGTCACGTTATTGGATTCACGTTCAGTATTCATTACCCTGATGTGTGCCCCTGGTTCGGGGATTGCCTTGGGGACCCATTGGTCCCGGATACTTGCAGGTTCGTTCAGGCACGGAATGACTACGTAGTAGTCTTCCGGGGTTTGGATGAAAACATGGCAACATTCAAACAGACAAGCATGCGTTTCTAAGGGACATAAGTAAACACATTTGCTCGGACCCGAAGGTAAGCCGAGAGTTGAAACCGTTAGGGACTTAGCATGCGAGGGTCTGAATATAAGTAGTATTTTAATTTCTATGTTCTAGCAAGCAATACAAGTTGGGATTATTCCCTTAGCTAGGTGCGTTGGATTTATTAGCATGCTGGGGGTGAATCACCTAATGACTAGCATGAATATTCCAGATTTTATATGTGCTGGCTAAGCAAAGACAAGTTCACCATAGCCACCCACCTTAGCGATGATTCGCCTCGGTAGAGCAATACGTCAAGCGAGCCTCTGAAAGTCCAAGCCAGATTCCTGTAGGGACAAGTCTGGATATCTTTTGCTTCCCGTTTGAGGCAAAGCGGGTCGGGACAGTTGCACTTTTGCCGTTTGAAATGGCAGTCCGCTTGAGCGGAACGGGGCATTACATCCTACCCAACTCAGAAAAAGTCTCGTCCTCGAGACTTACTGAGGACAAGCAGTAATCTAGGGTTGAGGCAATCCTAGACAAGTCGTTGTACTTGTTTATTTGGATATTCACTTGCACAAGCTTCGAAATCAGTATATCGCTTAGACTGGATCGTGCGCACTTTCGAAGTGCACTTCTAGCGTGAACACGTCAACCAACTTAGTGATAGCGAAGTCTCAGCACTCGAGTTTCACCTTTTCTTAAGTCTTGGATGGTGCACTAGTTCAAGGCGTCCCTCAAATAGATGTATTCAACCAAACTTAGAGTTAGTAAAAATCGGACAAGCCACTAGCGATACTCTCAAGGGTTCGCACAGGTTGGCACAAAGGCCACTCGCAGCATACAACCAGACAAGCAATCATATCATTTAAAACGCATTTTGAAAGTATTTAGACTTATTATTGGAACATCCCATCGAGGCATTGAGAGAGAGCGTGCACATAACCCACGAACGAGCTTTCGAAACAGAGATATCGAATCGAAGTCCAAAGGCGTAGAACCCAGGCTCTGATACCACTATGTCACGCCCCGATCTCCTGCAGGCTAATCGGCCGTTCCTGATAGGCGGGAATCACCCTCGCCAGCGCTCCCGCGGAACGATCTCTTGACCCATCCGGGCGTGATGCCGCACGAGCGTGAACCGCGCCCGTGCAAGGCCGTGATTCATTGGTTGGCGGTAAGAGTTCTAAGCCACAGAGTCGCACAGATTGTCCGAGTCCAGCGGAGTCATGAACGCATAGGCGATCGGTAACAGGTTCACTGAGTCGACAATATAGCGGAAGCATTGAAACACAAGTTGAAGTAAAGCAAGCTCTTTTATTGATATGAACAAGTGTTACAGGTGGCGTATAGCCGAGATTATAAGTCGCTCAAGCCTCTCTCTCTGAAACAGTAAAAGCGTGCCAAGTGGCTACAACTGTGGAATGATTATACAGGCGATGTTCAGGCGAGTTCAGGCTATGTTCCAAAATTATGTCTTGTATATGTGCTTCTGATCCGGACGCACCGTTGCTTCGGAGTGATCTCCACGCCTAAGCACGCACGTTGGAGGCATCTGCACCGAACGATGTTCTCCCGCACCCTGCATACAAACTGGTGGATTATCAGTACATTGAATGCACTGGTGGGGAAGCTACTCGCCCGCTTGACAAATCCAAACACGTAATATAAGTTCCGTGCACCAACTATTAAGTTGTCTTTCTAGTTGCCTTAGGATCAATTTCATGCAAAGATTGAATAGCCTAACTCGTGTCGGGCAGTGCGCCGTGCAATATGAGAGAAAACACGGCGAGACTTACCAACTTACCATCTCCTTCCCTGTCCAAGGCAAATATTGAGGCAACATTGTTAATTCAAGCATGGACAAGTATAACATTCAGGAGGCATAGCATATGCAAACCCGAGAGTCGTTTTATCATGATCGTTCAGGTGTTTAGTTGTTCATTTAATGTAATGCAATGACTCGCACGCGGATAGCCGCTAAGCGAGGATGACTTATCTATATGAACGTTAGTCGCTGGCATAGCCATAAAGGACCATAGTTAATTGGCGGGGTAGAGAATGCAACGAAAGCACGTGAGGCGCTGCAAACCATCCCGTCAATCACGTGAGCGACTATTACGTTATGTTCCATCCGGATCGGGTCGGTCCCAGTGCCCCGGTGACCGCCCGTGGAACGGTGCCTCATTTCTGAGTTGTCCGCGACATGCTGGTCATGGTCAGTTTCAACCCACAACTTGAATAATAATCCATAATTCATGATCTGAACGAGCGTTTGCTCCAAGAGCTGAGATTCGTTCGTTACATGACGTGATTCTCGTTCAGATATAAATTTGATGTGATTATCATTCAGTTGTCACGTTATTGGATTCACGTTCAGTATTCATTACCCTGATGCGTGCCCCTGTTTCGGGGATTGCCTTGGAGACCCATTGGTCCCGGATACTTGCAGGTTCGTTCAGGCACGGAACGACTACGTAGTAGTCTCCCGGGGTTTGGATGAAAATATGGCAACATTCAAACAGACAAGCATGCGTTTCTAAGGGACATAAGTAAACACGTTTGTTCAGACCCGAAGGTAAGCCGAGAGATAAAACCGTTAGGGACTTAGCATGCGAGGGTCTGAATATAAGCAATATTTCAATTTCTATGTTCTAGCAAGCAATACAAGTTGGGATTATTCCCTTAGCTAGATGCGTTGGATTTATTAGCATGCAGGGGGTGAATCACCTAGCGACTAGCATGAATATTCCAGATTTTATGTGTGCTGGCTAAGCAAAGACAAGTTCACCTTAGCCACCCACCTTAGCGATGATTCGCCTCGGTAGAGCGATACGTCAAGCGAGCCTCTGAAAGTCCAAGCCGGATTCCTGTAGGGACAAGTCTGGATATCTTTTGCTTCCCGTTTGAGGCAAAGCGGGTCGGAACAGTTGCACTTTTGCCGTTTGAAACGGCAGTCCGCTTGAGCGGAACGGAGCGTTACATCGGAGGCCAATATTAGAATTTAGATAGTTTAGCAACTTCTTTAGATTTGATGTATATCGAATTTGTTCCCGAGTTATAATTTAATTATAAATTAAGAATCTTATAAAACTATGTAAATATTATGAATGAGCAATAGATTTGAATTTGTGATTAAATATTATCTATTTGGATTCATGGACCATTGTTATCATAGACAACGTACTACCACCGATGCTGCGACGTAGGCTGGTTTGGCTACGTACTCGTATCCAAAAAGCGGGTGCGGGTCATGACACATTGATGTCTAGCAATGCTTGGGTTAAGGCTTGCATTGACTCTCTCATAGTGTGCATTATGGCCTCGAGGGTTTTGAGGCATTGCCGGTCACTAGAGCCTTCGTGGTCGCCCTCTGCTATATATGTCCTTCTTACATGAGGCTAAGAAAGGGATGGTTGACGTAGCACTCTCTACTTTGGACTCTTGCAGTAAATAGTATTAGGTAAGAGCTAGTAGTATTGCATCCTGCTCGAACTCTGATGGAATACTGCCCCCAACGTAGGAGGCGGCGTCTTCTCTCCAAGGGTAGCGACCCCCAGGGACTTCAACATCTGTTCCTTGGAAATCCTTATCAACTCGGAATGCCGGATTGTCGTATAGGTCCGGTGGATTGCTATCCCCAGCTTGTGAAACCTCCAGTAGTTCTGAGGCAGCACTACCCCCAGTGGCTGGGAGCTTCTTCTTCGAGCGGGTGCCCTAAAAAATACCTTCTGCAGGTCCCGCTGCTGGTCCTCCTGGTAGTGGCCTTCTCAATGCACTGGTTGAGATTGATGACTGGAGGTGTTGGAATTTTTTTCTCCCATGGTGTCACGCCCCAGTCCTAAAATACGTAGGACTAGAAATACGTAAGCATGCCAGCCGTATGTATATGGCAACTCTAATATATGGATACCATAATACACATGTACGCTGTAATATGAATAATAACTCACATGTGGTATATATATTGTCACAAGTAACAGGGCATAACTAAATCTCATCCACAGAATCAAATAACCAATCAACTATAACTGAATTAAGTATAAAATGCTTGATAAGAACAAGTAGTTGGGTGGAGACAAATCCACTACCAACTAGAACATAAGAGAAACCACATAAGAACATCTAATGAACAATGAGACTCGAAGAGAAGACCTCCTCGAAAGATAATAAAGTAGCAAGTCCTAATCCGTGCTCCTGCAAATAGTCATGAACGTCTACACCTAGAAAGGGACCAGGTCCTCAGAGGGACGTAACAAGATACATAGAAGCATGCCAATTTGAATACAGAAAACATGCATAATAGGTAGAAAATATATAAGTATGCTGTACAAGACAATCTATATGAATGCATAATGAGGACAACTTTTCGACTTATGGGCATGGGTAGGCTACTCTATCTAATCTCACAACTCACACACACGTCAGGGACATCATCAGCCGTCATACCGCGAGGATAGCGACCATCGTGACACCATCAGCCGACATACCGTGAGGGTAGCGATCGACGAACACGACTACCATAGTGCGTGCTAGTTACTACGGTTTACCAGAGTGGTTAGAGCCCATACGCCTACTGATTGTCCTCCTCTCCCATGATACCATGTGTCAAGTGTGTGTCAACATAGATAATATATAATTATGACTGAAAAATACACATGCAATAAATATATACAAATATAATAAGCATGCAAAGTACTATAAGCAATTTGGCAAGGTATCTTGTCTGGCAAGAAAGCTGCAAAGTGTAAGCGTCCAGACGTCAGGCACAATGGATCAGAAGCTATGGCCTCAGAATGAACGTCTCCGGATGCTGAAATAAATATCACCAACATTCCCAGAATAAGCGAGATAGCTAGAAAATACTACCCTTACGTCCAATTTGGACACATGGGCAAAACGGTAATTTTGGGTCAAAGTGGGTCCACATGTGGGTTACTTTGCACCGAAAAGTGTGCCAGGAGTAAAGGTCTCCAAATGGAAGAGATTATAGGTCAAACAAATTCTAAATGTCAGTACGAACTCAACGGTATGTCCAATTTTGGATTCCGGTGAGCCGAACACAAATTGGCCTTAAAAGTCAACCGTGGGGCCCGTAAATAGGCGGCTTGGTCAACTATCTCGGAATCGCGTGAAACTTGGGTCACAGGACCAGCGTGATACCATGAATCCAATGGCGCAAGTTTCGTCGCATTTCGACGAGCGTACATTAAATGGTGTGATATTTTGCAAAAGTTACGACATGGGGACTTTTCACGGATACAAGTTGATTTCGACGTGTACACACGTCCAAATCAGTTTCCGTGAAAGCCCACATGTCCAAATATACCATATGCGCCTTTCGATGTAATTGGTATGCGATGAGGCGGTCCCGTTTGGCGGAGCGCGCTTCGTATCACAATTTTCCAATATTTTAAAAACAAGTTTTTGGTTGATTTGGAGGTTGAATAATTTTACACATAGAACAAATTAACAAAAACTAAAAGAACAAAAAAATTCTCGGTTATGTGGAGAAGAAAAACCCTTTTATTTGTTTTCAAAAATAATAAACAGGTTGATAGCAAATTGGGTGTGAACATGGGGTTTTGGATTCAAAATTCTGAACTGTTTTGGTCAGTTTTCTGGTCATTTTCCGGTCGATTTTTTGACCAATCCGGGACACGAAAACTCGTGCCGCTGGAATAAAAATCCTAGAGGGTTAGGTTGTGGACGTACACGAACAAACCGCATGCAAAAAGGATCACAGATGATAGAGATAACATACCGTGAAGATGGATCCAAAACAGGACTGTGCGCATGTGCTGTGCGCACACGCGGGGACGGCGACGACGGTCGGTCGGCGAGCTGCGGTGGCGCTGCAGGGTGGCGGTTGTCGCGGGGGCGGCGACGCCGGGCTGGGGTCGGTGGTCGGAGGGTGGTCGCCGGTGTGGCCGCTAGGGTTAGGGTTTAGGGTTTGAGTTAGGGTTTGGGTATATATATATATATATATATATATATATATATATATATAGAGAGAGAGAGAGAGAGAGAGAGAGAGAGAGAGAGGGAGAGAGAGGTCGGGTGGTCTGTAGGTTTGCTACTTGGTTGGGGGTTTATTAGGAATTAGTATTAAGTTTGTTTATATTAGGTTAAGTTATGGTTTCTAGTTATTTAGTTATTTTTTTCTTTTTCTTTTCTTTCCTTTTCTTTCCTTTTCCTTTTCCTTTTTCTTTTCTTTTCTTTTTGTTTCTTTTATCATCATCATCATCATCATTATTATTATTATTATTATTATTATTATTATTATTATTATTATTATTACTATTTTTATTAGCACATATCTATATTTACATATATAGATGGAATTATAAAAATTTAAAATAAAATATTTGCACACCAAATTAGATTCCAGAAAATTGCTTTGTAGCGTTTAATAAAATAGTACACTCTAAATATTTTATAATTAATATTTAGATATTTATCTAGTTATAATAAATCAAATAATTATATTATCTAATTAACTAAGTAATTAATTAAATGGTCATCCACAAAATAGGTAGTAATAAATAATATGCAAATCTATAAAAAGAAAAAATGTCTAACTTGACACGGGAAATTATGGTCTACTAATTGTAGGAAGTTGGGAATTGAAAATGACCACAAATAAATTATATATAGATTATCTAAATTTTTAACACATAGTCTATGGTCGTTACACCAATGTCATACTAATGCCAAGGGGTCGAATTCTTGTGCCACGAAAAGATCCTACGAGTAGTGTCTCCTGTGTAGGCTACTTTATATGAAGTACGATACAGGTTTTGGGGCCATCTATATTATTAATGTCCAAACCACGGTGAAGTATCCTAATAAAATTATTGGACTTTAATTTATTTAAAAGAAAGTCTAAAATAAATACAAGAAATAAAAAATACACACCAAATACCTATTTTTGGGTGAGGGGGATTACAATCTACCCAACTTAAAAGAATTTTGTCCTCGAAATTAAAAATAAGGCATGATTCTATATTTATCCTCGAAATTTAAATCGATGATTCAACCTTCAATATTCAAAATTTAAATCATGTGCTCAAAGTATAAATATTTGGTCCGCAATATCAAGATTTCAAGATTTATTAGATCCTCATCATCTTAATCATTCTTCTAAAAATTCTCAAAATTTAAAATGACTTAAATCTCTCAATCTAATCTTACCTGATCACAATCTAAAAATTTATCTCAAGTTGACAATGCAACTTCTACCCAACTTAGAATTTACCAAACAATCACATAAGGCTATACATTTAAGAAAAAATTTCTCAAATTATTTAATCGTGTTATTCAATCCTCCAAAATTTTAACACCAAATATATCACATATGATATGCCCTTAATTACAAAAGATAGTCACCAAGTAATGCGATTGGCCTATGGGGTATATCTAGTACTCTACGTATATCAAACTTATACCAAGCACGAGCGTTCGTCTTTCTGAAATAGGAGAAGACGAAGAACAATAATAAAGAATTCAAAAAGGAGGTGATAGAATACAAGTACGGGGTTCAAGGCGATTTTTAAGAATTCAAAAGTAAGTTGTCAAGGTAGTTGTGGATTGAAATCTTATTTTTAGTAAATTCATATTCACATGTTCATATCAGAACAGTTATGTACCTGATATGATATGCTCTGACTTTTCTAGAGGGCAAGTATATTCGTCTAACAAGTTGAGTCAACTATATATCTCAATCCACGTAAGGTAGTCATGCGAAGAGCGAACCAAGCGCACTAAGGTTGATAAGACCATAATACACTGATTCTAAATAGATAATTGTATTAGTGTGTGCACCCAATAATACATATGTCATGAACAAGCTCGATAAAAGAATAAGCTTGCAAAACTAGGCTATAATAGCAGCATAAGTTGAGGTAGTTCAGAAAATATAAGTACGCTAGATTATGATGAAAGAAGGTACAAAAATAATTCAAGTTCACCAAGAAGATCGGTGTTGTGCCTCTACAGTTGCTATACTAACTTCTTATCTAAGTCTTTGTTCGACCAAATGGGGGTATGGGCCTCTAAGTTCTACAGTCTGGATAAACACTATCTTCTTATGCAAGTCTATAGTTGGTATCATTCAATTATAATTCATTAATGGGTTAAAATGACTATATGATACTAGGTTATGAGACATACTACCCAACTTACAAGAATTTAACTAATAGTATTATTAAACAATAGAGTGTATATACCTAGTACAAGTCACCTTCCTAACCCCTATCAAGCACGAGAGAAAGGAGAAGATTAATGTTAAGAAGGATCAAGCAAGATGCAATATAGGGAATCAAATAAGAAGGCGAAATGGAATCAAGGACGGTGATTAAATAAGTGTATGAGATCCTATATTCTAATTCTATGCGCAAGCTTGCTCGGTACAGTAACGTAACCGAGATAATATGTTCTCGACCTGCATGGGCCACCATAAAAATATGTCACGCCCCAGTCCCAAAATATGTAGGACTAGGAATACGTAAGCATACCAGCCGTATGTATATGGCAAATCCAATATATGGATACCATAATACACACGTACACTGTAATATGAATAATAACTCACATGTGGTATATATATTGTCACAAGTCACAGGGCATAACTAAATCTCATCCACATAATCAAATAACCAATCAACCATAACTAAATCAAGTATAAAATGCTTGATAAGAACAAGTAGTTAGGTGGAGACAAATCCACTACCAACTAGAACATAAGAGAAATCACATAAGAACATCTAATGAACAATGAGACTCAAATAGAAGACCTCCTCGAAAGATAACGAAGTAGCAAGTCCTGATCTGTGCTCCTGCGAATAGTCATGAACGTCTATACTTGGAAAGGGACCAGATCCTCAGAGGGACGTAACAAGATACATAGAAGCATGCCAACTTGAATACAGTAAACATGCATAATAGGTAGAAAATATATAAGTATGCTGTACAAGATAATCTATATGAATGCATAAAGAGGACAACTTTTCGACGTATAGGCATGGGTAGGCTACTCTATCTAATCTTACAACACACACACACGTCACGGATATCATCAATCGTCATACCGCGAGGGTAGTGACCATCGTGACACCATCAGCCGATATACTGTGAGGGTAGCGACCATCGGACACGACTACCATAGTTCGTGCTAGTTACTACGGTTTACCAGAGTGGTTAGAGCCCATACGCCTACTGATTGTCCTCCTCTCCCATGATACTATGTGTCAAGTGTGTGTCAACATAGATAATATATAATTATGACTAAAAAAAATACACATGCAATAAATATATAAAAATATAATAAGCATGCAAAGTACTATAAATAATTTGGCAAGGTATCTTGCTTGGAAAGAAAGCTGCAAAGTGTAAGCGTCCAGACGTCAGGCACAATGGATAAGAAGCTATGGCCTCAGAATGAACGTCTCTGGATGCTGAAATAAATATCACAAACGTTCCCAGAATAAGTGAGATAGCTAGAAAATACTATCCTTTCGTCCAATTTGGATACAGGGGCAAAACGGTAATTTTGGGTCAAAGCGGGTCCACTAGTGGGCCACTTTGCACCGAAAAGCGTGCTAGGGGTAAAGGTCTCTAAATGTAAGAGATTATAGGTCAAACAAATTCTAAACGTCAGTACGAACTCAACGGTATGTCCAATTTTGGATTCTGGTGAGTCGAATACAAATTTGCCTTAAAAGTCAACAGTAGGGCCCACAAATAGGTGGCTTGGTCAACTGTCTTGGAATTGCATGAAACTTGGGTCACAAGACCAGCATGATACCACGAATCCAATGGCACAAGTTTTGTCGCATTTCGACGAGCGTACATTAAATGGTGCAGTATTTTGCAAAAGTTGTGACATAGAGACTTACGGATACATGTTGATTTCGACGCGCACACACGTCCAAATCAGTTTTCACGAAAGACCATACATCCAGATATACCATACGTGCCTTTCGGTATAATTAGTATGCTACGAGGAGGTCTCGTTTGGCGGGGCACGCTCCGTATCATAATTTTTTAATATTTTAAAAATAAGTTTTTGGTTGATTTGGAGGTTGAATAATTTTACACATAGAACAAATTAACAAAAACTAAAAGAACAGAAAAATTCTTGGTTATGTGGAGAAGAAAAACTCTTTTATTTGTTTTCAAAAATAATAAACAGGTTGATGGCAAATTGGGTGTGAACATGGGGTTTTGGATTCAAAATTTTGAACTGTTTGGGTCAGTTTCCGGTCATTTTTCGGTCGATTTTTGACCATTCCGGGACACGAAAACTCATGCCGCTTGAATGAAAATCTTATAGGATTAGGTTGTGGACGTACTGTAGAAGCATGAAAAATACGCCGGATGACTATACGCAACTTGTTGGTGCGAAGCAGCGTAAAGAGATGACCTCAGAGCCATCAAGCAGGCAAGACAAAAGCTTCTCAGGACCATCCGCATAAGTACAGTATGTCCAGGCCACCTCAGAGCGTAAAGTAGAGGGCTTCGTCGCCTATATGGCGTAAAACACATCCGCTTTCAAATACGGTATTAAAGCGTACGAGGAACGCTTCGTGCTCCCCGAGATGAACCTGTCAGACCCTGCAAAGAACCTAACGTCTGGACTTCTGACAAAAGGATACGGCTCGGCTACCCAGGCGACGGCCATAATGATAGCACGGCACTACGAACCAGGCTGTCAGTTACCGCCATCTCCCTCGCGTAAACTGCTTTTACATGAACGAGGGGATATGCTGCCTTGTTTTACACAGGCAGACATGAGCTGTTTACACTCTGCAGTAGACAAACCGCCTGCCACGTCAAAAGTGACACTTTACACAGGGCTCGAGGCACGTCTCTGCGATTGGTGCACAAGACGGTGACAGTCTTCTCGAGGCACGTCTCTGCGACGAATGCACAAAAGAGCTGCAGACCTTCAAAAACACGCCTCCGCATTTAATGCTCAGAATGATGGCGGATCTCTGCATTTAATGCAGAGGATTTGATTAAGAATCACCGAACCATCGTGTGTGATACCCTCCTTGCGTAAACTGCTTTTTCGCATACAAGGGGATACGCTGCCTTGTTCTACACAGGCAAACGTGAAACCGTCTACACTCCGTGGAAGACAAACAGACTGCCACGTCAAAAGCTGTGCTTTGTACAAGGCTCGAGGCACATCTTTTCGCTTGATGCTCAGAACGGGGGCAGGCCTTCAGAACACGCCTTCGTAATTAATGCACAGGATGGTGGCAGATCTCCGCATTTAATGCGAGAGATTTGATTATATCTTCAAAAGCTGTGATTTCGGCTAAAGACGTCCACGTCAGCACTCAGCATTGCGCAGTGGCTTCTACGCCTCCTCAGCTGTTATGCTCTTAGGGCTTCTATGCCTCCTCAGCTGTTATGCTCTCAGGGCTTCTACGCCTCCTCAGCTGTTATGCTCTCAGGGCTTCTACGCCTCCTCAGCTGTTATGCTCTCAGGGCTTCTCCGCCTCCTGAGCTTCTATGCTCACTCGGCTTCTATGCCATCAGGCTTCTATGCCTACCTAGCTTCTATGCCTATTTTGGCTTCTATGCCATGGTAACAGATATTGGCTTTTACGCCCACCTCTTCTACACGGAGGATACCTACCTACGTGGCTTTTACGCCGTGATCTTCGTAGCAAGAATACGCGTTGTGTCCCTTAGTTGGACCCGCATTATACGCTCATTCAAAGGATCATCTATACGTAGGCATTGGTTATTTTAACCGTCGTGTAAAAGGGTACTGTGATTCCACTCCTCGGTTTTTACACCAACTGAGTGGTCACTGTCACTAAAACTCTATAAATAGAGACCTATATCAATGAGGAACAAGGTCAGAAATTGGTCAAGAAAACCAATATCAGATCCAAGGTCGAAAAAATTGATCAACGATCAGACTTCTGAAAAGGAGATCGGACAGGGTCAAGAAAAACAAAGGAGAGAGAAGAGATCGAGAGAGAGAGAGGAACCCGGAGCTCAGGTAAGGGGTAGGGATCGACGACCTTGGCATCGTGCATCCACCCTCTTTTGCAACCTTCGAAGCTACCTCCTGTCTTCTACGGCACTTCTTCACCATCGTGTGGTCCAAGGGCTAAAGTGATCGACTGCAGATCAGACACCTATAGCAATTTATACCCAGATTAAATAAATTATACTCCCATATCCTCGTATAGGATTACATTGTACAAGTTTGTTTGTAAACAAAAGAACACGGGTCTTGTGTAAACCCTGTCTTGAATACATCTTTCATTCTTTTCGTTTTCTACCACAAACAAGATGGCGACTCTGCTGGGGACATCTTTCTCTTCTGATGAGGAAGTAATTGCTCAACACGATGCGGTACCTATAGGAACCATGAAGAAG
Organism: Iris macrosiphon; assembly: GCA_036927795.1. Classification (NCBI taxonomy): domain Eukaryota; kingdom Viridiplantae; phylum Streptophyta; class Magnoliopsida; order Asparagales; family Iridaceae; genus Iris; species Iris macrosiphon. The sequence goes on along the minus strand of JAYESA010000016.1, from coordinate 6,052,687 downwards.
ACACTGGTCGTCCAATTCGACCAGTCTGCCTACGAAGACATGCTTCGAACCGGGGGTAGCTCTCACCCTCTCTCCGTCCAAAACAACAGGAAGCTGCACAAGGTCTGGATGCCCAAGACATCCTCTACCTTTCCTGTGGACTCCCCGATATCTCCGACCAATGAGGTTGTAGCATTGCTCCCTCCGTGCCCCGTACGTAAAATTCAGTCTCCCGCTACGCGCGGTACAGACAAAACTTTGGGCAAAGCCTCAGCGCTAACCCAGAAGTATCCTCCGTGCCTTGCACGTAAAAATCAGTCTCCCGCTACGTGCGCTACAGACAAAACTTCGGGCAAAGCCTCAGCGCTAACCCAGAAGTATCCACTGCGCTCTACGTATAGAAACCAGTCTTCCGCTACGCGCGGTACAGACAAAACTTCGGGCAAAGCCTCAGCGCTAACCCAGGAGTATCCACTGCACTCTATGCGTAGAAACCAGTCTCCCGCTACGCGCGGTACAGACAAAACTTCGGGCAAAGCCTCAGCGCTAACCCAGAGGTATCCACTGCGCTCTACGCGTAGAAACCAGTCTCCCGTCCGTGGTGGAATAGACAAAACTTCTGATGATGCCTCAGCGCCAAAGCGGAAGTACAAAGCACGCTGCGCGCGTAAGACAACATCTGACCTCTACGGGGAACCAGATGACCCCTGTGATCTCCGCAAGGGAAAGCAAGCGACAAGCTACTTAACTTCCCGGCATTTACGCCAGCAAGGGAACAATGTACCCGCCCGCAGCAATCAGCATTCAATAGTCTTCGGCCGCACGCACAACGAATCGACTACACAAGAAGATTCCTTCGATGACGATGCTGGTAAAATACAAGTTCACAGGTAGACGAACACCGTTGCGTGGTAATTCTCACCATCAACAAGCTCGTTTCGGGTTGGGGTATACTGCATCTCTTGCAAACTCACAACCTCGAGAGTCTGATCCTGTACAACCAGAAGCACGACCTTTTAAAGCAACTTCTTTGGACGAATGCAACGACAAGGCTGGGGGTAGTCTCCCTCGACAAAATCGAACAACATCCAAAGCTGGGGGTAGAATCCTCTCTAAGTCTGAAGATGATGCAACGATGACGAGCTTCCCGGAAGATCGTAAAACTCAGGCATCAGGAGCCCTACGACCAAAAGGGACTTTCTCCTTCAAAGAAGATGACATAATTGAAATCTTCAATATATTGATGGAGGAACGCAAGCTTCAGCTACCCAACATCAAACATCCTGAGAGGGCTGGCAAAGTTGATGACCCAGATTATTATCTCTTCCATCGGTACACTCATCACCCCACAAGGGCGTGCTATGTGCTAAAAAAGAGAATTCAGGAGTTGATCGATGCCAAGGTCATCACTTTGCATCTATGAACGAGGGGACGATCACTGCAAATTGATTTCACTTTGATGTGACAATTTGCTCCCTCAAAAAAATCCCAGATGATGAATCTCTAAAGTTTCTCCAGTAGATTCTTCAGGTCTATCCCCAGTCAAAAAAAATCACTCTATAGTGAATTTTTCAAACATGGGTTCATGTTCATATTACCTTTGAACAAACTATTCTGGTTCGGCCGTCGATTATCATGTTAATGATACCTCTGATATCGGTTGTCATCTTAACTTAATACCCGTACTTAATTCTAAGTACGCCAGTGGTGTTAAGTCCACAAAAACTGCCATGTCTATATTACCTCTGAGCAGATGTGTACCTCCATCCCCGATGGGTCACAACCCAGGGAGTTTGTCATGTTCATATTACCTCTGAACAAACCTTCCTAAATTCGGCCATCAATTATCATGTTCATATTATCTCTGATATCGATTGTCATCTCAACTTAACACCCATACTTAACTCTAAGTACGCCAGTGGTGTTATGTCCACAAAAAACTGCTACGTCTATATTACATCTAGCAGGGCTTGTCTCAAACCTATCGCTTGCACTTAGGCGCACAAAAAGTGATGGGTCCACAAAATCAGCCATGTTCATATTACCTCTGAGCTAAAATCCCCAGTTGAGTTTGTTATGTTCATATTACCTCTAAAAAAGCCATCCTGGTTTGACTATCGATTATCATGTTAATGATACCTCTGATATCGTTTGTCATCTCAACTTAACACCCGTACTTAACTCTAAGTACGCCAGTGGTGTTGGGTCCACAAAATCAGCCATATTCATATTACCTCTGAGCTAAAATCTCCAGCTGAGTTTGTCATGTTCATATTACCTCTGAACAAACCATCCTGGTCTGACTATCGATTATCATGTTAATGATACCTCTGATATCATTTGTCATCTCAACTTAACACCCGTACTTAACTCTAAGTACGCCAGTGGTGTTGGGTCCACAAAATTAGCCATGTTCATATTACCTCTGAGCTAAAATCTTCCGCTGAGTTTGTCATGTTCATATTACCTCTGAACAAACCATCCTGGTCTGACTATCGATTATCATGTTAATGATACCTCTGATATCGGTTGTCATCTCAACTTAGCACCCGTACTTAATTCTAAGTATGCCAGTGGTGTTAAGTCCATAAAAACTGCTACGTCCATATTACCTCTAGCAGGGCTTGTCTCAAACCTATCGCTTGCACTTAGGTGCACAAAAAGTGATGGGTCCACAAAATCAGCCATGTTCATATTACCTCTGAGCTGAAATCTCCAGCTAAGTTTGTCATGTTCATATTACCTCTGAACAAACCATCCTGGTCTGACTATCGATTATCATGTTAATGATACCTATGATATCGTTTATCATCTCAACTTAACACCCGTACTTAACTCTAAGTACGCCAGTGGTGTTGGGTCCACAAAATCAGCCATATTCATATTACCTCTGAGCTGAAATCTCCAGCTGAGTTTGTCATGTTCATATTACCTCTGAACAAACCATCCTGGTCTGACTATCGATTATCATGTTGATGATACCTCTGATATCGTTTGTTATCTCAACTTAACACCCGTACTTAACTTTAAGTACGCCAGTGGTGTTGGGTCCACAAAATCAGCCATGTTCATATTACCACTGAGCTGAAATCTCTTGTTGAGTTTGTCTTGTTCATATTACCTCTGAACAAACCATCCTGGTCTGACTATCGATTATCATGTTAATGATACCTCTGATATCGGTTGTCATCTCAACTTAGCACCCGTACTTAATTCTAAGTATGCCAGTGGTGTTAAGTCCACAAAAACTGCTACGTCTATATTACCTCTAGCAGGGCTTGTCTCAAACCTATCGCTTGCACTTAGGCGCACAAAAAGTGATGGGTCCATAAAATCAGCCATGTTTATATTACCTCTGAGCTGAAATCTCCAGCTAAGTTTGTCATGTTCATATTACCTCTGAACAAACCATCCTGGTCTGACTATCGATTATCATGTTAATGATACCTCTGATATCGTTTGTCATCTCAACTTAACACCCGTACTTAACTCTAAGTACGCCAGTGGTGTTGGGTCCACAAAATCAGCCATGTTCATATTACCTCTGAGCTGAAATCTCCAGCTGAGTTTGTCATGTTCATATTACCTCTGAACAAACCATCCTAGTCTGACTATCGATTATCATGTTAATGATACCTCTGATATCGTTTGTCATCTCAACTTAACACCCGTACTTAACTCTAAGTACGCCAGTGGTGTTGTGTCTACAAAATCAGCCATGTTCATATTACCTCTGAGCTAAAATCTGTCACGCCCCGAGGCGTCCCCCGAGTCGTCACCGCCGTACGGGCCTGGAGTTGCGCCCGCACAAGGCTTTAATGATTTGCATAGCAAGCACGTATTCAGAGTACGCAGATAAATTGAAACACAGATTTGAAACATAGAAAAGTTCTCTTTATTGATAATGAACATCTATTACAAACTCCTGAACGAGTCAGCTAATATGCCGAATGGCTTACAAAAGGGTTGACTCAAAATGAGATAGCAGTCCTGTACATTACATCCCTTTATAAACTTAAAACGATAAAGACCTCCAGGCTGGAGGATCGCTTTGCCACGGAGCTGCATTTGTGTATGAAGAGTTGCAGGCTCCTGACTCCAAAATGCTTCGGGGGCGCGGTGAAGATGCGCCAACAGTTGGACTGGATCGGGTAGACGACTTCGGCTCCTCGCTCGGTTCGCCTTGGTGCGGAGAACCTGTTTCAACGAGGGTCAGCATATCGAAACATGCTGGTGAAGGCGAGCTAGCCTGACTATACCAATCAACACATTGTTTAGTGAAGCATGCATATTTTTGTGGGTTTCTATCTTGCCTTAGTTCATTTACAAGTAAGCAGCATATTGAATTTACTGAAATGAACGTGCCACCGTTAGGTGGATTTTTACCTGACCGTCTGAATTACCTGCACAATTCTTACCATGCCTTCCCTGAAACGAAGACACAAGTTAGTATGCAACAGGTTTAAATATACACAGGGATCACTGGCTTGATGCCACGAAGGGACGGGTTATAGTCTCAAGACACAAATGATATATACCGCAGGTGGCGAGCCCCGCTGCATAACACTTTGCCCCATAACATACGACTATACATACGTTCCGTCTGGATCGGATCAGTCCCGGCGCCCCGGTGACCGTCCGCGGAACTCATAACATACCTTGTGCACAAGTCGTCCGTGATCGAGAATACTCATAGAATTTGTTCCATAGCATACAGTTTTTGCATAGTCATCCCGACAGTTTATTTCATAACAAGCATATATTTCCATACTTAGCACGATTCATAGAACAGTTATAGACGAACTAGCATACAGGATGATAACCATTCATAAGTTTGTTGACAAGCATAATAACCAAGTTATTCTCTTTTATCTTGGTTTCTTTTATTATTATTTGGTATCATTTGATCGGGGCAACGGAGTGAAGCTGGAAGCAGAGCTAGCTAATCGGGTTGGTAGCCACTCACTTAGATTTTGGAAGGGAGAAGGAAAGAGGCGCTTCACGACTCCGCTCGCAAGCCGCCTACTGCTCGTTCACCTGCACACGAACAGCTCGATTAATACTTCTTCCTCTCTTTCCATTCTCAGAATAGAAGTGCAAGTCAATGAACGAAAATAATGAAAACCATCGAAACCGTTCAAGGAAAACAAGCAAATCCCAAAACCAACTCAAAGTACGAAAGCAACAAGCGATATCGAAAACCGAGGCAATAAAAGATAGCAGCGGAGAGGTCCCTCCTGACTCTGCCGCTAAGCCGATCCCGGGGGCGCAGTCCACTGAATATGGGAATCGATTCCGAAGAAACAAATCCATAACGAGGACGAGTTCTTAATTCAATCTATCCCGATCGAACGATACCGTCTTGTGTTTCTTAGCCGCGCTCTCCGCACCGGGAGAACGGGGCGCTACATCCTACCCAACCAATTGGAAGTTTCGTCCCGAAACTTAAGAATAGAACCAACCGTTAGGGGTTATTGGGTTGAGGCAGGAGCTTAGAGGGGAGTGGACAATCCCGAGCTACGTGGCCAGGCCCGCCACAGTTGAAGCATAGACCTTTTCTGCTGTAACATCTCTCCGTAGAGTGTCCTTGCCTTTTACAGAAATCACAGAATGGTCTCGGGTTTCCTTTGTGGCGACCACCGTCTTTATGTCGTTTTGCAGCATTGTTTCCTCCATCGTCGCTTTGGCGTTTGTGACTGGATGTATGCACAGCGCCGACAGAAACGTGAGGATATTGTGGTTCGAGAGATAGGGCGTGATTCATGACTTCACGTATTGTCCCGTACTGATTATTGACCACGTGCGAATGGATGGCAGGACGAAGACCACCTTCAAACCTTCTAGCTCGACTCGCTGCATCAGGTAAATAGGCCCTAGCAAATTTGGAGAGTCGGTTGAATTCGGCGGAGTACTCTTTAACTGTCATCCTGCCTTGCCTCAGTTGCACGAAGTCATTTTCCATTTGACGTTGTACTGGAGGCGGTATAAACTCCTCTTCGAACGCGGCACGAAAGGTCGTCCACGAGATCGCCTCCTCTCCGTGATCAAATTGGAGAGATCGTCGATGCACGTCCCACCAATCGTGTGCGTTGAGGCGGAGCTGTAGTTGCGCGCAGGCGACGCGCTTATCTTCGGGGACCTCTAGCAGAGTAAAGTGGTCTTCAATCTCGGCTAGCCAATCTAGAGCTACCACTGCGTCCTCAGTCCCGTTGAATGGGGTATTGCAGACTTTCTTGAAGTGGCCCAAGTTGAAGGCAGTCACGTCCCTCGGCCTTGGAATTTGAGGCGTCTCCACTTCAAGCACGGGCTGTCCCACCGGAGTCGTTGCTGTTGCGGCGGAATGGTTGGCAGCCAAAGTCTGAACGATCTGTTGCAGGGCATCTACCTACTTTTGTTGGACTGAGAATCAGGTCTCTAGATTACTCTCGAGCTTGGCTTGGCGAGCATCGTCTCGTTGTCGTTGCGATTCTAACATTTGCATTACCCGCTCAAGCGGGTCGACTTGAGACATGCCTCTTTGGCTTTCTAGAGCTTCCCGAATTGCCTGAACTGCTCTCTTGTGTTTCGATCGGTGGTTGCGCTGCAGATTGCGCTGGATCCATTCCTTCAAAAGAAGGTAAATTACATTAGGATCATAATGTATTATGGACTTATTGCATGAACGTATCTCATTTTGGCCTAGCGAGTTCAAGAGTTCGCACAGGAATTTGATCGTTAAAGGAACATTTCCAGCACGAAGTCTAAGGAACTTTGAATCTGTGCTCTGATACCACTATGTCATGCCCCGAGGCGTCCCCCGAGTCGTGACCGCCGTGCGGGCCTGGAGTTGCGCCCGCACAAGGCTTTAATGATTTGCATAGCAAGCACGTATTCAGAGTACGCAGATAAATTGAAACACAGATTTGAAACATAGAAAAGTTCTCTTTATTGATAATGAACATCTATTACAAACTCCTGAACGAGTCAGCTAATATGCCGAATGGCTTACAAAAGGGTTGACTCAAAATGAGATAGCAGTCCTGTACATTACATCCCTTTATAAACTTAAAATGATAAAGACCTCCAGGCTGGAGGATCGCTTTGCCACGGAGCTGCATTTGTGTATGAAGAGTTGCAGGCTCCTGACTCCAAAATGCTTCGGGGGCGCGGTGAAGATGCGCCAACAGTTGGACTGGATCGGGTAGAGGACTTCGGCTCCTCGCTCGGTTCGCCTTGGTACGGAGAACCTATTTCAACGAGGGTCAGCATATCGAAACATGCTGGTGAAGGCGAGCTAGCCTGACTATACCAATCAACACATTGTTTAGTGAAGCATGCATATTTTTGTGGGTTTCTATCTTGCCTTAGTTCATTTACAAGTAAGCAGCATATTGAATTTACTGAAATGAACGTGCCACCGTTAGGTGGATTTTTACCTGACCGTCTGAATTACCTGCACAATACTTACCATGCCTTCCCTGAAACGAAGACACAAGTTAGTATGCAACAGGTTTAAATATACACAGGGATCACTGGCTTGATGCCACGAAGGGACGGGTTATAGTCTCAAGACACAAATGATATACACCGCAGGTGGCGAGCCCCGCTGCATAATACTTTGCCCCATAACATACGACTATACATACGTTCCGTCCGGATCGGATCGGTCCCGGCGCCCCGGTGACCGTCCGCGGAACTCATAACATACCTTGTGCACAAGTCGTCCGTGATCGAGAATACTCATAGAATTTGTTCCATAGCATACAGTTTTTGTATAGTCATCCCGACAGTTTATTTCATAACAAGCATATATTTCCATACTTAGCACGATTCATAGAACAGTTATAGACGAACTAGCATACAGGATGATAACCGTTCATAAGTTTGTTGACAAGCATAATAACCAAGTTATTCTCTTTTATCTTGGTTTCTTTTATTATTATTTGGTATCGTTTGATCGGGGCAACGGAGTGAAGCTGGAAGCAGAGCTAGCTAATCGGGTTGGTAGCCACTCACTTAGATTTTGGAAGGGAGAAGGAAATAGGCGCTTCACGACTCCGCTCGCAAGCCGCCTACTGCTCATTCACCTGCACACGAACAACTCGATTAATACTTCTTCCTCTCTTTCCATTCTCGGAATAGAAGTGCAAGTCAATGAACGAAAACAATGAAAACCATCGAAACCGTTCAAGGAAAACAAGCAAATCCTAAAACCAACTCAAAGCACGAAAGCAACAAGCGACATCGAAAACCGAGGCAATAAAAGATAGCAGCGGAGAGGTCCCTCCTGACTCTGCCGCTAAGCCGATCCCGGCGGCGCAGTCCACTGAATATGGGAATCGATTCCGAAGAAACAAATCCATAACGAGGACGAGTTCTTAATTCAATCTATCCCGATCGAACGATACCGTCTTGTGTTTTTTAGCCGCGCTCTCCGCACCGGGAGAACGGGGCGCTACAAAATCTCCAGCTGAGTTTGTCATATTTATATTATCTCTAAACAAACCATCCTGGTCTGACTATCGATTATCATGTTAATGATACCTCTGATATCGGTTGTCATCTCAACTTAGCACCCGTACTTAATTCTAAGTACGCCAGTGGTGTTAAGTCCATAAAAAACTGCTACGTCCATATTACCTCTAGCAGGGCTTGTCTCAAACCTATCACTTGCACTTAGGCGCGCAAAAAGTGATGGGTCCACAAAATCAGCCATGTTCATATTACCTTTGAGCTAAAATCCCCAGCTGAGTTTGTTATGTTCATATTACCTCTGAACAAACCATCCTGGTCTGACTATCGATTATCATGTTAATAATACCTCTGATATCGGTTGTCATCTCAACTTAACACCCGCACTCAATTCTAAGTACGCCAGTGGTGTTAAGTCCACAAAAACTGCCATGTCCATATTACCTCTGAGCAGATATATACCTCCATCCCCAATGGAGTGTTTCCCCAGAAGAGTTTGTCATGTTCATATTACCTCTGAACAAACCTTCTTGGTTCGGCTATCGATTATCACGTCCATACCATCTCTGATATCGGTTGTCATCTCAACTTAACACCCGTATTTAATTCTAAGTACGCCAGTGGTGTTAAGTCTACAAAAACTGCCATGTCCATATTACCTCTGGCAGAGTTTGTCTTAAACTTATTACTTGCACTTTTTTGCACAACAAGTAATAAGTCCACAGTGGAAACGAAGAGTTCACGTCCATGTTACCTCTGAACTGTCCTCAGATCGACCCGACGAACTCCGGCGATCATCTCTGCGTGGCAAGGGAACTGTGGGAAGAACAGGTTAAACTCCTCAGCCTTTTTTATAGGCAAAAAAGATCACACCTACCCCCAATAAACCCGCCATAAAGACCGGCCTGAAAGAACATGTCAAACTTGACCGTTTCAGGCTCCATTCAGAAGGCGATTCGAGTTACGGGGGACGGTTCATGCTTCATTCAAAGCGTTTCAAATTCCGAGGAATTTAAAAGCTTTGAAGGGGGTCTTGTAGAAGCATGAAAAATACGCCGGATGACTATACACAACTTCTTGGTGCGGAGCAGCGTAAAGAGATGACCTCAGAGCCATCAAGCAGGCAAGACAAGAGCTTCTCAGGACCATCCGCGTAAGTACAGTATGTCCAGGCCACCTCAGAGCGTAAAGCAGAGGGCTTCGTCGCCTATATAGCGTAAAACACATCCGCTTTCAAATGCGGTATTAAAGCATACGAGGAACGCTTCGTGCTCCCCGAGATGAACCTGTCAGACCCTGTAAAGAACCTGACGTCTGGACTTATGACAAAAGGATACGGCTCGGCTACCCAGGCGATAGCCATAATGATAGCACGGCACTGCAAACCAGGCTGTCAGTTACCGCCATCTCCCTCGCGTAAACTGCTTTTACATGAACGAGGGGATATGCTGCCTTGTTTTACACAGGCAGACATAAGCTGTTTACACTCCGCAGTAGACAAACCGCCTACCATGTCAAAAGTGGTGCTTTACACAGGGCTCGAGGCACGTCTCTGCGATTGGTGCACAAGACGGTGACAGTCTTCTCGAGGCACGTCTCTACGACGAATGTACAGAAGAGCTGCAGACCTTCAAAAACACGCCTCCGCATTTAATGCACAGAATGATGGCGGATCTCTGCATTTAATGCAGGGGATTTGATTAAGAATCACCGAACCATCGTGTGGTGACACCCCCCTTGCGTAAACTGCTTTTTCGCATACAAGGGGATACGCTGTCTTGTTCTACACAGGCAAACATGAAACCGTCTACACACCGCGGAAGACAAACAGACTGCCACGTCAAAAGCTGTGCTTTGTACAAGGCTCGAGGCACATCTCTTCGCCTGATGCTCAGAATGGGGGCAGGCCTTCAGAACACGCCTTCGCAATTAATGCACAGGATGGTGGCAGATCTCCGCATTTAATGCGAGAGATTTGATTATATCTTCAAAAGCCGTGATTCCGGCTAAAGACGTCCACGTCAGCACTCAGCATTGCGCAGTGGCTTCTACGCCTCCTTAGCTGTTATGCTCTCAGGGCTTCTACGCCTCCTCAGCTATTATGCTCTCAGGGCTTCTACGCCTCCTCAGCTGTTATGCTCTCAGGGCTTCGACGTCTCCTCAGCTGTTATGCTCTCAGGGCTTCTATGCCTCCTCAGCTTCTATGCTCACTCGGCTTCTATGCCATCAGGCTTCTATGCCTACCTGGCTTCTATGCCTATTTTGGCTTCTATGCCATGGTTTAAGACATTGGCTTTTACGCCCACCTCTTTTACACGGAGGATACCTACCTACGTGGCTTTTATGCCGTGATCTTCGTAGCAACAATACGCGTTGTGTCCCTTAGTTGGACCCGTGTTATACGCTCATATAAAGGATCATCTATACGTAGGCATTGGTTATTTTAACCGTCGTGTAAAAGGGTGCTGTGATTCCACTCCTCGATTTTTACACTAACTGAGTGGTCACTGTCACTAAAACTCTATAAATAGAGACCTCTATCAATGAGGAACAAGGTTGGAAATTGGTCAAGAAAACCAATATCAGATCCAAGGTCGAAGAAATTGATCAACGATCAGACTTCTGAAAAGGAGATCGGACAGGGTCAAGAAAAACAAAGGAGAGAGAAGAGATCGAGAGAAAGAGAGAGAGAGGAACCCGGAGCTCAGGCAAGGGGTAGGGATCGACGACCTTGGCATCGTGCATCCACCCTCTTTTGCAACCTTCGAAGCTACCTCCTGTCTTCTACGGCACTTCTTCACCATCGTGTGGTCCAAGGGCTAAAGTGATCGACTGCAGATCAGACACCTATAGCAATTTATATCCAGATTAAATAAATTGTACTCCCACATCCTCGTATAGGATTACATTGTACAAGTTTGTTTGTAAACAAAAGAACACGGGTCTTGTGTAAACCCCGTCTTGAATACATCTTTCATTCTTTTCGTTTTCTACCACAAACACGTACACGAACAAACTGCATGCAAAAAGGATCACAGATGAGGGTAATAACATACCGTGAAGATGGATCCAAAATTGGACTGTGCGCATGTCTGGTGCGCACACGCGGGGACGACGGCGGCGGTCGGCCGGTGGGCTGCTGCGGCGTTGCGCGGTGGCAGTCATCGCGGGGGCGTCGGCGCCGGGCTGGGGTCGGTGGTCGGAGAGTGGTCGCCGGTGTGACCGCTAGGGTTAGGGTTTAGGGTTTGAGTTAGGGTTTGGGTATATATATATATATATATATATATATATATATATATATATATATATATATATATAGAGAGAGAGAGAGAGAGAGAGAGAGAGAGGGAGAGAGAGAGGTCGGGTGGTCTGTAGGTTTGCTACTTGGGTGGGGGTTATTAGGAATTTGTAGAGAGAGATGGAGAGAGAGGTCGGGTGGTCTGTAGGTTTGTTACTTGGGTGGGGGGTTATTAGTAATTAGTATTAAGTTTGTTTATATTAGGTTAAGTTATGGTTTCTAGTTATTTTGTTATTTTTTTCTTTTTCTTTTTCTTTTCTTTTCTTTCCTTTTTATTTTTATTTTTCTTTTTTTTTCTTTTTGTTTCTTTTATCATCATCATCATTATTATTATTATTATTATTATTATTATTATTATTATTATTATTATTATTATTATTATTATTATTATTATTATTTTTATTAACACATATCTATATTTACATATATAGATGGAAATATAAAAATTTAAAAAAGAATATTTGCACACCAAAATAGATTCCAGAAAATTGCTTTGTAGAGTTTAATAAAATACTACACTCTAAATATTTTATAATTAATATTTAGATATTTATCTAGTTATAATAAATCAAATAATTGTATTATCTAATTAACTAAGTAATTAATTAAATGGTCATCCACAAAATAACTAGTAGTAAATAATATGCAAATCTATAAAAAGAAAAAAAATGTCTAACTTGACAGGGGGAATTATGGGCTACTAATTGTAGAAAGTTGGGAATTGAAAATGACCACAAATAAATTATATATAGATTATCTAAATATTTAACATATAGTCTATGGTCGTTACACCAATGTCATACTAATGCCAAGGGGTCGAATTCTTGTGCCACAAAAAGATCCTACGAGTAGTGTCTCCTGTGTAGGCTACTTCCTATGAAGGGTGATACAGGTTTTGGGGCCATCCTATATTATTAATGTCCAAACCACGGTGAAGTATCCTAATAAAATTATTAGATTTTAATTTATTTTAAAAAAAGTCTAAAATAAATACAAGAAATACAAAATACACACCAAATACCTATTTTTGGGTGAGGGGGGTTACACATGGTGGAAGGGACATTCCGAGCGAAGTAACATGAGTCAAATGGTATCTCATCCTCCTTGGGTGTTTGCACTTGATCCTTGGAATATTTCCGGATAGGTGCCGTCAGGTGCAGTTACTGGAATGCCGACTGCCTGCTTGTAGGTGCTGCCACTTTGTTGCAACAGTAGTTGATGATAATTTTGGTACAGCGATATCCTGGGGAGGACACTTCACATGCCATCGTTGCCTCCCTTGCCTTGAGCTTATGATTGATCATATTGCACAAGTCAGGCAAGGGATGACTCAATTTTGTACCCTTTTCGTGAGCATGGGTAGACCGAGCACACGGGTGCATGGGTGTTAATTTTGTTTCCTGTCCTAGGGTTTATTCAGGAACTTCTCCCAAGGCGTTAGTGGAAGGCTCTTGAGACTGGCCTTGTCCATTTGCCGTTGCAGGATGGACACGCTGGTCGGTCTTGAATAACTTTTCGTCAGGGGCACGCATAACAGTTAGCGGCGCCAACTGATGGTCAGTTGAATGGACAGTTGCCTGAGCTTGGCGAGCTCGCACTGCCCAAAATTTCTTCCACTTAGAACGCGCAGACACATAGTACGAAGAGTCCAGGTTTTAATTTGTACCATTCTCAGTATGGCGCATAAGATCAGCACTGTAACTGCCATATTTCTAGATGAGGGTATTTTGTTATTTTGCATATTATTTATTTTTAGTGATTAATAGTTATTCATTGTGCTAATAATTAATAATTATGCTTGAGCTATTTATTTATTTTATAGTTAGTAGGCTAGCATAATTATTTGGACTTGACACTAGTGGACCTAATTAGAAGTTGTCATGATACATTGAACCCAATATTTGGTGTCACTATCACATTCTGAAATAGGAGTTTTTTTGACTTTTTGTTTATTATAAGTATTGTGTGAATTTATTTTAATTAATTGCATGATATGTGTATTTATATATATAGTATATAATGTTCTTAATGCATGAGTTAGTAGACTAGACCTAGAAGCCCACTAGATGAACCCCTGACCAAGTTATAGGGTTATGGATTTTAATTAGTATTATCTAGGATTTATTTATTGGGGATTATTATTAATTATTATGATTTTATTTAATTGTTGCGCCTTACCGTTGCTTCGATATTTGGAGTATTATACTAGCTTTTGCCTTCCAATAAATTTTATACCTTTGTCCTAGACGTGCTCGCCTTCCATTCTGACCCTTGTACAACACATTAATATGATCTCTTGTGCTATATTTTAGTCACACAACATTCATCGTAGACGTTATTTTTAATTCTATATAAATTCAACTTTGTACCCTTGGGCGTTCCAATCGAAATTGGAGACACAATCTCGACCAATTTTGTGCAACCCAAATTGTGACAATATTATACTTTGAGTCTTCTTCGTTTATGACACTTGTATCCCACCTAATTTTAATCCTATATACTTCTAATTAATTTAGAACACCAATGATATTAATTTTAATTAAATTAAACCAAAAACCCAAATTTGTGCAATTTTCTAATTGTTGGGTACTTTTATGCAAAAGTGCATTAAGGTGTCCACCCTATTGGACACAACACATGAAGAAACCTATTTATCCTTCATGTGAATTTTTTGATAATTTTAGAGTGTGTAAACACTCAACATCAACCCGCATTGAACCTTGGTCCTCCATTTTCAAACGATGTAATCCTAACCCTCCATTTTGAATCAAACCAAATCCTAGCCCTTTGAAATTTCTACACAAGAAGCAGGCCCAATCCCAATGAGGGTGTTGACCAAGCCCAATTTTCAAGGTCAACACCTAACCCAAAATTCTACATATATATTTATATTTTTCCTTTCTATTCATACCTAAGACCACCCCTAACCCATACACAACCGACATACACCCCCCATCTTCCTGTTCATCGCCTTCTTCTACTTCCCATCGACCGGAGACTAGCAGCCGTCGACTTCCCCCTCGCCAAACGACGCCCCGGAGTACCCCGCCTCATCTTCTCCGCCTGAAACCGACCAGAGAAGCCACCATCTACCCCGACTCGCCATCTCCCTCTCCTTTTTTTCCTGTCCAACTTGACCATAACCCATCCGTCTGGGCCAACCCGACCGGAGCAGCCTACACCCGCTGCTCAACCGCCCGCAGTCGCCTGACCTTGCCTCAACCCGATGCTGTCATCCTCGCCAGAACCACGCCGGAGCCGCTGTTGTTCCCGTACTTGACTGACTGCCTGAACGCCTGCACAACACCTGAGAATACCCCGACTCCCTAAACATCCCCTCCGCCTCTGCAACCACCAGAGTATCCTCCCTGACTCGAGCCAGTCCACCCATCCTTTCTCCCAGCCGACACCAATCTGCGTCTTCATCCTTCTATCTCGCCATCCCCGCTGGAGCCGACCCACTGAACACTGCACGATCGCCGTTCTCCTCCAGACCCGTTCGCCTGAAGCACTCGACCCGAGCCGCTGATCGCCGGAGACTGAAGCACTCGACTCCATCGATGACCCGCTGTACCTCGATCCGCCGACCGCTGGACGCTGCACCCGCTTCCTCGTCGACCAGACCCGCCTGCACGATCTCCAGACACGCCGGAGTCGACCCGCTCGACTGAACCGAGCACCATTTTTCTCGACGACGCGACTCCCTCCGCCTGAACAGTAGCAGCAGTTCATTCTCCTCGACGACTCGTCGAATGCCTCATTCTCGCGTGCATAGGTTCGAGATACACTTTTCTTGTTGCGTACACGTACTCGTACGCATATAGGTGTATTGTTCATTGGTATATAATTGGTATGTGTATATTACTTATTGGTATATGTTTAGTATGTATATGCTGGTATATATATATATAGATATATATATATAGTATATGTATTTAATTGGTAAATACGTATATAAATATATGGTACGTATAAATATTGTAAGTAATTTAATATTATATGCTAGTTAAGACTATGCATATATTTATAGATGTACTAGGTGACCCTAGTGTTATTACAGATATCCCGTATTTACCATGACCTGTGACCCTGTGAATTGTTAGTAGACTGCCTTATGTACACTGACGTACTGGCGAGACCCATATTATTTTGACTGTCTGATCTTGCACAACAATTACAGACGTAAACCCGTGCAATTAGACGCACACTTGACCCTAGTTGACCAGTGTCACCCTAGTGTAGTTGCTGAGTCAGCGTAATTAAATTGTATGTGCTAGTGTAATGGCTGATGCTGTATTATGTTATATTATATATATATAGGACCATTGGATTGTTCTGCGAGACTTCAGGAGCCGGACATTGGTATTGCCAGCTAAGGACCCCAGGCGAGTACATTCTCTGATAGTTTCTTGTTTATGATATCCTCTATGTTCATTGTATTTAGTGTAGATATCCTTATTTTTTGACACGATGGTTACACGGATTGGTATATCCTGATCTCGTCATGAGATATTATTCCTTGTTCATGGTGTATCTTGTGCAAGTCTTGTTTCATTATTTATCTTATACATATACAGACACTGATTCTCAGGAAGAGTCGCTATCTTCTTGGGAAATCTCATACCATAGCATACCATGGTTGGATCTACTATACCAGTCGGGGGTGGGAAGTATTTAGTGTAGATATATGATCATACCCTTCATGTACAAGTCTTATTCTCATGTTAGTGTTGGTCATACACCGCATGTATGACTAACCAGGCCATTATTTGTGTACAAGTTCCCAAGCCGATCACATGTTAAAGCTAGTATTCACACACTTAGTCATTAGTATTCTTGTTCATTGTCAAATTGTTTATCCCTATATTTATTTCCAGTATTTCCTTTATTGTGTATCTCTTGTACATATATATGCATCTTGTATATTTACATCTATTTACTGCTACATAGTTTATATCATTGATTTAGAACTGCTATTAGAGATGTACTTCGTTTCATCCTGACTGAAAATATTTTTCCAGAATGCGACTTAGAGGACTTGTTTCCGGCATACTTGGAGACTTGGATGTTATTGTTTGCAGGTTAGATTATTTTATTATTTTGACTTGTGTTGTATTTTATTTATTTTCTTCGATATCTCATCATGCTTTAGTTTCTATGATTGAGTATTCCATATTATATTGTGATATCTGTGTCTCCTTATTGAGTTGGATATTCGTGTGAGATTGATTAGATAGAGTATTGACCTAGACAACGTTCTACTGCCGATGCTGCGACATAGGCTGGACGTACCCACGTACTCGTGCCCCAAATTCTGTGTGCGGGTCGTGACAAATTTTTAGTGGTGGCCCATGCAGGTCAGACTTCGCAAGTTGTGCGATGTTGTGGTAGTACGACATCTTAGTTGTACTACTGCGTACCTGCGATAGGATCTAAGATATAGTACATAGGATACTAGGATGAGATTGAATACTCAATCACAAAATATTGAAAGATTCCTGGGACGACACTTGAGAATCTCATTATAATTTTTAATTTAAATCTTTTTCCTTGTTTTCATCCATTCTCACTTGTTGAATTTGATTCTTGTTAATCAGTTGTTAAATTAAATTCTTGGTGTCGTTGTTGAGTTTGATTTCATATCGAGAAAAAATTTATGGACTAACTTATGATATCATCTGATGACATATGTTGATAAGGACAGTGAGAAAAATTAACATTAGAGCTATTGGACTACAAGATGTGGATTTAAATTATGATTTGAAGATTGGAAATAAATTTCAGTTTTTAAGAATTTTTGAGGAGTTAAGATTTTATGTTATTAAATTTTGAGGATTCAAATTCAATTCAATAAACATAGTCAAAGCTATAAAGATTTTTGGATGTGATTAAAATTTTATTTCAATAATTGAATATTTGACTTTTGAGGAAAGTATATATATTTTATTTTAAATTGTTCGAGAAGTTAAATTTTGATGATTTTATTTTGAGGATAAAATTTTATAGTGGGTAAGAAATGTATATTAGTATATGAGTGGATGAAGTGCATATGTAAGGATCTGTTGGCTTGAGCATGCTTGAGATGGCACTGCAAACTGACTTGGGTGTCCATCTAGAGTTGTATTAGAGGAAGCATTACTTAGTGTGTTGTGTTGCACTTGGTGTGCACTTGAGTAATAAGAACAACTAGTATAAATAATTGTAGTAGGTAAGAGAGCTAGCAGTGGGTGTGCTTGTAGTAGAAACAGTGGTACCTAAAGGGATAGAGGTATTAAACTTTGGAAGCAGTTTAACCTATGGTTGTGTTAGAGGTTATTGATATCAGATTTTGGTATTAATAGACATGTGTGTGCCATGTGGATGTATCCATGGATAGCTTGTGGACTAGTGATTAGTTGATATGAGTATCAGTGTAAAGGGATAGGAATTAGTAAGTGAATGTGCTAGAGTTAAGTGTATCTTAGAGGATGAAGATGTCCAGGTGATGTGTTAGCAGGTTCTGTTCTTTTTCTTCCTTCTGTTCCTTTTCTGTCTGCTTGATTGATTGATTTCTTAGTACCGTAGCTTATATCAATATTTTTTTGCTAGAAAGTAGTTAGTAGTACATCCTAGCAGAGACTGCAATACCATGACAAAACCGACCATAAACCATACATATATTTTTCTAGATTACATGTTGAATGACTGTAGGTAGAATTTTCTTAGACCTTGATTATTGGGGGTTTGACCGTAGTGAAGATTAACGAAGAGGTTATGACTGGACAGAGAGAGACAAGGTGCCTTAAATTTAGAGGATAAATATTAATTAAAATAAAGAGTTGAGAATTTAATATGACAGAATTGACGATTTTTGTTAAATCATAGGTTTTATGAAGATTATGATATGATTGAATTTGTCATTAAATTTTGAGAAATTTAAGAAGATTATCATTATATTTATTGGACTACAAGATATAATTTTTTTTGAATGTCGTATTTGAAGATTTAATAACTATTATATTGTTTGAGTATTGTGTGGAAAAAAGAAGAAGAGAAATCGAGCAATAAGATCACTAATGGATTAGAGTTTAAAATAAAATTTTTGGGATAAGATTTTAGATTTTAAATATATGCTTTGATTGGATTTAAATTTGAGGATTGGATATCAAAATTTTGAGTATTTAGTTATTAAACTCAATATTTTGGAGGAGATTGTGATAAGAATAGAATTTGGTTTTAAATTTGAACATTTTTAGGAATATGATATTTATAAAATTTTGAAGATCGTGAAATAACAATATGGATTTACTTCATGATTATGTGATTTGATGAATTTAAATTTTAATGGTAAAATAAATAAATAAGTAAATATAACTATTGAGAATTTTAAATTTTGAGGACAAAATTTTTCTAAGGAGGGTAGACTTGTCACTACCACATTCTGAAATAGGGGTATTTTAGACTGTTTGTTTATTTTAAGTATTGTGTGAATTTATTTTAATTAATTGCATGATATGTGTATTTATATATATAGTATATAATGTTCTTAATTCATGAGTTACTAGACTAGACCTAGAAGCCCACTAGATGAACCCCTGACCAAATTATAGGGTTATGGATTTTAATTAGTATTATTCAGGATTTATTTATTGAGGACTATTATTAATTATTGTGATTTTATTTAATTATTGTGCCTTACCATTGCTTCGATATTTGGAGCGCTACACTTGCTTTTGCCTTCCAACAAATTTCACACCTTTGTCCTAGATGTGCCCGCAATCTATTCTGACCTTTGTGTAACTCATTAATATGCTCTCTTGTGTTATATTTTAGTCGCACAACATTCGTCGCAGACGTTATTTTTAATTCCATATAAATTTAACTTTGTACCCTTATAAGTTTTAATCGAAATTGGAGACACAATCTCGACCCATTTCGTGCAACCCAAATTATGATAATATTCTACTTTGAGTCTTCTTCGTTCATGATACTTGTGTCCCACCTAATTTCAATCACATATACTTCTAATTTATTTTAGAACACCAATGATATTAATTTTAATTAAATTAAACCAAAAACCCAACTTTGTGCAATTTTTCAATTGTTGGGCACTTTTATGCAAAAGTGCATTAAGGTGTCCACCCCATTGGACACAACACATGAAGAAACTCATTTCTCCTTCATGTGAATTTTTCCATAATTTTGGAGTGTGTAAACACTCAACATCAACCCGCATTGAATTTTCAAACGATGTAATCCTAACCCTCTATTTTGAATCAAACAAAATCCTACCCCTTTGAAATTTCTACACAAGAAGCAGGCCCAATCCCAAGGAGGGTGTTAACCAAGCCCAATTTTCTAGGTCAACACCCAACCCAAAATTCTACATATATATTTATATTTTTCCTTTCTATTCATACCTAAGACCACCCCTAACCCATACACAGCCGACATACACCCCCATCTTCCTGTTCATCACCTTCTTCTTCTTTTCGCCGACCAGAGACTGGCAGCCGTTGACTTCCCCCTCGCCTGAATGACGCCCCGGAGCACCCTGCCTCATCTCCTCCGCCTGAAACCAACTAGAGCAGCCACCATCGACCCCGACTCGCCATCTCCCTCCTTCTTTCCTGTCCAACTCGACCAAAACCCCTCCGTCTGGGCCAACCCGACCGGAGCAGCCTGCACCCGCTGCTCAACCGCCTACAGTCGCCTGACCTCGCCTCAACCCGACGCTGTCATCCTCGCCAAAACCACGTCGGAGCCGCTGTTGTTCCCGCACTCGATCGACCGCCTGAACGCCTGGACAGCACGACCCCGTCGATGACCCGCTGCACCTCGATCCGCCGACCGCTGGACGCTGCACCCGCTTTCTCGTCAACCAGACCCGCCTGCACGACCGCCAGACAAGCCGGAGTCGACCCGCTCGACTGAACCGAGCACCATTCTCCTCGACAACGCGACTCCCTTCGCCTGAACAGTAGCAACAGTTCATTCTCCTCGACGACTCGTCAAACGCCTCATTCCCGCGCGCACAGGTTCGAGATACACTTTTCTTGTTGTGTACATGTACTCGTACGCGTATACGTGTATTGTTCATTGGTTTATAATTGGTATATGGGTGTATGTATATAATTGGTATGTGTATATTACTTATTGGTATATGTTTAGTATGTATATACTGGTATATATATATATATATATATATATATATATATATATATATATATATATATATTAGTATATGTATTCAATTGGTACATATATATAGTATATGTATATTATTCACTTGGTATATGTATATATATCTTTAGTATGTATACATTTAGTAATGTATATTATTCATTGGTATACATATATATTTAGTATATGTATTCAATTGATATGTATATAATTATTGGTTGTTATATACGTATATAAATATATGGTACGTATAAATATTGTAATTAATTTAATGTTATATGCTAGTTAAGACTATGCATATATTTATAGATGTACTAGGTGACCCTAGTGTTATTACGGATATCCCGTATTTACCTTGACCTGTGACCTTGTGAATTGTTAGTAGACTGCCTTATGTACACTGACGTACTGGCGAGACCCGTATTATTTTGACTGTCCGATCTTACACAGCAATTTGCAGACGTAACACCCATGCAATTAGACTCACACTTGACCCTAGTTGACCAGTGTCACCCTAGTGTAGCTGCTGAGTTCAGCGTAATTATATTTTGTGTGCTAGTGTAATGGCTGATGCTGTATTGTGTTATATTATATGTATATAGGACCATTGGATTGTTCTGCGAGACTTCAGGAGCAGGACATTGGTATTGCCAGCTAAGGACCCCAGACGAGTACATTCTCTGATAGTTTCTTGTTTATGATATCCTCTATGTTCATTGTATTTAGTATAGATATCCGTATTTCTTGACACGATGGTTACACGGATTAGTATATCCGGATCTCGTCATGAGATGTTATTCCTTGTTCATAGTGTATCTTGTGCAAGTCTTGTTTCATTGTTTATCTTGTACATGTACAGATACTGATTCTCGGGAAGAGTCACTATCTTCTTGGGGAATCCCGTGCCATAGCGTACCATGGTTGGATCTACTATACCAGTCGGGGGTGGGGAGTATTTATTGTAGATATGTGATCATACCCTTCATGTACAAGTCTTGTTCTCTTGTTTGTGTTGGTCATATACCACACGTATGACTAACCAGGCCATTATTCATGTATAAGTTCCCAAGCCGATCACATGTTAAAGCTAGTACTCACACACTTAGTCATTAGTATTCTTGTTCATTGTCATATTGTTTATCCCTATATTTATTTCCAGTATTTCTTTTATTGTGTATCTCATATACATATATATACATCTTGTATATTTATATCTATTTACTGCTACATAGTTTATATCATTGATTTAGAACTACTATTAGAGAGGTACTTCGTTCCATCCTGACTAAAAATATTTTTTCAGACTGCGACTTAGAGGACTTGTTTGCGGCATACTTGGAGACTTGGATGTTATTGTTTGCAGGTTAGATTATTTTATTGTTTGGACTTGTGTTGTATTTTATTTATTTTCATTGATATCTCATTGTGCTTTAGTTTCTGTGATTGAGTATTTCATATTATATTGTGATATCTGTGTCTCCTTATGGAGTTGGATATTCGTGTGAGATTGATTAGATAGAGTATTGACCTAGACAGCGTTCTACCGCCGATGCTGCGGCGTAGGCTGGACGTACCCACGCACTCGTGCCCCAAATTTTGGGTACGGGTCATGACATTTGGGCTATGCCATTAGACTCATCCCTCTTAATTACTTAGGTAACTTAATTAAACCTTCATTAGGAAGAGAAGCTTCCTCCTTAATTAATATTCATTATTACAAGTCCATAGGGACATTTTAGTCTTTATACATTGCTTAGGAGAGGGGCAAGGGAATGGCTACTACATAGAGGGGGTTCTCTCTCTCTCTCTCCACTTTATTTTATTTTAATTCTAGATCCCTAATTTAGTTTATACCTAAATTGACTCATCCCTCCACTAAATTTAATCCAATTCACACCTATTCCCTCTCAATTTTATCATCTATGAAGCATTGGAGCTTGGATTGCAAGGAAAACTTGAAGGAGGAAGAGTTGATAAGGAAAATTGTGTCCTAATTGTGTCCATTGAATATTTTATTGGGAATACATCTCCCAATAGGTAAATTCTAAATTTACCCCTTAATATAGACTCTAATTTATGCATTTAACCATTAGAAAATTAGGGAGAATTACAAGATTGACACATTAAGTGTGTGTAATAAGACCAATTAGATCTAATTAAACTTAGATCGGGATTGTGGGACTCGGTACGTGTCGACAATTGGACACGAGTAGGCCGTATCATAATACGTTATAGTGCGTGTTGGTAAATTTGGGTATTTTGAGCCATAGGTGTATTTCTCTTCATATTGCGTATAATTAGCTAATATATATATTATGAGATTATATTAGATATGTTTTAAGATTTTAATTGTTGGTAGATTGATGCATCATGATGGTTTGGTGGTGTACCATGGTATTGGAGAGGTATCATATGAGTATCATGGTGATACTTATGGGTGTCATGGGTATTGTCCATTAGGTGTTTGATAATTGGTTTATGGTAGTTGTGTAAGTGAACTTGTGTATCAATGATACACCTTATTATTATGCTTTTGTGTGTGTATTAATGTTGTGTGGATATGCTTTGTGGGGGTGGTGAGCTATATGTGCACTAGTTACAAAGAAGAGAATTTGGTGTTGCCAAGAGAGGAGCTATAACAACACTACTATGGGTCTGGATAGGAGCAGTAGGTTTATTGGGAGTGAAGACTACTTGATGTGCACATGAGGGTACCAAGTCCGAACACAGTGGGTGTTCTAGTGAGGTTGAGTGTTAGAGTGTCAGTGAGTGTCTGTAGTATAGGCTGTATGAGTACTTATGAGTGTCATATTGGGAAGTGTTATTTATGGTGCATTGGTATGTATCAAGATTCAAGTACCTGAGCATATTAATATTTATGTGTATAGGTGCAGTAGTGTTAGAGGGTGTTCATCTCGTGTGGTTTGTGTTGAGCAGGGTTGTATTAGAATTGATGTTGGTGTTAACTGAGAACAACAACAACAGCTGTAGTGGTAAGCTGAGCTTGCTATCTACTGCTGTATGGAGTCGAAGATTGCAAGTGAAGCAGTGGTAGTACCTTGCTGCTGCTGTTGACAATAATGTTATGAGCAAGTGCGCTGCTGTGCACTTGCATTGGTTCAGTTGATGATAAGGGGGAAATATGCCATGAGTATCATGAATACTTGAGTTAGTATCATGAATAAGTATTAAGTGGGTTGGTAGGAGTGTAGCAGTAGCAGCAACACATGCTGCTAAGTACATCATGTGGAGAGAAAAGTATATGTAAGTGTAGGACTGATACCCGAGGTATCAGTGAACTGAATTGGGTTAGATGAGTGTGACCTTGCAGGTATGATGTGAGGATATATATGGAGGGGAACCCAAGAGTCTAAGGTGAGGGTAAATATTAGAACCTGTGCATAAGGAGGTGCTATAGGAGCAAGTGTTCTAGTATGGAGAGGAGGGTATCAATGAAGTGTTAGGATATTGAGATACCTAGGCTTAAGTTGGTTGAGATACAAAAATGTAGATACTAAGTGTTGATTAGAATATCAAGTTAAGGGAAAGTATTAGTTAGTTGAGAGTTATTAATGAGTTTGGATTGGGGTAGTATACTAAGGTATCACCTAGGTTAAGGTATTAATGTTATTAGATACCAAGGTATTATAGTATCAAGTACAAACTAAGCTAAGGTATTACTAGTAGTAGATATAACTAATAAGATTATTAGCTAGTATAGTAATACCTTCTAGGTATTGACTCTGGAAACCTAGGTATGACCTAGTATCACCAGGTATTGACTAGTACAAGCTTGTAATCAACCTAGAAGCTAGGAATGGACCTAGAATCGAGATATTGGACTAGATTGACCTAGTTTGACTAGTATGACTTAGATATAACCTAGAAAGCATGTTTTGACTCATTTTAGTTCATTTATCACTTCTTTACACCCAATGGCATGATATTTTATATATAGGTCTGTATGACACCAATTCAGACACTAAGACTCATTCATTGCTCTAGACCTCAGACGAGTACATTCTCTGATAGTTTCTATTATTTGATTACTACTATAATTCAAGTATTTAGAAATATTATTTATAATTCTTGACACGATAGTATACGGTTGGTATTGTTATTGGATTGTCAGTCATGAGATATTACCTTAATTATCGAGATGGTATCGAATACTGCTCCTTGTTGGTATTGGATAACATTGTATATTATAGGTTAAATATTGGATACATTGGCTAGTAACGTGTCATGGTTCGATCCATCGTATCAGTCGGGGCGGGAAAAATACTATTTAAATATGTGATCAAGAACTATCAGCAAGTAGGGTAATCATTGGCTACTAACTAATCATACACTTCACGTCTGGTTGAGTTAGCTCTCCTTAGTGTAATCATTGAATATCCCAAGTAGATCACATATCTAGTTAGTATCTCAAAACACATGGTATATTGTAAACTCTATTTCAGATCATAGATTACCTTATTTTATTCTTGATATTATAATTCCTCTCTTTCATTCTTGTACGCATTAATTTATATTTCTGTTGCTAGTATTGCCAATTCCTTCATTATTTTTTAAATCATCAGTTTATTCTCATCATATATAGCATCCTCTATTTTACTGTTTTATAGTTTTTGTCAATTAATTGGAACTGCTATTGGGTTATACTTTACTCCATTTCTGACTAGATAATATTTTTCAAAGGATCCGGGGATTGGTGTCCGATGTATTACAGACCTCAGCCTATAGATGGTGCAGACGTGGACCCACTAGTTCAAGAGTGAATATCGGGATATTTATCCGGATCACTAGTCTTTTATAGTTAGACTCTATTAGTACATTGGTACCGGATTTGTCTCCGGCTTATTTTGATTTGGATATTGTATTAAGATTTGATGTTATTGATATGAGTTATAGATGTTTAGAGATTTAATATTACTTTAGAATTCTTTGATTTCTATCGTGCTTTAATTATTGTGATTGAGTATCATATCATTATTATTATCTTTTATCCTCTGTTCAGAGTTGCGACATTGGCAGGATATATATATACAGAGTAAGATAGATAGATGGTATTGACAACCTAGACAACGTTCTACCGCCGATGCTGCGGTGTAAGTTGGACGTATCCACGTTCTCGTGCCATTTACTGGGTGCGGGTCATGACAAGCGCTACATAAGATTCGGTCAAAAATTGAGGTTCGGCTGCTGTGAGGGCCGCATGCGGCCATCTGCCTGTGGAAGTGAACCAGTTTTGTATATTCGGTCTTATGTGGCCTCCTCCTAGGCCACATGAAACTCACATCAGACGGAGAAGCTGAATGGACAGACGAAGAAGCCACATCGAACGTCTGACATCGTACCGTTTTCCTCTGCTAGAGTTCTGGTGCTGAGCGTCTCCTACAGCAGACGGAGAAGCCGTATGGAAAGTCTGGGTAGACGCTTGACAAGCGTCCTCAGCAACATGGAGAGAGGAAGGGAGTGCATGCTTCGTAGTTGGGTGAGGCACAGAGGCCTTTGTTACCCACGTCCTGCGGTCTTCTTGGGCTTTGCTAACCTCAACGAAGGACTAGCGCTTCCCTCCGAGAGCATCTCCTCGAAGGCTTGCTGGTCGAAGCAGACTACCAGCATCCTCTGGGTTGAACCCAGCTTGGCCGTATCAGAGCGTGTCATTACATTCTCATCAGATGAGAAGAAAGCCCCCAGCAGAGTCACTATCTTGTTCGCCATTAAATTTGAAAGTCTAAAAGAGCTTGATTTAATTAACAAACGAAAAGAAAGTGGAGAGAAGTCCTAGGAGACAATCTAAGTACAAATTTATTTTTTGGGAGGTGACGATGGAGGGTTAGGAGTGTAGCAACTCTCTTTACTCCGTGGACGATCCAATATAGGAGAAAGAAGCTCTTCTCTCATACTTGATTGTAGGTTCATAGATAGCCAACCTTTGTATGGGTGTGATACCCTACTATTTATAGCCACCATATTGACGTGCTATGGATGCCGTAGATGCTTGTGGTTGGTGGCCGCATAGGGCCCCTTCAACATAATATGGTCGTATCGGTAGCCGCATGTCACGGGGGAGCTGCCACATGAGCTCGGTTAAGATATATTATTGATGAGATCTCGGGGTCGTTTCAACCAGTTGTGTGCATAACTTGGTCAGCTGGACACATAATTTATACCAACTAGGCGAGGATCTCTTTGGTTGTAATAGAAATATCTCGTGAATCAGGGGCCGCATAGCCTTCTTGGCTGCATAGTCGTTGTGGTCGTATATGGTCGAGGTCGTATATGGGAACTGTGTGGTATCGAGGCCGCATATGGACAAGGTCGCAGAGTGAAAAGGCCGCAGAGGAGAGAGGCCACAAAATGTTGGACCCATGTCTCTACGCATCTGACAAAGTCATTAATGCATGATATGACTTTTCATCTTTTTTGTGAGTCGCCATCTCCCTCGTAATTCTCGAGGCGGTCAAGGCAATAAGTGCTATATCAAAAATTTATGACAAACCTTTGGGAGCCGTGTCAGGGGAAATTATGCGGCTCTCCTTTTTTTGTCTGCTCAGGCCGCATGAAGGCTATTATGCATCTTCCGTATGGCCGCATAGATCATATTTTTATGCGGCATGAGCTCTATGCGACCTGTAGTATTTTTTATGTTTCTACAATATAGATTTGAATTCTCCTTCATTATAGCCTCTAAATTATGCATTGGACTATTAGGAACCACTATATGGCATAGGACTACCTATAGGAAGAAGAACTAGGCCTATTGGACACCAAATATGACTTCTACATAGATTTTTGTGCGTATTTTGGGGGAATTACGAAATTGATACATCAGTGTGTGTCATGAGACCAATTTAGTCTAATTAGACTTAGATTAGGGATATGAGACTAGCTATATATCCATAATTGTATATGGGTAGGTTGTATCATGATACGGTGTGATACGCTATGATACGAGTTTCATTTTAGGGTAATTTGTGTTAATTCTCTTCAATTCCTATTGTAACAAGTTATATTTGTTATATTAATATGTAATTGAGTTTTATTACAAGTAATAGTGGAGAATTGGGGGTTTTGGCATTACATTTGGGTTCATATCATAGAGTATCATAGATAGCCTGCCAAGTATTTGGTCTAATGCTTCTAGTGTGTGTTGGTGCTATATATATATATATGTATATGATATATATATAAGAGTATATATATGTGTAAGTGTGTTGATATATATATATATATATATATATATATATATATATATATATATATATAGACATGTATACATGTTAAGTATTTTATGCGATCATGTGGCTGTGGGTATTCACTCTGAGAAGTGTGTGTACTCAGGTAAGTCTGTGATAAGAAGGAATACTTGTCAGTGTGCCTGAGGTGTGGTGTGTTGTGTGCTTGAGAAAAGGAGAGGGGAAGAGCAAATGCAACCTGGATATTACAGTGGCATCATGTAGTGGTGTGGTGTCTGTGGGCAGAGCTTAGAGCTCGGGTCAGGCATCTGAGCAATGCTCGAGCCAGGTAAGAGAGGAGTATCAGCAGATCAGTTGAGATGTGTCTAATACCTGTGCTTATTCTAGTTTCTATATGTATAAGGTATTCGTGTTTATTTGGTGCAGTGGTATTGGAGTGATAAGGGATAATGTATTGATGAGACTTTAGTTGTGAACTTGGGGGAAACTCTGGGGCTTACATAGCAGCTTGTATCAAGGGGAAGTACCCACAATAGTAACTGACAGAGCTTGTAGGCTTGTGTTCAGTCATGTACTGAATACAAAGAGGGGGAGTTCAGTTGTGACTTCAGTGAGGAGTAGTATTAGTTGATACACCCTCATGAACAACAACAATGAGTGGTATCAGGCCACAACGTGTATCAGGCTTCCTATAAATATGTATCAGTTAGCATAGGTTTCAGTTAGTTTAGTTAGTAAATAGTAGTTAGTATATTGTTATCAATTAGTTATCAGTTAGTAAGTTAGTGTATATAGAAATGTCTGTTAGTATCAGTAAGGGTTATAAGTTAAGTTAGTATATATATATATATATATATATATATATATATATATATATATATATATATATATGAGTTAACTTAGTATATAACTAAGTTATCATTTAGTGTTGAGTTAGTGTAGTAGTGATGTCAGTTATCAATTAGAGTATTATATATAAGTTGGTGTATATTAAGTATTGGTTATTATGGGTTTTGGGTTTTGATACTAGGTATAGGATTATCTTGAGATAAGCCAAGGTAATATTAGGGTATGAAGTGTCACTATTATTGGTCTAGAAACATATGTAATGACCTAGTATAGCTAATATAAGCTAGTGTTAGCTAGTTAGTGACCAATATTGACGAATTACCTTAGTGTGGACCTAGAAACTTGTGTATGGCTTTAGTTTGACTAGTTTGACTAAGGTTGATCTAGTTTGACATAGTTTAGCTAGAGTGGCCTAGAAATGGCCTAAAAATTATACCTTAGTGCATTTTATCATATTTATTACTTTATTACGCCCAATTAACATACCATTCATATATAGGTGTATGTGATACCAGCTCGGACACCGAGTGACATCTTTTGCTCAGGACCCGAGACGAGTACATCTCTCTGATAGTTTTTATTTTATGATTGTGTATACATCACATGTTCTAGCACTGCATACTTGATTCTGACACAACAGTTACACGGACTGGTACTATATGGATCATGTCAGGAGATGTTATCCCCTACAGTGTTTAGCGGGTACTCATTCACATATATTTTATCATGTGTATTGGGTATTGGTTATCATGTACTTCGTGTTCACACACTGCTCATGTTCAGTATGCTTATATTCGTGTTAGTAACGTATCATGATTGGATCCTTAAGTATTGGTTGGGGGATAAGAGAGTAGGAGTTGATTATGTGATCAAGCCCAAGTATATTCGTGTACATATCGATTATATATCACACGTGTAATCGAGTTACCATATTATATTAATGTTTAACCTAGCCCAATCATATAACAAACTTGTACTCTAAGGCATATTATCTACTTTTATCTATTTCCATTACTTGCAGACATTCCATATTGCCTGTTTTCCTTTCCAGTACATTATCTGTTTACTTTAGTTCATTTCTATTTTCTATTACTAGCTATCTTGTATTCTTTTCTATTACCTATCATATGTGCTCTACCATGTATCTGGAACTGCTTTCAGAGTTTTGTACTTCGCTCAAATCCTGATTGGATATATTTTTCAGATGATTGGTTTGAGGAGCAGTATCCCACTTACTACGGGCCGCAAGACGATAAACTATTAGAGGATAGTCCCCTAGAGTAGGAGAACCTAATGCCAGTGACTGAGGATGCTTAGACTTATATTATTTAGATATTGTATTAGCCTTATTTTAGGCTCATGGTATGTGTATTATTATTTTGGGAGTTATTTGTGCTTAGACTCATAGTGTGGACTTGTGGATGTTTTATGATTCTTATTTTATCTCTCTATTCCATATCGTGCTCTATCTTCCTTAGTTTGATATTGTGATTGAGTATTGATATCTTATTATGTCATTATAATTGTTCCTCCATTTGGAGTTGGGATGACATTGACAAGTACCTTATATATATTATATGAGATATTTAGATAGTATTATGGACCTAGACAGCATTCTACATCGTTCTTATGACGTAGGCTGAGCGTTGTTTATGTACTCGTATCCCTATTTCGGGTGTTGGTCATGACACCCAGAATTATATTTGATATTGGCCTTGTTTTTCCTTGGAAACCGGCATGCCGACGATATACTACAGTATTCCGACGGTATATCGATTTCGACCGACTTAGATTCCAGATATTTTGAGTAAACTCTTATTGGCATACCGATGGTATACTATATTATACTAACGATATACTAATCCTTGCCGATATTGTTAACCAACTTCAGGATATTTGTCTTGGTCGACATACCGACGGTATACTACAATATACCAACGATATACCGATTTATTGGAATCCAGAACTTGCTGTATTTTTCCTATCTCTGGACTGGTATACCGACGGTATACTAGAGTATACCGATCGTATACCGATTGTGTTCTCTTTTGCATATAATTTATTTCTTGTGCTCATTGATTGCTTTTACCTGGTTTCCTTGTATTTATTGACTTACATGTCTATTTATGCTATGTTGTCCCGGCGCAACATTTTGTATAGTTAGGGGCTTTCCACCCTATATACACCCGCCCAGTACATGTTACCTATTGATACCACACGACCAGGCATTTGTATTAGTAGAGGATGATTATACTCTATGTACATTTGATATGACCAAATATTTGTATTAGTAGAGGATGATTACACTCTATGTACATTTGATGCGACCAAATATTTGTATTAGTAGAGGATGATTACACTCTATGTATATTTGATATGACCAGACATTTGTATCAGTAGTGGATGATTACACTCTATGTACATTTGATACGACCAGGAATTTGTATTAGTAGATGGTGATTTACACTCTATGTACACTTGACTCGACCAGACATCTGTATTAGTAGGGGATGATTACACCCTATGTACTTTTGACCAGTGTTTAGTAGGCCATGGCTAGTAGTAACGTTCTTATGTTCCTTGTTCGTGGCATTTTCTGTTGTGGTTTAAGTTATGCACCTTAGCTCTGCGTTTACCAGTGTAGTTATGGTTGATCCGTCATATACATGTGTAGTTGGGATGTTTACTTATGTTGCCAGAGTCACTACCAAAATAATACATATTAGCGATGTCAAAAAATGTCGCTAATAGGTAAAAAAATGTCGCTAAAATATATTAGTGACGTAATTAGCGACATTTTGGTGTTGTCGCGTAATCCATGGTCGCTGACAAGAAATTTGTCGCTATTCGTCGCTATAGCGATGTATATTTGCGATGTGTACACGTTGCCAAATTAGCGATGTTCAGCTACGCGATGTCGGTATATCAACGGCGTTGTATATTGTCGCATAACGTCGCCAAATTCGCGACATTATTATCGACGTTTTGCTACACCAATGCTGACCTGACAAAAATTATCATGTCAGTTTTTTTGTGACATGTAGCAACATTTTGACACAGATTAACGACGTCCCTGATACCAGTTAGCGATATTTTAACACAATTTAGTGACGCACTATCACGTCGGTAAACATCACAGAACGTCGCTAAAGTTAAAAAAACCAAAACAAATGCAATTTCTAAAATTATTTTCTAACAAAAGTCTGCCTGCAGTTATAAAATCATAGTTTATATAAATAGACCCGGAGAAACCTTTCGTTGAATTCCCTCGGTTCGTCGACTCCTTCGGTGGAACACTCAACACCGGCACATACACAAAAATGTCAAGAATATCAAAACATGCTGGAATATACCAACAAATAAACACATGAATCTAAAATAATGTCACATCCGTCTCATCCAAATAATGTAGTAACAAGTTTGAAATAAGTACATCAAAGAACCAAGAATGGGCCAATACACACCATCATACTAAAAAAGTCCCAATAAGAACTACTGCAGATCAGGAGGAGGAGGAGAAGGAACACTGTCGCGCATCTGGGATAAGTAGAAGCTATACTGCTCCGGAGAAAGTATTACCGGTCCCGATAGAGGAGGCAGTAGAATTGATGGAGTTGGTGTCGGTATCGATGTCGGCAGACCAGGATGATGTATCTGCTCCAATGCTAGCAGTCGAGAATTGTATGAATCAATGAAAGATACCATCCTCGAAGTATTTGTCTCCACCGTCCGGCTCAACAAATCCTGCGTCATATGTATCCTCGCAAGTGAGTCACTCATGACCATATGCGACCCCTCCAGCATCGCATGTCTGCTCTCCGTAGACGCGGCCAGAGTCGCCAAGCTGCGCTCTGTCGTTTAGCTCATAGTCCTGAGCTTTGTAAGGTTGTGCTCCGTCGTCTGGCTTAGAGTCCTAATCTCCAATAGGCTACGCTCAAGCGCATCAAAATGTGCGATGATCGTTGCATCGTCAGTCTGCGACCAAGACTGGGGCTTCTCCGTAATCCTCCATAGCAACTCGTCATGTAGGTCAGCAATCTGACGGTCAATGCTCACCTGGGCTCATGCCGACGCATACGAAGTCTGCGAGGAATGCACACTCCCAAAGGGGACCCTGGATGACTGCATCGTAACAAAGGTGCCGTAGAATCCCGTACCGTAGTACGTACCCCTCTGAAGACCACCAACAGCGGTAATCCAGAGCTCGTCCGCCGACCGAGCTGTAGAGGGCTACAAGAAAGTACCAGCCCCTCCCTCTGCAGGTGTACTAGCAGTCGCCCGCTCATGTAGTCTAAGATACTTGTCTTAGAAAAATGGTTGATAATGTCTAAGGTACTTATTACTAACTATATAGATATCTATTTCCATATTTTCAAAGTTATATTAAAATTAACACAAGGTAAAGTAACGTACATAGGTCTGCATGACCTTCTCATCGATGATCTTTCCGCCCTTCCGATGGATGGACAGGAAGACGGTCGCCATGTTGGCGTCCTTATCCCTCTGTACATGTTAAAAATTATATTATTTGTTATTAAAATTAAATATCTTATCCTGCTTTTATTAAAATAATATATATTTAATAGAATACATACCAGACGACATAAATGTTCCGTCATGGGAATTGAGCCACCATATCACTTTCTTGCCTTTGACCTAGCCGCCTTTGCCTTTTTCGACCTTTCCATGTACCTGGTTTCGCTGAATCTTGCCTTCATCACAGTTCACTGCTCAGGCGTGATCCAACCATGGATCGGGGCTCCTTCACAATCACGAGCCTTTTGATCGTTATTGGCATCACGGATCAGCTTGGCGGCGATGGAAGAAAACTGCTCCTCGATCTTCTCAGCCCAGTGTGGTGGATAGAAATAGGTTTTCTACAAAAAGTAAGATAGAGAGTTATATAATATGCATAAATAATTATTGTTATTAAAAGTAAATATATTTTTACATTGAAGTGGGCAAACCAGAATACTTTCCTATCTTTAGGAGCATCTGAGTAGTTGATCCAAGGCCCACCATAGTTCTGCCTCAGAGACATCCCTAATGCTCTTTGTACCATCGATGGATGAAATATATCCAACGATAATTAAATTCATGAATATAATGATATAATCATTTGGCCCGTTGGTCCAAAATGTTAACTAATTAACTTACTTTTGAGGCCAGTCGGTCCAAATCTCCATCATCGTCCCGTTTGGAGGCGCACATGGAGGATCGCTCTGAACATGTGCAAACGGAGTTAGCTCGACCTCCTTCATCTTTTCCTCTGCCTCTAAGGTTCTATCAGCTAGAGGAAAGCTAGAAGAGGGAGTAGTCTCAGGCCTAGAACTACTAGTCCCAGGAGTACTGCCACGTCGTATTATCGACGGAGTCGGAGATGATAAAGATCGGTACACTGGAGTACTCTGCGAGGAGGATCCGGATCCAGTAGCCTGTACCGAAGGAGCACTACGTCTAGAGGATCGACCTCCGATGATCTGCTTCATCCGACCATACATGATAATAACATATGATAATAAACAAATACACAGACTTATAAAAATTTATAAAAATAGACAGACCAGGAGAAATCCTCCATTGAATTTCCTAGGTACAAAATATCACAAAAGTATATAAAATATCACATTCACATAATAAACACAATATAAAAGTATCACAGTCACACAATAAACACAATTTAAAAGTATCACAGTCACACAATAAGCATAATATAAAAGTATCTCACTAACACAATAAGCACAATAAAAGTTTTACAGTCACACCATAAGCCTTATCCAATTTTTCAATATCTCAAGCAAATCAATACGCTGGGGGCAGAACCCAGTCCCTCAGATACTTCGCATAAGCAGCGTCTAGGTGATCAATCTCCGCTATAGGTGTTAGGAGACTGAAACTCTCCCTCTGAGCTGGTGCCTACCCAACAGTAGGAGGTACTGTAACCTCCGTGTCCTAAAATTCTAGCCTAAATGTTAATTTTAGGTTAATTTGGGGCTAGTAGAATTTTTCCCTAATTTTTAGTTAATTAAAAACTAGTAACCCTAATTTCCTAGGACTTTCAAGAATTTATTTTAGGGTCAAACATAATTAAAATATTCCAAAATTTTATTTTAGGTTCTAACTAATAAAATATATTTTCTAGAATTTTTGGAAATTTTTTGAGTATTTTTAGTATTTTTGGGAGTTATTTAGGCTAATAACTATTTTTTAGGACTTGTTGAATTTATTGTGCAATCTCAGGAATATAGAATGGACCCATATTATTTTCTAGGGTTTATAATATTATTATATATTTTCTAGAATTATTTTAGAATTTTTGGAATAATTTTAGTATTTATTTTTAGTATTTATTTTTCTAGGATTTTTGGGTTCAAACTATATTTTCTGTAATTTTTTCAGATTTTTATGATTAATTTTAATATTAATTTTGAGTTATTTAGATTTAAAATAACTTAAATAATGTTTTCTTAAAGGCAAATCAAAAACAAATAATATAACCAAAACCATCCAATCAAATTATGACACGTGTCACCATATCAATTTTCATCAGCCGCTCAACATCTCTCTATATATATATTATAATAACCTTAATTATCCCATTATTTTAGAGAGAGAGATTTTGGAGAATTGCCATCTAGGGTGCCTTCATCTTCCAAAAATTATTGTGCATAGCTCCGGACTCCAAACGAGGCCCAGTTTCTTGCGTTAGAATGATATTGAGGTTAGATTTCTGAATATATAAATTGTTTTACGAAATTATGAGTATTAAATTCTGGAAAATTCGTAGAGCACAGCATGTCCGAAAATAGATGCGTCTCGATGTTTTTGCGATTCTGGGAGAACCAGGAATCAGAATCACGAACCATTTTAAGTTTCAGAAAGCTAATGTCGAGATCATTGACATATGTTTTCCCAGAATTTAGTTCGAATTATTTATATACTGTTAATTCTATTGAACTTCTAGGTTAGAATTTAACCATCGTGCACGATACGAAATTTGTATGTGCCATAATTCCCAAACGAATTTGAATTCGGACGAGCCCTAAATTCTAGAATTTTTTTGATGATGAAATCTACAGGAAATCATGCATGAAAGTCGATTTTGTGTCGGTTGACTTTTCGGTCAACAGATTGCCTCGATTTGCGTGTCATGAGTCTCGAGTCGATACAAATTTAGGTTCTTTTGGGCAAAATTAGGATTTGACCTAAAAATTAGAATAATAAAATTAAAATAAGATTTTAGAGTAATTATTCCAGAATTAAATAAATTAAAATAAATTATCTTTTGACATGATAAATTTATAATACATAGGCTATTTGGACTGTGACTTGTATTCTGATTCATACCAGCAAAGGACCACAGGCGAGTACATTCTCTGATAGTTTCTTATTTATGATATCCTCTATGTTCAATGTATTTAGTATAAATATCCATATTTCTTGACACGATGGTTACACGGATTGGTATATCCGAATCTCGTCAAGAGATATTATTCCTTGTATATGGTGTATCATGTACAAGTCTTATTTTATTGTTTATCTTGTGCATGTACAGACACTGATTCTCGGGGAGACTTGCTACCTTCTTAGAGAATCTCGTGCCATAGCATACCATGGTTGGATCTACTATACCAGTCGGGGTGGAGAGTATTTTAGTGTAGATATGTGATCATACCCTTCATGTACAAGTCTTGTTCTCATGTTAGTGTTGGTCATACACCGCACGTATGACTAGCCAGGCCCGTACTCGTGTACAATTTCCCAAGACGATCACATGTTAAAGCTAGTACTCACACACTTAGTCATGGTATTCTTGTTCATTGACATATTGTTCCTTCCCGCATTTATTTACAATATTTCTAGTATTTCCTTCATTGTGTATCTCTTGTACATATATATGCATCTTGTATATTTCCATCTATTTACTGCTATATAGTTTATATCATTGATGTAGAACTGCTGTTAGAGATATACTTTGCTCCATCCTGACTGGAAATATTTTTCCAGACTACGCCTTAGAGGACGGGTGTCCGACATTTTATGGACCACAGGGAGAGTAGCTGCTGACTTGGACCTTGTAGCCAGGTGTAATTCCGGGAGGCCTAGCCGGGATCAATAGTTATTTAGTTAGTTTTTATTAGCAGTTTATGGTACCGGATTTGTCTCCGGCATACTTTGTTGAGACTTGGATATTATTGTTGAGTTAGATTATTCTATTTAGACTTGTGTCGCAATTTGGTTTATTTATTTCTTCGATATCTTATCGTGCTTTAGCTATGCGATTGAGTATTGTTCATATGATATTGTGCTATCTGTGACTCCTTGTGGAGTTGGATG
This sequence comes from Iris macrosiphon, assembly GCA_036927795.1. Taxonomy (NCBI): domain Eukaryota; kingdom Viridiplantae; phylum Streptophyta; class Magnoliopsida; order Asparagales; family Iridaceae; genus Iris; species Iris macrosiphon. The sequence continues at coordinate 6,015,406 of JAYESA010000016.1, read as the reverse complement.
CTCGTGTGAGAATGATTAGATAGCATTGTGACCTAGACAGCGTTCTACCGCCGATGCTGCGGCGTAGGCTGGACGTACCCACGCACTCGTGCCCCTATACGGGGTGCGGATCGTGACACATTTTTAGTGGTGGTCCATGCAGGTCAGACTTCACAATTAGAGCGATGTCGTAATAGTGCGACAACTTAGTTGTACTACTCCGTGCCTGCGATAGGATCTAGGATATAGTATACTAGGATGAGAGCGGATACTCAATCACAACTAGGAATATTTTTAATCTATCTGTCTTTTTATCCCTTCCTTCTGTTCCTTTTCTCGTCTTTTGATTGATTGATTTCTTAGTATCGTAGCTTATATCAGTAATTTTGCTAGAATGTAGTTAGTAATATATCCTGACAGAGACTACAATACCATGACAAAATAGACCATAACCATACATATATTTTTTTAGATTACATGTTGTATGACTGTAGGTAGCATTTTTTCTAAGACTCTTATTGTTGGGGGTTTGACCGTAGTGAAGAGAAGTGAAGAGGTTATGACTTGACAAAGAGAGACAAGGTGCCTTAAATTTTGAGGATAAACATTATGAAGAGTTGAGAACTTAATATGACAGAATTGACGATTTATTAAAATAATAGATTTTACGAAGATTAGGATGTGATTGAAACTATCATTAAAATATGAGAAATTTAAGAAGATTATCATTGTATTTATTTGACTGCAAGATATAAATTTAAGATGTAAATTGAATGCGGTATTTGAAGATTTTATAAGTATTACATTGATGAGTGTTGTCTGGAAAAAGAATAGAGAAGTAAATCATTAATAGATTAGTGTTTGAATTCAAATTTTGGGATGAGACTTTAGATTTTATAAATATACACCGATTGGATTTAAATTAGAGGATTGTATATTAAATTTTTTGAGTATTTAATTATTAACTTAAAATTTTGGAGGAGATTGTAATAAGAATGGAATTTGATTTTTATTTTGAGGATTTTCAGGAATAGGATATTTTGAAAATTTTGTGAAATAACAATGTGGATTTACTTCATGATTATTTGGTGTGATGAATTTAATTTTGATGGTAATAAATAAATAAAACAATTAAGGATTTTTAATTTTGAGGACAAATTTTTTTGTTAGGTGGGTAGACTTGTAACCTTAGTGTCCAGAAATTCTAGCCTAAATGTTATTTTTAGGTTAATTTGGGGCTAGTGGGATTTTTCCATAATTTTTAGTTATTTAAAAACTAGTAACCCTAATTTTCTAGGAATTTGAAGATTTTATTTTAGGGTCAAACATAACTAAAAATATTTCAAAATTTTATTTTAGGTTATAACTAATAAAATATATTTTCTAGAATTTTTGAAATTTTTTTTAGTATTTTTAGTATTTATTGTGAGTTATTTAGGCTAATAACTAATTTTTAGGACTTGTAGAATTTATTGTGCAATCTCAGGAATATAGAATGGACCCACGTTATTTTCTAGGGTTTATAGTATTATTATATATTTTCTGGAATTATTTTAGAATTTTTGGAATAATTTTAGTATTTATTTTTAATTATATGGGTAAAACTAATGTTTAGAGCTTCTCCTAATTATAGTAGAAAAACTATGAATATAAAATTTTCCCAACAATTTTTTTAGGGTTTTTGGGTTCAAAATATATTTTCTGTAATTTTTTCATATTTTTATGATTAATTTTACTATTTATTTTGAGTTATTTAGATTTAAAATGACTTAAATAATATTTTGATAAAGGCAAATAAAAAATAAATAATATAACCAAAACCATCCAATCAAATCATGACACATGTCACCCTATCAATTTTCATTCAGCCGCTCAACATCTCTATATATATATATTATAATAACCCTAATTATCCCATTATTTTAGAGAGAGAGAGATTTTGGAGAATTGCCATCTAGGGTTCCTTCATCTTCCAGAAGCCATTGCGCATAGCTCCGGATTCCAAACGAGGCCCAGTTTCTTGCGTTAGAACAATATTGAGGTTAGCTTTCTGAATATATAAAATTTTTAACGAAATTATGAGTATTAAATTCTGGAAAATTCGCAGAGCACAGCATGTCCAAAAATAGACGCGTCTCGATATTTTCACGATTCTGGGAGAACCAGGAATCATAATCATGAACCATTTTAAGTTTCGGAAAGCTAATGTCGATATCATTGACATATGTTTTTCCTAGAATTTAGTTCGAAGTATTTATATACTATTAATTCTGTAGAACTTCTAGGTTAGAATTTAACCATCGTGCATGATACGAAATTTTTATGTGCCATAATTCCCAAACGAATTTGAATTCGGACGAGACATAAATTCCAAGATTTTTTTGATGATGAAATCTACAGTAAATCATGCATGAAAGTCGAGTTTGTGTCGGTTGACTTTTTGGTCAACAGATCGCCTCGATTTGCGTGTCATGAGTCTCGAGTCGATAAAAATTTAGGTTCTTTTGGGCAAAATTAGGATTTGACCTAAAAATCAGAATAATAAAATTAAAATAAGATTTTAGAGTAATTATTCCAGAATTTAATAAATTAAAATAAATTATCTTTTGACATGATAAATTTGTAATACATAGGCTATTTGGACTGTGACTTGGATTCTGATTCATACCGACAAAGGACCACAGACGAGTACATTCTCTGATAGTTTCTTATTTATGATATCCTCTATGTTCATTGTATTTAGTATAAATATCGATATTTCTTGACACGATGGTTACACGGATTGGTATATCCGGATCTCGTTATAAGATGTTATTCCTTGTATATGGTGTATCGTGTACAAGTCTTATTTCATTGTTTATCTTGTGCATGTACAGACACTGATTCTCGGGGAGACTTGCTACCTTCTTAGAGAATCTCGTGCCATAGCGTACCATGGTTGGATCTACTATACCAGTCGAGGTGGGGAGTATTTTAGTGTAGATATGTGATCATACCCTTTATGTACAAGTCTTGTTCTCATGTTAGTGTTGGTCATACACCGTACGTATGACTAGCCAGGCCCATACTCGTGTACAAGTTAAGCCGATCACATGTTAAAGCTAGTACTCACACACTTAGTCATAGTATTCTTGTTCATTGACATATTGTTTCTTCCCGCATTTATTTACAATATTTCTAGTATTTCCTTCATTGTGTATCTCTTGTACATATATATGCATCTTGTATATTTCCATCTATTTACTGCTACATAGTTTATATCATTGATGTAGAACTGCTGTTAGAGATGTACTTTGCTCCATCCTGACTGGAAATATTTTTCCAGACTACGCCTTAGAGGACGGGTGTCCGATATTTTATGGACCACAGGGAGAGTAGCTGCTGACTTGGACCTTGTAGCCAGGTGTGATTCCGGGAGGCCTAGCCGGGATCAATAGTTATTTAGTTAGTTTTTATTAGCAATTTATGGTACCAGATTTGTCTCCAGCATACTTTGTTGAGACTTGGATAGTATTGTTGAGTTAGATTATTCTATTTAGACTTGTGTCACAATTTGGTTTATTTATTTCTTCGATAACTTATCGTGCTTTAGCTATGTGATTGAGTATTGTTCATATGATATTGTGCTATCTGTGACTCCTTATGGAGTTGGATGCTCGTGTGAGAATGATTAGATAGCATTGTGACCTAGACAGCGTTCTACCGCCGATGCTACGGCGTAGGCTGGACGTACCCACGCACTCGTGCCCCTGTACCGGGTGCGGGTCGTGACAGATACCACTTCCTCCTTAACAGTAAAAGTTATCACTTCCTCCTTAACAATAGCTTCCAATTTAACAGTATAAGGTATCACTTCCTCCTTAACAGTCACTTCCTCCTTAACAGTAGGATGTACCACTTTCTTCTTAACAGTCACTTCCTCATTAACTGTAGGAGGTACCACTTCCTTCTTAACAGTCACTTCCTCCTTAACAGTAGGAGGTGCCTCTCTCAAGCGACGTGCACGTGCTCGGGTCATAGGTGCCATCTGGTAAGTTAGATAGAAACAAAGAATATAATTGATAATATATATAAATATATGTATCCATACAGTTAAAATAGATATTACATTATATATTAAAATATAGTATATGGCTAGAGTTCTAAATATATTTCATTTTATTTTCAGTCCTCTTCTGAAAATTTATCTTCTTCATTTTCCTTGTCCTCCTCATCTTAAATTTTATCTACTTCATCTTACTCTTCAAATAATTCTACCTCTTCTACACGATTAGACGTGTAATGAGCAACTTCCGTTGAGTCAACATCTACAATATTTGTTACAATAGGTATCTCATCCTCTTGTTAAGCTATTTCATTAACGTTAAAGGTATTTCGAGCTTTCGTTTTATATATTGCCCAACAGTCCGATCTTATTGATCCTCGTTTAGGATAAGTTGTGAAGTACATGAGCTGAGCCTGACTTGATAGGACAAATGGTTCATAGCCTTGGTATCGATGCCGGTAGTTTATATCTATAAGATCATGCTTGTTTATTTTTTAACCTTGATCTTGGATTGGATCGAACCAATCACACCTGAATAACACGATCTTAGCAGGCTCTGTTCCATAATTATATGTCAACTCCACAATCTCCCGTAAGACACCAAAGAAATTATTTCCTGGATTGACATCTTTATAGCTAGAAGATCTGTTACACAAACAACTATTTTTCGTAGAATTGAGAACCAAGAAGCTGTCTCTTATCGGGGCTTTTATTGACTTGAACCTAAATCCATTCACATAGTAGCTTGGTCAGAATTTAATGGCATAAATTGGTCCCTTGGCTAGAGTTCTAATAGACTCATTCTCGAGGGTTGTGTGGGGACGATCAACCTAGATACCAAAAAAATGATATTAAGTTCAACGTTTTTGTTAAATATTGTGTAAGTGCATACACAAAAAGATCCTTACATATGCACTCAACCAAGAAGGAAAATAAAGTCTCATTTCCTGTTCTACTTCTTTATCTGTTATGTTTGGTCTCATCGACCTCACCTCTTCATTAAATATGCTAAAAAATAACTAAACGTCGCCTGATTAGTGTAACAATATTAGCGTATAGTATTACATTAAGATGACTTAAACGTTGACGTATTAATTACTTACCCCTCTAGCTTCTCCACTTCATCCTCGTCGCAGTTGAGTAATATATACAACTGAGTAATCCTTAGCTCATCGTCATTCAGATATCTTTTTATCATTTTGCCTGAAGGTTTACCGAAAGTATTGAATACTTTCAATATTGCATCATTAGATTCCTGATATTCGTCATCGTTTCTCGGAGCTCTAGTTCTATTAGTAGCAACATGCAACTTGAAATACACCGAGCAAAAGTTTGTAATCTCCTTAAGAACATAGGCTTCACAAATAGAATCCTCAACCCTTGCCTTTTTTTTTACCTTTCTCTTTAGGTTGTTCAGTTGACGATCGAACGGGTACATCCACCAATAACCGATACATCCACTGATGCATGCCTCGTAGGAAAGATGAATTGGTAAATGCTCCATGGAGTCAAAGAATCCAGGAGGGAGCATTCTTTCAAGCTTGCACAGTGCTGCCGCAATATCCTTCTCTTGTTTTTCTAGATGATCGATGACCAACTTGGTAGAACAAAGATCTCTGAAAAATATGCAAAGCTCTATTAAAGGATCCAAACTACCTGCGATAAAAATTTCTGAAATGCAATCGGAATTAACCTCTCCATGAATGCATGACAGTCATGGCTCTTCATTCCCGTCAGTTTGTTCTCCTTCTGGGTGACACATCTTCTAAGATTTGACACGTACCCATTTGAAAATTTTATCCCCTGAATCTACCTACATAATCTCCCTTTATCCTCCTTGTCCAGTAAAAAAATTATCTTAGTCTGCTTATACTTCCCATTCCCTTCCTCTATCAAATGCAACACAGGGCATCTGCATATTTCTTCCAAGTCCAAGCTAGCATTGGGATTGTCTTTTGTCTTCCCCTTTACGTCCATCACAGTATTAATTATGTTGTCAAACACATTCTTCTCAATATGCATGACACCAAGGTTATGTCTGATCAGATTAGTGCTCCAATATGACAGGTCCCAAAATATGTTCCTCTTCATGCAGTTATGAGTGTGACCAAATCCATCGCACTTTTACTCCTTAGTAGGTTCTTCGATAGCACTTGGTAAATCTTTAACCACTTTCCATATCGTATATCCGGGCCACCTTGGAGGTAGATTTTCTTTCTTCGTAACACTGACATGAAAATACATTCCTGTTCCTCCGGAACGGATGATCCGACGATAGAAATTGTCGATGACAATCGAAGAAGCACAGTTTTCCTTCATTTTCAAATAGAAAGCCTTAGTGAGGTCCATGCAATATAGACATTGGAGATGACCATGAGTGTTCCACCCAGATAACATGCCATAAGCCGAAAAGTCGTTGATGGTCTACATAAGTGCTGCCCTCATCTGAAAATTCTACTTTTTTGAAACATCGTTCGTGTTGGCTCCTACTTCCGATATCTGATTCAACTCATCTATCAACGGTTGAAAGTATACATCAATGTTCCTCTTCAGATTGTTCGAACCCAGAATAATGACGGTTAAGAAAATAACTAGAGTCTTCATGCACATCCAAGGCATTAGGTTGTACGAGATGACGATCATAGGCCAACATGAATACTGGGAGCCTGAAAGTCTGATTGGGGTAAAACCGTCAGACGAGAGCCCCAATCTTATATTACGCAGATTCGAAGCAAAATTGGGATACTCTCGATCAAAGTGCTTCTATGCTTCTCCATTGGATAGGTGATCCAACACTCCTTCAATCTGTTCTCGCCTGTGCCAACTCATATTTTTGGCAGTCTCCTTCATCATAAACAACCTCTGCAACCACGACGTTAAAGGCAAGTAGTGCATCAAATCGGTCAGCTTCCTTGAACCGATAGGGCTTTATGTACCAGTTTTCTTGTAGCGATCAATACCACAAAATCGGCACACATCTTCATCCTTGTCGTCTTTGTATTACAATATGCACCCATTGCGACATACATCAATTTTCTCATATCCCATCCAGAGCGATCTCACTATCCTCTTAGACCGGTAGAAGTCTTTAAGTAACTTAGCATCCGCCAATAAGATCTCTATAATCAACTCTATCAATCGGTTGTAACATTCTTATGTCATGTTAAAATCAGACTTGATGCTCAACAGTCTAGTAACCACCTTCAACGGTGAATTATCCTCATAACCAGGATATAATGGACTCCTTGCATTCTCCAATAGCTTTATGAACTTTACAACTTCGGCATTCGGTGCCTCCTCATCTTCATCATAATTGTTTGGATCGAAACTAGGCCCGACGGCATCGAAAACCATGTTCACGCACTCGTCGTCGTAATCAGCGTGGTCGTGGACATCCATATATGGCTCCACATACGACTCTGGCTCCGATTGTAAAGACACAAGTTCTCCGTGTGAGGTCCACTGATAGTAATTTGGCGTGAAACCCCTCGAGTACAAATCATATGTCATATCCATTTCTGAGTGATATTTCAAGTTACGACATCTCATACACAGATAATTAATTTTGGTTACGTCCATATACTGAGGGAACGCTTTGGCAAACTGTAGGAATTATTCCATCCCCTGTATGAATTCATCTGACACACCGCACATGTCATAAAGATGATGGTTGTACATCCACAGACGATGATGCAGGTAGTAATTCAAATCCATTTCTAGATACTTCTAAAAAGATGAATAGACATTATTCAGGTATATTATCCAAATGGATGCAAAGATGGATATACATGTTCATCAAAGTAATTAATAATTTCTATTGATACGTCAGTATTCAAGTTGTGATGCGTGAGTATCCATATTGTGTTTCATGTGTATCCATTTTATACTTCATGACTATCCGAAAACTAGTAGACATGTGGATAACGCTAATTTCAAACCCTATTAAATATGTGTCGTCACATGTTTATTGTCTTGGTACCCATACTATGCACTCTGGACATATTTTTATACTTAACATTCCTTTGAATCCAATCCCTAGTATCTAGTTATCCATATTTATGATACCCACACTTGGACACACATACACCTACACCTACAACACACGCTCAATACACTAGCACTCACCTACACAAACCTCACACACAACTCACTACACATACACTACCCTATCAATGTATCACATGATACAAATATATCTCACTCACCCTGCTACACATATATACATACTTATTATGTGCATTGCTTGCTGCCACTGTTCTACTGCACTTGAAGTGCTGGTAACCCTGAAATCTGCAGTATCACCTAGTGTAGTACCTGTACTTCATATTGTTGTTGCACACTCTACTGCAACATCCTTCTGCAGTGCACCAAAGATTCTGTTGCCAAGGCTTCTGTCGCAATGCAGTTGCTCAACTGAGCACAGCACAAACCTTAGCTCACCCCCTTACAACATGAATACAAGCCGAGCTCTCTACCCTCCAAGTCAGTACACTACAGGCCTATAATGAAACTCCAAAACTGGACACACTTGTAACACCCTTTGCAGCCCTGGAACCAAGCACCAGCACAGCTGTAAGCTCTTAAAATCACAGGATACTGCCACTTGCAGCTGCAGAGTGCAACAACACATTTTCTACCTATGCTGGAAAAATACCTACTGCTTCCATCATACAAAATGTACAGCTGTTGTGTGATCCTTTCTCAAAATACCTCATACACACTCATGAACACACAACTAAGTGCACACTCTTAAACACAATAGACTCTCTCTCTCACACACAATACTCTAGCACCAACACAACACACACAAACTCTATACACTAACACTAGCATACAAAACATCAATATCCTCACATGCCAATTGATACATAACTTCTTGATACCAAATATCACAACCAAAACTACCATAATACTCTTATGATTCTTATTTTCGTGTCGTGTCAGTGAAATGTCATGTCAGTATATGTGTCTGTATCGTATTTCGTATCGTATCCCATGTCGTTTCTATGTCTGTGTCATATCCTCTATCAAATTTTGTGTCCATATCTGAGAGAGAGAGAGAGAAAGAGAGAGAGAGAGAGAGAGAGATAGGGTTAGGGTTAACCTAGAGAAGGAGGAGAAGCCAGAGGTCGTCGGGGGGGAGGAGATGCGTGAGTGGAGAAGCCCCGCGAGGGGAGCAGTCATGCCGGAGGGAAGGAGCTACGCGAGGGGAGGGACTTTGCCGGAGGGGGGAGGGACTTCGCTGGAGGGAGGAGGACGCCTGAGGGGGGGGGACTAAGACAGAAGGGGGGGGGGCTTTTGAAATTTTCGGTAAGAGTTCGAGAGAATGGGGGGAAATAAAATCCTGAACCCTAAATAAAATAATTTAGCGACGTCTATAATTGACGTCGCTAAACTTCGCTAATATATTAATATACTGCAAATTGAATACAAAATGTCACAAAACGTCGCTATAATTAAACTATTAGTGACGTTTAACAGTGCTTTAGCGACATCGTTTTCTATTTTACTAAAATATGTCGCTAAACAACGCCAAACGTCGCTATTAGCGACTACCTGCGACATTTTATATTAACTTTGCTAAATTGGAAAAAATAGCGACGTTTTATAATAACGTCGCTAAAAGCGTCGCTAACCCCACAATTTTTAGTAGTGAGTCTTTACTTTCTATTATAGTTATGTGTGTCACTACCACATTCCGAAAACAGGGATATTTTTGACTTCTATAATATTTAATATTATGGTAGTTATAATTAAGTAATTGCGTGATAATTATTTGTTTTGAATAAATATGTGAGATGTGTAATTTAATATATATTATATACATTGTTCATTTGTGTTTGAGCTGGTAGATTTGACCTAGAAGCCCAATAGGTGAAACCTGTCCCAAATTATGGAATTTTGTAATAAATTGTTTTATTTATAAATTATTTATTGGAGATTTTAATTAATTACCGTAATTTATTTAATTATTGTGCATTGCCTTGCTTCGATAATTGGAGCGCTACCCTGACTTTCGCCTGCCAATAAATTTCACAATCTTGCCCTAGACATGCCCGCCTTCCATTCTGCTATTTTTGCAACTCATATTTATGCTCTGTACAATATTTCTGGCCGCACAAAAATCGTCGCGGACGTTATTTAATAAATTCCTATTTTTTATCGTTGTGCGTTCCAATCGAAAATTGGAGGCAATCTTGACCTATTTTTCGTGCGGCCCAAATTAGGATAATATTCTGTTCTGAGTCTTTTTCACTATTGGTATTGATGACCTGACCTGATTTTGGCCCCATGTACTCCTAATTAATTGTTGAACACAACTTGCATTTATTTCTATTTAAATTGAGGATACTATTTTATCTGATTCTAAAATCCCAAATTAATTCCAGTGCCCTGTTATTTGAGCCCACACAAATCTTACAGCGCCCCTGACCCTACAAAACACCGGACACCGAATCGCCCACCAAATTTTTGTCATTTCATGCGTCTGTGCAAATACCCCAAATTTAAGGGGGTCAATTTGTAAATTGGCATTTTGTGTCAACACCTCATTTGTTTAAAACAATGAGGGAGCCCTATTAATATTTTAATTAAATCTCTCACCCTCATCCTCCATGAATTATTTTTCTCTCCATGTCAAATCTGAGCCACTCATTCTAAGGGTTCAAATCCTCACCCTCCATCACACCCTCTCTCCCTATTTAATATCTTGTACCCTCAAACCCTAATCCCAAGAAACCTAGGTTTTCCCCCACCTCACAAGCCTCCAAAATTCCTCAAGCCTCCAACGTAGGGAACCAACCTCTTCCTTTCTTCTTCTTCTTCTTCTTCTTCTATTTTCTTCTTCTTTTCCTTTCTTCTTCTTCTTCTTCCTTGTTCTTTTGAACTTAAATTCAAATGGGGAGGGGGGGAACTCAACTCAGTTCATGTTCATCCCTCACCCTCCACTGTGCAAGCACCCCCGGCCGACCATCAGTCACTGTTCACCCGGCGCCGGTGCTCCACCCTCCGGCTGCTCATCTCCCTCCGGCCACGGCATCACCCACCGGCCGGCAAGCTCCTCCTCCACCTCACGAGTTCCTCCTCCCACTGTGATCGTCATCACCACCATTAATCCCATCAACTTCCGGCCATCCCGAGCCCACCGACCGGCCAGACTCCTCCCGCTGCACGACCCCGGCGGCTCCCTCTGCGTTCTCCCTCCGGTGCTGCACTGAACTCCGGTCAGCCAGTGCTCGGACTCCCTCTGCAACTCCAGTCAGCCAAGACTCCGACAACCCCTCTGAACTCCGGCGTGCACAGTCCGGCGCAGCCCGACGACTCCCTCCCTGCGGTGTACCCTGGCGGCTCCGCTGTCTACACTCCGACGCCAAGCCGAGCTCCACCCGACTGCAGTCCGACGGCCGCTGTCAGTCCGGTCATCCCGAGCACCCATCCCCGGCGGCTCTCTGTGTACTCCCCGCGGTGACTGCCCCGACCCAGCCGATCTACCGTCGACCCATACAGCTTCTCCGGCGCTGTCCCCTCCGGTCTGGCCATCTTTCCGGCCAGCCGACCACAGTAAACTCCTCCCTTTTCCTTCTTTATATATATATATATATATATATGTATATATATATATGTATGTATATATATCTAATGTATTGTATATATGATTGTATATATATTTAATCAATGTGTAGGTATATGAGTAGAGTATTATTTTAATTAATGTCTAATACAGGTATACGTACAGTATTTATTTAATGTTTAATATATGTATAAGTATATAAATGTATTATTAAAATTCTATTGTATATATTATTTAATGTGTAGACATGTATATATATGTATATTGGTATATATTTTGTATATGTAAATATGTATTTTTAAACTAATGTTTAGTAGTATATGTGTTAGTATATATTATTTAATGTGTAGGTATTTAACGTATACATATTAAATAATATTTTTGGTATACATATAATGTATCGGTATATGTATATATATTTATATATATATACATTGGGTTATTTTTATGATATCTATTTAATAAAAAGTATATGCTAGTATAAATTTAATTTGGTGTATTAGTGTTAGTATATTAAATGAAAATGTTGACTATATATATATATATATTCTAAAATGTATTTTTGGCATATATATGAGTATACATATATAATGTTCAACTAGTATAAATCAAATATGTATTTTAAAAGGCATATATATATATATTGTAAATATATTTAAATTTGGTGCATGTATAAAATATTGTAAGTATAGATTATTATGTTTATATATATGTACAAGAATTATTTATTTTAAAAAATATATTTATACATATATCTATTATTGTAATTTATGGAAATTATATATATTAGTTAGTTAATGAGATGTTTATTTAAATATGTATCCCTACTAGGTGACCCTAACGGACTAGTGCCCTGCCTGGTATGACCCTGAAGCCAGTGTTTATAGACTGTGTGTTAGCGTAGCATCTGATGCAAATGTTGTATTTGAAATATTTTTAGGACTGTTGGTTCCTCCAGACGACACTCTGGGACAGGACATTGGTATTGACAGCTAAGGACCCAAGGCGAGTACATTCTCTGATTAGTTTCTAATTTATGATATCTCCTATGTTCACTGTATCTAGTGTAAATATCCATGTTCTTGACACATTGGTTACACGGATTGGTATACACGGATCTCGTCATGAGATGTTATTCCTTATTCATGGTGTAGCTTGTACAAGACTTGTTTCCTTGTTATCTTGTGCATGTACAGACACTGATTTCCGGGGAGACTTGCTACCTCCCTAGGGAATCCCGTGCCATAGCGTACCATGATTGGATCTACTATACTAGTCGGAGGTGGGGAGTATTTTAGTGTAGATATGTGATCATACCCAACTTTATATGCACCATAGCTCACCCCACATCTCACGTCGGGTGCGGCCTGACCCTCTCCGTGCCTCATAGCTGTTACGTGTGATTAGCCTGACCTCTACATGCATCATAGCTAACCAACGGTTAGCCTGACCTTCGTGAATCATAGCTAATCACATATAACCAGCCTGATCAAGATCCCAAGCCGATCACATGTTAAAGTGAGTACTCAAACACTTAGTCATAGGTTCTTGCTCATGGACATATTGTTTCTTCTCCTGCGTTTACTTACAGTATTTCTAGCATTTCTTTTATTTCTCGTACCTATACATGCTTCAGGTATATTTCCATCTAGAACTGCTACATAGTTTATGTCATTTATATAGAACTGCTATTTAGAGATGTACTTTGCTCCTTCCTGACTGGAAAATATTTTTCCAGACTGTGACCTTAGTGGACTTGTTTCGGACACTTGGGGATTGGTTGTTACTGATTGCAGGTATGATTATTTTGTCATTAGACTTGTGTTGTATTCTTTTGTTTCTTCAAATTCTTATCGTGCTGTAGTTGTGATTGAGTATGTTGTTCATTTTATAGTGATATCCACATCTCCTTATGGAGTTGGGTATTCACGTGAGTTTGATTAAATAGTTACATGACCTAGACAGCGTTCTACCGTCGATGCTGCGGCGTAGGCTGGACGTACCCACGCACTCGTGCCCCTAAACCGGGTGCGGGTCGTGACACGTTTTTAGTGGTGGCCCATGCAGGTCAGACTTTGCTAGTTATGCGATGTCGTAGTAGTGCGACGTCATAGTTGTACTACTGCGTACCTGCTATAGAATATAGGACATAGGATACTAGGATGAGAGAGGATACTCAATCACAAACTATTTGAGAGATTCCTGGGACGACCCTTGAGAATCTCATTATAAATTCCAATTTAAATTTTTTCCCCTTGTTCCCGTCTGCTCTCGCTTGTTGTTATTGAACTTGATCCTTATTGATCAGTTATTAAATTAAAATCTTGGTATCATTGTTGAGTTTGATTCTTGTTGACCAGTTGTTAAATTTAATTCTTGGTATCGTTGTTGAATTAATTTCATATCGAGATGAATTTTATGGGCTAAAATTTACGGTATCATCTGATGACATATGTTGATGAGGACAGTGAGAAAGGTAAAGCGTCTACTTTGGGTTATGGACCTTAGAGTTTATCGCAGCCATATTAGCTGTGGTGACGAGAACGTAGGAACCTGACTTGGATGTACATACTATAGTTATGAAACTTAGAGTCTCTCGCAGCCATACCGGTTGGCGTGGCGAAGATTCTAGACGATATGATTATAGAGTTGCATACCTTAGTTACGAAACCTATCGTTTATCGCATCTATGCTTACTGGCGTAGCGAGGATTCTAAGTGTCATGATTTCAGACAGACGTGTATGATTATCAGGTTGTATCTTAAATTGGTTCTTAAAGTATTATCTCAAGACTTATCTATTTATGTTATTCCAGGACTTTGTTCCATCGCTTCTTTTCTTTACTAGCAGTAAAGATACCTTCCGTCTTTGATCCAGTTCCTTTTGAGCTTATTTTCTTTGAGGATTCTTTGTTAGTATAATTAGTGACTTGCAATTTTGGTTGTGTCTTGTATTAGTTTGACTGAGTGTGACTTGTGAGTTTGTAAGTATTTCTTATGTTGGACATGGGAGCATTAGGCATTAATCTAGAGTTAGCCCTTAGCATAGTACCTTGTAACAATGGTTCTAGGAGAAGTGTCATTAGAGACTGAGAGATAAGGAGAGTATAGAGTATCAGTGATAGTTCAAGAGTTAGTATCAGAGCCAACATACCCGTCCTAGATAATCATGATTATGCAATTGGATGATCTACGTGAACAATTAAGTATCCAGGAATTGTGTTAAGGATTTATGGAGCATGATGTTCAATTTGATGATTGATATCGGAAATGTTAAGGGTAAGAATTATATACGAATAAAGTTAATGAGGTGTCCTGAGTAGAGAAATATCGGAATAGATAATGAAGATGGTGAAGCGTATCACAGATTAGTGTAACAGGCTATGAAAGTTTAAAAGGAAATACCTATACAACCATCGAGATGAGGAACCATACACATACCCATGAGAGTAAAGAAACATGAGTGTTATAGTAGATACATGTAATCATGAGTTATAATGAGCTTGATGAGATGATCCATTAATGAAGCTAGTGATATAATACCAAGAGTGCTGATGATTCTATATCGAGGATTGGTCAAGAATAACGTTAATAACAGTAAGCACTCTGTGCGATGATAATTGGGTGATATACCAGTTGACATAAATTGAAATCATGAAAGAAAATACAGGTGGTGATAACGTTAATCATAGGAGGTAATAGTACAAGTGGTTCAGGCAGTACAATTTTAGTACACAATTATAGACACTAGATGCATTGAGTGCACCTTGAGTATCAGAGGCCGTGAGCACTGATATGTACCCTTGTGGAATTATAAATTAAAAGGTGGAAATAAAAATTTTATTTTTAGAATAATTAAGGAGTTGAGATTATGTCATTAAATTTTTTTTTTTGAGGATTTCAAATATTGATTCAATAAAAATGGTCAAGGCTACAAAGATTTTAGAAGTGATTAAAATTTTTATTCAATGTTGAGTATCTGACTTTGAGGAGGCATATGCATTTATTTTTAAGTTGATCGAGAAGTTAAACCTTGATGAGTATTTTGAGAATTAAATTTATGGTGGATGAGAAATATGAATATTAATATATGAGAAGATGATATACATGTGTAAGGATCTGATGACTTGAGCATGATTGAGGTGGCACCGCAGACTGACTTGGGTGTCCATCTAGAGTTGCAATAGAAAGGATTTAGCACTTAGTATGGTGTTACACTTGGTGTGCACTGGAATGATGAGAAAATAGTATGGACAATTGTAGTAGGAACGGGAACTGACAGAGAGTATGGTACTAAGGAGATAGAGGTATCAACTTGAATGCATTATTGAATCATGATTATATTAGAGATTCTTGGCATCAGATTTAGGTGTTAATAGACGTGTGTGCAATATGGATATATTCAGGGATCTTGTGGATAAATGATTAGTTAATATGGATATCAGTGTACAGGAATAGGAGTTAGTTAGTAAATGTGCCAGGGTTAAGAGTATGTTAGAGATAGGGATACTGCAGGAAATATGTTAACAGGTTCTTTCTTTTCTTTCCTAATGTTCTTTTTCGTCTTTTGGCTGAATTTTCCCTAGTACTGTAGTTCATATACATGATTTTTTTTGTTAGGATATAGTTAATAGTACACCCTGACAGAGAATGCAATACCATGATAAGACAGACCATAACCATGCATGTTTTCCCTAAGTTGTTTGTTGTATGACTGTAGGTAAAATTTTTCTTAGACCATGATCGTTGGGGTTTTGATCATAACAAAGATTTATGAAAAGGTTATGACTTGACAAATGGGACAAGATGATTAGAAATTCAAGGATAAGCATTCATGAGTTGATATAACAGAATTGCTGGATCATTGGTTTTACAAAGATTGAGGTATGATTGAAATTTGAGGATAAACGCTAATTTAAATAAAGGATTAAAAATTTAACATGGCAGAATTGATGATTATTAATTTCAGGAAGGTTGATTGTGATATAATTTATTATTAAAATTGAGGAAAGTTTGGAAAATTATCATTATATGTATTTGATTGCAATATAGTAATTTAAAATTTTATATTGGGGACGTTGCATTTGAAGAATCCATAAGTGTCGCATTACTAAGTATTTTGAGGAAAAAGAAAACTGAAGAATCAGATCATTGATGGATTATTGTTTGGATTAAGACTTTTTGGGACGAGAATCAATACATTGATTAAAATTAAATTTGAGGAACAAATATCAATTCCGAGTATAAATTTTTAAGTTAAATTCGTGGGAATTGTGAGGAGATGGAATCTGATTTTTATTTTGAGAATATTTCCGAAATTTTTGAAAATTGTGAAACGACAAGGTGGATTATTTCAGGATTTTGTGGGTTGTTGAATTTCACTATTTATGGAAATAATAATGTGTATGAATAAACACTCCTATGAGGACTTTAAATTTCGAGGACAAAATTCTTTTAAGGTGGGTAGACTTGTCACTACCACATTCCGAAAACAGGGGTATTTTCGACTTTTTATAATATTTAATATTATGGTAGTTATAATTAAGTAATTGCGTGATAATTATTTGTTTTGAATAAATATGTGAGATGTGTAATTTAATATATATTATATACAGTGTTCATTTGTGTTTGAGCTGGTAGATTTGACCTAGAAGCCCAATAGGTGAAACCTGTCCCAAATTGTGGAATTTTGTAATAAATTGTTTTATTTATAAATTATTTATTGGAGATTTTAATTAATTACCGTAATTTATTTAATTATTGCGTATTGCCTTGCTTCGATAATTGGAGCGCTACCCTGACTTTTGCCTGCCAATAAATTTCACAATCTTGCCCTAGACATGCCCGCCTTCCATTCTGCTATTTTTGCAACTCATATTTATGCTCTGTACAATATTTCTGGCCGCACAAAAATTATCGCGGACGTTATTTAATAAATTCCTATTTTTTATCGTTGTGCGTTCCAATCGAAAATTGGAGGCAATCTTGACCTATTTTTCGTGCGGCCCAAATTAGGATAATATTCTGTTCTGAGTCTTTTTCACTATTGGTATTGATGACCTGACCTGATTTTGGTCCCATGTACTCCTAATTAATTGTTGAACACAACTTGCATTTATTTCTATTTAAATTGAGGATACTATTTTATCTGATTCTAAAATCCCAAATTAATTCCAGTGCCCTGTTATTTGAGCCCACACAAATCTTACAGCGCCCCTGACCCTACAAAACACCGGACACCGAATCGCCCGCCAAATTTTCGTCATTTCATGCGTCTGTGCAAATACCCCAAATTTAAGGGGGTCAATTTGCAAATTGGCATTTTGTGTCAACACCTCATTTGTTTAAAACAATGAGGGATCCCTATTAATATTTTAATTAAATCTCTCACCCTCATCCTCCATGAATTATTTTTCTCTCCATGTCAAATCTGAGCCACTCATTCTAAGGGTTCAAATCCTCACCCTCCATCACACCCTCTCTCCCTATTTAATATCTTGTACCCTCAAACCCTAATCCCAAGAAACCTAGGTTTTCCCCCACCTCACAAGCCTCCAAAATTCCTCAAGCCTCCAACGTAGGGAACCAACCTCTTCCTTTCTTCTTCTTCTTCTATTTTCTTCTTCTTTTCCTTTCTTCTTCTTCTTCTTCCTTGTTCTTTTGAACTTAAATTCAAATGGGGAGGGGGGGGAACTCAACTCAGTTCCTGTTCATCCCTCACCCTCCACTGTGCAAGCACCCCCGGCCGACCATCAGTCACTGTTCACCCGGCGCCGGCGCTCCACCCTCCGGCTGCTCATCTCCCTCCGGCCACGGCATCACCCACCGGCCGACAAGCTCCTCCTCCACCTCACGAGTTCCTTCTCTCACTGTGATCGTCATCAACACCATTAATCCCATCAACTTCCGGCCATCCCGAGCCCACCGACCGGCCAGACTCCTCCCGCTGCACGACCCCGGCGGCTCCCTCTGCGTTCTCCCTCCGGCGCTGCACTGAACTCCGGTCAGCCAGTGCTCGGACTCCCTCTGCAACTCCAGTCAGCCAAGACTCCGACAACCCCTCTGAACTCCGGCGTGCACAGTCCGGTGCAGCTCGACGACTCCCTCCCTGCGGTGTACCCCGGCGGCTCCGCTGTCTACACTCCGACGCCAAGCCGAGCTCCACCCGACTGCAGTCCGGCGGCCGCTGTCAGTCCGGTCATCCCGAGCACCCATCCCCGGAGGCTCTCTGTGTACTCCCCGCGGTGACTGCCCCGACCCAGCCGATCTACTGCCGACCCATACAGCTTCTCCGGCGCTGTCCCCTCCGGTCCGGCCATCTTTCCGGCCAGCCGACCACAGTAAACTCCTCCCCTTTCCTTCTTTATATATATATATATATATATATATATATATATATATGTATATATATATGTATGTATATATATATCTAATGTATTGTATATATGATTGTATATATATATTTAATCAATGTGTAGGTATATGAGTAGAGTATTATTTTAATTAATGTCTAATACAGGTATACGTACAGTACTTATTTAATGTTTAATATATGTATAAGTATATAAATGTATTATTAAAATTCTGTTGTATATATTATTTAATGTGTAGACATGTATATATATGTATATTGGTATATATTTTGTATATGTAAATATGTATTTTTAAACTAATGTTTAGAAGTATATGTGTTAGTATATATTATTTAATGTGTAGGTATTTAACGTATACATATTAAATAATATTTTTGGTATACATATAATGTATGGGTATATGTATATATATTTATATATATATACATTGGGTTATTTTTATGATATCTATTTAATAAAAAGTATATGCTAGTATAAATTTAATTTGGTGTATTAGTGTTAGTATATTAAATGAAAATGTTGACTATATATATATATTCTAAAATGTATTTTTGGCATATATATGAGTATACATATATAATGTTCAACTAGTATAAATCAAATATGTATTTTAAAAGGCATATATATATATATATATTGTAAATATATTTAAATTTGGTGCATGTATAAAATATTGTAAGTATAAATTATTATGTTTATATATACGTACAAGAATTATTTATTTTAAAGAATATATTTATACATATATCTATTATTGTAATTTATGGAAATTATATATATTAGTTAGTTAATGAGATGTTTATTTAAATATGTATCCCTACTAGGTGACCCTAACGGACTAGTGCCCTGCCTGGCATGACCCTGAAGCCAGTGTTTATAGACTGTGTGTTAGCGTAGCATCTGATGCAAATGTTGTATTTGAAATATTTTTAGGACTGTTGGTTCCTCCAGACGACACTCTGGGACAGGACATTGGTATTGACAGCTAAGGACCTAAGGCGAGTACATTCTCTGATTAGTTTCTAATTTATGATATCTCCTATGTTCACTGTATCTAGTATAAATATCCATGTTCTTGACACATTGGTTACACGGATTGGTATACACGGATCTCGTCATGAGATGTTATTCCTTATTCATGGTGTAGCTTGTGCAAGACTTGTTTCCTTGTTATCTTGTGCATGTACAGACACTGATTTCCGGGGAGACTTGCTACCTCCCTAGGGAATCCCGTGCCATAGCGTACCATGATTGGATCTACAATACCAGTCGGAGGTGGGGAGTATTTTAGTATAGATATGTGATCATACCCAACTTTATATGCACCATAGCTCACCCCACATCTCACGTCGGGTGCGACCTGACCCTCTCCGTGCCTCATAGCTGTTACGTGTGATTAGCCTGACCTCTACATGCATCATAGCTAACCAACGGTTAGCCTGACCTTCGTGAATCATAGCTAATCACATGTAACCAGCCTGATCAAGATCCCAAGCCGATCACATGTTAAATCTAGTACTCAAACACTTAGTCATAGGTTCTTGCTCATGGACATATTGTTTCTTCTCCTGCGTTTACTTACAGTATTTCCAGCATTTCTTTTATTTCTCGTACCTATACATGCTTCTGGTATATTTCTATCTAGAACTGCTACATAGTTTATGTCATTTATATAGAACTGCTATTTAGAGATGTACTTTGCTCCTTCCTGACTGGAAAATATTTTTCCAGACTGTGACCTTAGTGGACTTGTTTCGGACACTTGGGATTGGTTGTTACTGATTGCAGGTATGATTATTTTGTCATTAGACTTGTGTTATATTCTTTTGTTTCTTCAAATTCTTATCGTGCTGTAGTTGTGATTGAATATGTTGTTCATTTTATAGTGATATCCACGTCTCCTTATGGAGTTGGGTATTCATGTGAGTTTGATTAGATAGTTACATGATCTAGACAGCATTCTACCGCCGATGCTTGCGGCGTAGGCTGGACGTATCCACGCACTCGTGCCCCTAAACCGGGTGCGGGTCGTGACAATGTGTATCGGTAAGTGAGTTAAGACTAGGTCCGACCCGGGAAAATAATCATAATCCTAGTCCTTTGTTTGGTTTAAGGGTTATGATTTCTATTTTGAGGAGTTTCCGAATTATTTTGTTTCTTTGCCGACTTATCCATACTCATGTTTTTTTTTTCTTCTCAATGGCATGTCTCAGTTATCTGGCTTTTTTCATGTATCCAGATATTTTCATGTTTATATGGTGCTTATTATATTTCTAGTGGTTATATATTATTCAGCTTATTGTCTTTCTTTTCTTGAGATAAGTGTAGTGGTAGCGCACGAGTCTCGAATCACATTTATTTATTCATATTGCGTAGCGCATTGTAGCTTTATGTTGTTTTGCTGGTTTTCGTTCTTAGCTCTTGGCTTCCTTTGTGGTACTTGCTATTTGGGGGTCTGACCCTATTGGTTTTGCTTGGCCAGATCTGGTAGCAGAGCCTGAGGATCTTACGTTCCTTCCTGCGGATGGTGACTACCTAGAGAACTAGATAGCCTAAGTGGGTTTCCATCTATCCCCACTAGATCTTGTACTGTATATTCTTTTGAGGCATTTAGCCACTGAGCACATGTTAGTTCGTATTTTGATTTGACATTCTACTCACGAGCACTGATATGATTAGTGTTAATCTAGACCATGGCTTGTGTTGATCATGTATGACTTATACTCTGCTAGTTCTCCATTTTGTATTACTATCTTCATGATCGTCTATGTATATCTTGTTTGGGATGCTTTACTATTTTTCTTCTGATGATCATATTCTTGTATATTTCTTATCTGTTTGTGATTGAGACACCTAGGACCGTTTGACCTAGGATTGACTGATATATTGTAGTATTAACCCCCATATTTTATAGCTTTACCGTATATACGGAGTATATGTGTAACACCCCGTTCCGTTCAATCGGACTGCCGACTCAAACGATAATAGTGCAACTGTCCCGACCGGCTTTGTCTCAAACAGAAGCAAAAGATATCCAGACTTGTCCCTACAGGAATCCCGGCTTAGGCTTTCAGAGGCTCGCTCAGGCGTATCACTCTATCGAGGCGAATCATCGCTAAGGTGGGTGGCTACGGTGAACTTGTCTTTGCTTAGCCATCACACATAAAATCTGGAAATATTTGTGCTAGTCGCTAGGTGATTCACCCCCTGCATGCTAATAAATCCAACGCACCTAGCTAAGGGAATAATCCCAACTTGTATTGCTTGCTAGAACATAGAAATGAAATACTACTTATATTCAGACCCTCGCATGCTAAGTCCCTTAACGGTTTCATCTCTCGGCTTACCTACGGGTCTGAGCAACGTGCCTGCTTATGTTCCTTAGAAACGCATGCTTGTCTGCTTGAATGTTGCCATGTTTTCATCCAAACCCCAGAAGACTACTACGTAGTCGTTCTGTGCCTGAATAAACCTGCAAGTATCCGGGACCGTCAGGTCATCTAAGGCAATCCCCGAACCAGGGGAATGCACTAAGGAAGAATGAATACTGAACGTGAATCACACTTGAATGATAATCATGCTATGTATGCATCTGAACGAGGATCGTGTTATGTACTGATGGAATCCCAGCTCGTGGATTAATATGCTCGTTCAGATTAAGTTTAAGTTTCATGATTATCATGTCAAGCTATGGAATATGGATAGACCCTGACCTGCATTATCGCGGACAACTTGTGCACAAGATATGTTATGTTGAGTCCCGCGGACGGTCACTGGGCACTGGGATCGATCCAATCCGGACGGGACGTATGAGCAGTCGTATGTTATGGGGCAAGGTGTTATGCAGCGGGGCTCGCCACCTGCATTTGCATATCATTCTGTGTCTTGAGACTATGAACCGTCCATAATGGCTACGCTAGCGACTTATGTTCATATAGATAAGACATCCTCGCTTAGCGGCTATCCGCGTGCGAGTCATTGTATAGCATCAATGAACTGAACACCTGAACGATCTGAAAATAATGACCCTCATATTTGCATATGCTATGCTCCTGAATGTTTATACTTGCCCGTGCATGAATTCATAATATTTGCCTTGGACAGGGAAGGAAAAATGGTAAGAGGTAAGTATCGCCGTGTTTCCTCAAACATCGCACGGCGCACTGCCCAACACGTTAGGCTATTCAATATTTGCATAAAACT
The DNA here is from genome assembly GCA_036927795.1 of Iris macrosiphon. Taxonomy (NCBI): domain Eukaryota; kingdom Viridiplantae; phylum Streptophyta; class Magnoliopsida; order Asparagales; family Iridaceae; genus Iris; species Iris macrosiphon. The sequence goes on along the minus strand of JAYESA010000016.1, from coordinate 5,992,237 downwards.
GATCCTAAGGCAACTAGAAAGACAACTTAATAGTTGTGCACGGAACCTGTATTACGTGTTTGGATTTGTCGAGCGGGCAAGTAGCTTCCCCACCAGTGCATTCAATGTACTGATAATCCACCAGTTTGTATGCAGGGTGCGGGAGAACCTCGTTCGGTTGCAGGACGCCTCCAACGTGCGTGCTAAGGCATGGACATCACTCCGAAGCAACGGTGCGTCCGGACTGAAGCATATATACAAGATATAATATTGTGACATAGCCCGAACTTGCCTGAACATCGCCTGTACAAATTATCCCACAGTTATAGCCACTTGGCACGCTTTTACTGTTTCAGAGAGAGAGGCTTGAGCGACTTGTAATCTCGGCTATATCGCCGCCTGTAACACATGTTTATATCAATAAAAGAGCTTGCTTTACTTCAACTTGTGTTTTAATGCTTCTGCTATATTTGTCAACTCAGAGAACTTGTTACCGATCGCCTATGCGTTCATGACTCTGCTGCACTCGGACAATCTGTGCGACTCTGTGGCTTAGAACTCTTGCCGCCAGCCAATGAACCATGGCCTTGCACGGGCGTGGATCACGCTCGTGCGGCATCACGCCCGGATGGGTCAAGCGATCGTTCCGCGGGAGCGCTGGCGAGGGTGATTCCCGCCTAGCGGGAACGGCCGATTAGCCTGCGGGAGATCGGGGCGTAACATATTGGTATCAGAGCCTGGCTTCTACGCCTTTGGAATTCAATTCAATATCTCTATTTCGAAAGCTCGTTCGTGGGTTATGTGCATGCTCTCTCTTAATGCCTCGATGGGATGTTCCAACAATAAGTCTAAATACTTTCAAAATGTATTTTGAATGATATGATTGCTTGTCTGGTTGTATGCTGCGAGTGGCCTTTGTGCCAAACCTGTGCGAACCCTTGAGAGTATCGCTAGTAGCTTGTCGATTTTCACTAATCCTAAGTTTGATTGAATGCATCTATTCGAGGGACGCCTTGAACTAGTGCACCCATCCAAGACTTAAGAAAAGGTAAAACTCGAGTGCTGAGACTTCGCTATCACTAAGCTGGTTGACGTGTTCACACTAGAGGGACCCTTCGAAAGTGCGCACGATCCAGTCTAAGCGATATGCTGATTTCGACGCTTGTGCAAGTGAAGATCCAAATGAACAAGTACAACGACTTGTCTAGGATTGCCTCAACCTAGATTACTGCTTGTCCTCAGTAAGTCTCGAGGACGAGACTTTTTCTGAGTTGGGTAGGATGTAACACCCCGTTCCGTTTAATCGGACTGCCGACTCAAACGGCAATAGTGCAACTGTCCCGACCGACTTTGCCTCAAACAAGAAGCAAAAGATATCCAGACTTGTCCCTACAGGAATCCCGGCTTAGGCTTTCAGAGGCTCGCTCAGGCGTATCGCTCTACTGAGGTGAATCATCGCTAAGGTGGGTGGCTACGGTGAACTTATCTTTGCTTAGCCATCACACATAAAATCTGGAAATATTTGTGCTAGTCGCTAGGTGATTCACCCCCTGCATGTTAATAAATCCAACGCACCTAGCTAAGGGAATAATCCCAACTTGTATTGCTTGCTAGAACATGAAAATGAAATACTACTTGTATTCAGACCCTCGCATGCTAAGTCCCTTAACGGTTTCATCTCTCGGCTTACCTTCGGGTCCGAGCAACGTGCCTGCTTATGTTCCTTAGAAACGCATGCTTGTCTGCTTGAATGTTGCCATGTTTTCATCCAAACCCCAGAAGACTACTACGTAGTCGTTCTGTGCCTGAATAAACCTGCAAGTATCCGGGACCGTCAGGTCATCTAAGGCAATCCCCGAACCAGGGGAATGCACTAAGCAAGAATGAATACTGAACGTGAATCACACTTGAATGATAATCATGCTATGTATGCATCTGAACGAGGATCTTGTTATGTACTGATGGAATCCTAGCTCGTGGAGCAATATGCTCGTTCAGATTAAGTTTAAGTTTCATGATTATCATGTCAAGCTATAGAATTTGGATAAACCCTGACCTGCATAGTCGCGGACAACTTGTGCACAAGATATGTTATGTTGAGTCCCGCGGACGGTCACTGGGGCACTGGGACCGATCCGATCCGGACGGGACGTATGAGCAGTCGTATGTTATGGGGCAAGGTGTTATGCAGCGGGGCTCGCCACCTGCATTGCATATTATTCTGTGTCTTGAGACTGTGAACCGTCCATAATGGCTACGCCAGCGACTTATGTTCATATAGATAAGACATCCTCGTTAGCGGCTATCCGCGTGCGAGTCATTGCATAGCATCAATGAACTGAACACCTGAACGATCTGAAAATAACGACCCTCATGTTTGCATATGCTATGCTCCTGAATGTTTATACTTGCCCGTGCATGAATTAACAATATTTGCCTTGGACAGGGAAGGAAAAATGGTAAGAGGTAAGTATCGCCGTGTTTCCTCAAACATCGCACGGCGCACTACCCGACACGTTAGGCTATTCAATATTTGCATGAAACTGATCCTAAGGCAACTAGAAAGACAACTTAATAGTTGTGTACGGAACCTGTATTACGTGTTTGGATTTGTCGAGCGGGCGAGTAGCTTCCCCACCAGTGCATTCAATGTACTGATAATCCACCAGTTTGTATGCTGGGTGCGGAAGAACCTCGTTCGGTACGGACGCCTCCAACGTGCGTGCTAAGGCGTGGATATCACTCCGAAGCAACGGTGCGTCTGGGACTGAAGAATATATACAAGATATAATATTGTGAACATAGTCCGAACTCGCCTGAACATCGCCTATACAAATCATCCCACAGTTGTAGCCACTTAGCACGCTTTTACTCTTTCAGAGAGAGAGGCTTGAGCGACTTGTAATCTCGGCTATACGCCGCCTGTAACACATGTTTATATTAATAAAAGAGTTTTCTTTACTTCAACTTGTGTTTCAATGCTTCCGCTATATTTGTCAACTCAGAGAACTTGTTACCGATCGCCTATGCGTTCATGACTCCGCTGCACTCGGACAATCTGTGCGACTCTGTGGCTTAGAACTCTTGCCGCCAGCCAATGAACCATGGCCTTGCACGGGCGTGGATCACGCTCGTGCGGCATCACGCCCGGATGGGTCAAGCGATCGTTCCGCGGGAGCGCTGGCGAGGGTGATTCCCGCCTAGCGGGAACGGCCGATTAGCCTGCGGAAGATCGGGGCGTGACAATATGCGTGCTCTAAGTATACGTAGCTGGCCGTTGTCTGCCCCCGCTCTCCAATATTCTGGTTCTGGGTATGACATAATTTTAGTGGTGACCCATGCAGGTCTTTTTTTCAGACATATGGGGGTTATTGCTGATTAGATGTCTCAATCTACCTATTTTTGCCATAATATATTTTGTCTTACTCTATACCTCTGGTCTTGACCTGTTACCTAATTTGATCGTTGATCTATTATGTCCCTTCGATATAGTCCTTGTGTCCTTTGACTTTCAGGGGCACTGTTCTTGATCCTTCTGATCATATTTTTCGAGTTCCGGCGATGGCAGAGCAGAGACCACATAGCCAATTCTTGAGGATCAGCATCAACATTTAGGAGCAGAGTCGAGGATTGATCTCGGGAAAGAGCAGCATGTTCAGCCCAATATGTTGGTAGTAGTCGTGCAGCCAGTTCAGCCAGAGCAGCCAAATATGGTACGAGCACTGATTGACGTTCTGACGGATTTTATGGCAACTTACCAGCAACAGAGTGACATCCTAACTCAGTCAGTCCAGATGGCTATGGAGCGAGGTGGCGCTCAGATCTATAATTCTACGAACTTCTTCAGGCATCTCCGTCCCCCGTACTTCTACGGTACTGAGGATGCGATAGCGTCTGATGCATGGCTCCAGGATACTGAGGCCATCTTGGAGGAAGCAGGAACTCCGGCTAGAGAGCGTGTTTCAGTGGTGAGACTGTAGTTGCTGGATTTGGCCCGCGACTGGTGGGCAGCTCAGGAGGTTTCACTGACGATGCTGATTCTATGGTAGGTCTTCAGCAAGAGGTTTTAGACCCGGTATTACAACACAGTATCGCGTTATGACTTACAGCAGAGGTTTAAATACCTCAAGAAGATAGGGAGGACCGTCGATTGCTATACGGCAGAGTTCTGTAGACTTAGCCGGTTTGCCCCCCCACCTTGGTGGCGACCTAGTTAGATCTAGATAGGAGGTTCCAGCAAGGGCTTTATCTGGAGATCATACTGGCTGTGGAGCAGCATGAGTTCCATACTTTTGACGCTGTGATGAGATAGGCGAGGAGGCATGAATATACCTCTCAGAGGATAATCAATAGGATTGGGAGCCAAAATAGGTCCCACTCTACCTTGAGAGACTCTTCCACCCAGTCTTCAACACCAGCACCAACAGTCAGGACATTGGAGATTGGATCCCAAGGGAGGCCAGCACCAGTATATTTCTTCCAGCAGTCAGCGCAGACGCATCCCCAGCAGCAGAGGTCGACTTCTTCAATAGGGTATTCCTAGTATGGGAATCTACGACATGTTCTTTTGAAGTACCGCAAGGCGCAACATTTATGTCTGGTATGGGCTGGAGCGGACCACATGATGAGGACTTGTCCCCGTAGGGCTCTAGATGAATCCTTATCATTCCAGCCAGCAACCCCGGAGTTCAGGGCACCAGCACCGGTCCTGCAGCATCAGGCCCCGAGGCCTACACCGATGCAGACCCAGACATTATAGTAGCAAAGGCCGCAACGGTATTCTCAGGCCCAGGTTTAGGCTTGGAATGAAGGCCAGCAGTAGAGGGGACCCTCACCCAGAGGGCAGGGTCAGCAGCAAAACATGGCAGCAGTCCCGAGGCAGGTGTATGGCGAGTTTGGTATCTTGGAGCAGGTGTTGACCGAGGATGGTCAGATTGTCGGTGCTGTTATGAGACTTTCTTATTTATTTTTCTTGGGTTCGCGTATTCTGAAAGTGAATCTTGAGTCACTCTTCTTCCTACGTAGTCGGGATAAGTGATATCGATCATATATTACGGCTACGAAGGTACATCTTGGGCAGTCATATCTTCGACTGAGTCGTTGGTACCGACTTACCTCGAGACTTAACCTTTGTCTATTTTTGAGAGTCAGCGTAGGCCAGTGAGGACGGATTCCTACTTAGCTAATTTGAGAGGTATATTTATTTATGTGCCTCCAGCCCTACTTTTTGGTAGTGTAGTTGCTTGTAAATTTATTTATATCGTTGACTGCTTCCATTTTCTGTCCATTCGCCATGCTTGCTTTATTGAGTTAGTTATGTTTTCTAGAGCTTGTTGGTTTTGGTGCTTTAGTAAAATTTTGAGGATGAAATTTTTTTAAGGATGGGAGAGTTGTGAGACTCTGTCTTACAGTATCTATATCGAAATATGGATATATATTTTATACTGCATGTTTTGTTTTTCTAGATTTCATGGGATTTTAAAATATAGAATTTTGAAAACTTTCTTCTTGACCGTTATACCGATGATATACTTAAGTACACCGATGGTACACTGCCCGACAAATATTTGTTTTACTTTTTGAGATATTTTCGAGAACTTCTCTATAAATACTACTTGAGTTTAATTTTATTTCTTTTTCTCTTTCTCTCTATTCTCTTTATCCTTTTTCTCTTGAGCTTGGAGATTGGTCTTGATACCTAGAGTGTGGTTTCTAAACACCTTCGTGGTGGTAGACTAGAAGGTTTAGGTTGGGAGCTCATTCTAGGCAAGTACACATTGCCAATTCTATGAACTTCCTTTACTTTCTGTTATTTTACTTTTCTAGTGCTTTGATTTTTGCTTTTTAGATTAGACTTGCTTTACTATAGTTTTTCATCTTGTGATTTCTAGCGTTGTGACTGTCTCAATTTTCATTTCTGGTAGAATCTTGTCTCATCCCTTTTGGTAACTCGGTAACGAAAATGGTACCATAGTTGTGAACGTGAGTTTTAGTCCATATTATGATATAAGACTTACTACTAGACTTGACTTCTTGTTAGAAGTAGATTTGGTAATTTTTGGAATTTGATTTGGGTCCCGGAATTAGATTTGACGTTGGTCTTAATTTTTCTTGGAAATCGGCATACCGATGGTATACTACAGTATTCCGATGGTATACCAATTTTAACCGATTTAGATTCCAGATATTTTGAGTGAACCCTTATTGACATACTGACGGTATACTATAGTATACCGACGGTATACCGATCCTTGCCAATATTTTTAACCGACTTCAGGATATTTGTCTTGGCCGGCATACCGACGGTATACTACAGTATACCGACGGTATACTGATTTGTTCAAATCCAGAACTTGCTATATTTTTTCTATCTCTGGACTGGTATACCGACGGTATACTAGAGTATATTGATGATATACTGGAGTATACCGATAGTATATCGATTGTGTTCTCTTTTGTATATGATATCTTTCTTGTGATCCTTGATTTCTTGTACCTGGTTTTCTTGTTTTATTGCCTTGCATGTCTATTTATGCTATGTTGTTGCGGCGTAATATTTTGTATAGTTAAGGGCTTTCCACCCTATATACACCCTCCCAGTACATGTTACCTATTGATACCACATGACCAGGCATTTGTATTAGTAGAGGATGATTACACTCTATGTATATTTGAGCAAGTGTCAGTAGTTCGACTACATTTGTTAGACTTGGCCCGAGATTGGTGGATAACATAGACGATTTCACTAAAGTACTCGTCCCTTGGGCTATCTTCAATAAAAGGTTTCAGACCAGATACTTTTATGCGTTGTCGCGTTATATCTTCAACAAAGTTTTAACAACTTGTAGAAGATGGACAGGACTGTCGATGGCTATGCGACAGAGTTCTGCAGACTTAGTCGGTTTGCTCCCACCTTGGTGGCAACCGAATTGGAGAGAGCTAGGAGGTTCCAGCAAGGACTTCACCTAAAATTTTCTTGGCCATAGAAAAACATGAGTTTTAAATATTTGACTCCATGATGTGAGGGATAATAAGGCACGAATATACCTTCCAACGAATTATGGACATGACCGGAGGACGAAAAAGGACCCACACATTAGGAAGTTCTTACTCCCAGTCTACAATACTAGCCCCAGAAGTTTTAACCAATGGATCTCCGAGGAGGCCAGTTTCAACAGCCTCAGTCCAGTAAATAGTACCGACCCATCCTCAACAGTAGAGAACATCTTCTTCAGCATGGTGTTCTCATTGTGGAAAACTTAGGCACGTATTTTTAGAATTGCGTAGAGTACAAGGATTATGTTTAGACTGTGGAGCTCCAGGACACGGAGTGGGATCTTGCCCCCTCAGAGCCACTTTATCATCATCTTCCCCGGAATGACCACAATATAGGGCTCCAGTACCAGTTCAGCAATACCATGGTCAGAGACCTTTGCCGACCCAATCTCAAGTGTTCCAACAACAGGGGCCCCAACTGTATGCACAGGCCCAAGCATAGGCCATGCAAGGAGGTCCGCAGCAAAGAGGACCAGTACCGAGAAGACGTGGTCAGACAATGGAGCTTACTGTGGAAGATCAATTAGATTCTGGTGAGGTGGTGGCACGTATCATTCTTGTCCACTCTCATTCAGTTTCAGTATTATTTGATTTAGGTGCATCACATTCTTTTATGTATGCACGATTTGCGATATGAGTTGGTTTGGAACCCGAATCATTATCAGTAAGACTCAATATACTTATTGGTAACGGTATCGTGGAAGTCGATAGAGTTTATGCCTCGTGTCGAGTCATAGTGTGAGGGCAAGAATTCCTCGCTAGACTGATAGAATTTTCTTTAGGAGATTATGACGTCGTCCTAGGAATGGATTGGTTGAGTTCCCGATACACACCAATAGATGCCATGCTGGCAAGGTTATCTTTCGTATTCCTTAAGAAGAAGAATTCTTATTTACTAGAGGAGATATAGAGTCTTCGTCAGCAATAATGAGAATGTCAGTAGCAGAAGGAGTATAATTCTCCAGATTTTTTGATGAATTTCTAGATGTGTTCCCAGAAGATCTGCAAGCATGCCACCAGAAAGAGAGATAGAGTTTACCATTGATCTACTTCCCGGTACAGCACAATTATCAGAGAGAGTCTACAAGATGGCGCCTTCAGAGTTAGAAGTCTTGTACCTAATGATTAAAGAATTAAGAACCAAGGGATTCATTCGTGCTAGTGGATCACCTAGGGGAGTCCCAAAGATAGTAGTGAAAAAGAAAGAGATACGTCACGATTGTGTGTTCATTATCGTACCCTTAATGTGGTAACCATCAAAAATAAGTATCCCTTTCTAAGGATTGATGACTTGTTCAATCAGTTTAGTAGAGCAGCGGTGTTTTCAAAGATTGATTTGCGGTCGAAATATCATCAGATCAGAGTCAGAGAGCATGATATACCCAAGACGGCGTTCAGATCAAGATATGGCCATTGGGAGTTTCTAGTGATGCCCTTTAGAGAAACCAATGTGCCAGCAGTGTTTATGGATCTCATGAATCATATTTTTATGCCATACTTGGATAAGTTCGTGATAGTGTTCATTGACGACATTTTGGTGTACAGTCAAAGTGAAGAAGAGCATGACCAGCATCTTCGTACAGTTCTTTAAATCCTTAAAGAACATAAGTTATATGCCAAGTTCAGCAAGTGCGAGTTTTGGCTTGATCGTATTTCATACTTAAGGCATATTATTGCAAAATATGGAGTTGAAGTGGATCCCCTGAAGATAGAAGCCGTTGAGACATGGCCAGTACCTAAAACATTCGCAGAAGTTCACAGTTTCCTGGTATTAGAAGAATATTATCGGCACTTCGTAAAGACTTTGCTAGAATTTCTGCACCTTTAATGCATCTAACACAAAAAAATGTGCGCTTTGATTGGACATATGAATGTCAAACCTCTTTCAAGAAGCTTAAACAGAAGTTAATTACAGCACCAATTTTGACTCTTTCCGATGGGAGAGGTGGTTTCACCGTATATTGTGATACATCAGGAAAAGGACTAGGGTGTGTTCTTATGCAGTATGGCAATGTTTTAGCTTATGCATCTCGGCAACTACGAGATCATGAAAAAATATATCCGATGCATGAATTAGAGTTAGCAGCAGTTGTGTTTGTGCTCAAACTTTGGAGACATTATCTCTATAGAGATCGAGTAAAGATTTATACTGATCATAAGAGTTTGAAGTATGTCTTTTCTCAAAAGGATCTCAATATGCGACAAAGAAGATGTCTAGAGTTAATGACAAACTATGACCATGACCATGACCTTCAATATCATCCTGGGAAGGCCAATGTCGTAGCAGTTGCTTTGAGCTGGAGGGCAAAAGTTTATTTCCTTATGGCACAACAAGAGTTTCTAGAAGATCTTCAGGAGATGGGCATCGAAGTAGTATTGCCAGGCGACACAACATTGATGGCTGGTCTGCAAGTTCAATCTAGTATAGTGAAGAGAATCAAGGTAGAGTGTGAGGCAGGACGTAGACCAGAACTAGGCATTTACAGTGACGGAACTCTCCATTTTGGGAATCGTCCTTGTGTACCTAATAGATACATTCGTCGCAAGATTATGTCAAAGGCCCATAGTTCACAATATTCGATACATTTCGGAGGAACAAAGATGTACGAAGACATTCGTCAGTATTTTTGGTGAAATAAAATAGAGAGAGGGAGAGAGCTCGGTTTGTCTTCCAATGTTTGGTTTGTCAGCAAGTCAAGGTTGAGCATCAGAGACCCGCATGACTTCTTCAACCTTTACCAATTCAGAAATAAAAGTTGGACCAAATCACCATAGATTTTGTGTCCGGTCTTCCTAAATCCCCAGCTGGCAGAGACACAATTTGGTAGTAGTGGATCGACTCACAAAGGTTGCTTACTTTCTTTTCTTTAGAGTGGGACAGTCTACAGAGCAGTTGGCTCGAATGTACCTGAATCAAATTATCAGACTTTATGGGGTGCCAATCAACATCGTATCAGATAGAGATACCAGATTCATATCTCACTTTTGGCAGAGTCTACAGCACAGTCTGGGTACCCGTCTGAAGTTTACTACAACATATCATCCCCAGACAGATGGTCAGTCATAACGTATGATCCAGACTATAGAAGATATGCTTCGTTCATGTACCCTTGACTTTGGTGGTTCATGGGAGGATCATTTGCACTTGGTAGAAGTCTTGTACAAATCTTCTGTAATAACCTGCTGTCCCAGAAAGCCCCTGATCTCTGCCACTGAACTCGGAGTAGCCCAAGACTCTACTGCAAAAATCTTCTTCGGGTCTACTGAGATCCCGTCTCCAGTCACCTAATGTCCAAGGAATTCTACCTTGTCAAGGAAGAACTCACTCTTTGAAAGCTTCCCAGAAAGTGTCTCCTTTCTAAGAGTCTCCAGCACTATCCTAAGGTGCTCCTCCGGGGTCTTCGAATACACTAGAATATCATCAATGAATACCACCACAAACTTATCAAGGTACTGGTGGAATACCTTGTTCATTAGATTCATGAATACCGCCAGGGCATTGGTCAACTAGAACGGCATCACCATGAACTTAAACTGGCCATACCGAGTCCAAAAAGCTGTCTTCGAAATATTCTCCTTCTTCATTTTCACCTGGTGGTTGCCTGACCTCAAATCTATCTTTGAAAATACCTTTGCTCTGCTCAAATGATCAAAGAGATCGTCTATCCTCGGTAGCGGATATTTGTTCTTGATAGTGAGTTTGTTCAGGGCCCTGTAGTCGATACACATGCGTACTGACCCATCCTTCTTTGGTACAAATAATACCAGACTACCCCATGGTGATGAACTAGATCTAATGAATCCTTCATCCTGTAACTCATCTACCTGCTTCTTCAATTCCACTAGTTTGCTGTTGTTAACTCTATAGATATGTTGAGATATCGGCTCGGCGCCTGGCACCAAGTCTATAGAGAACTCCACATCTCAGTCTGGCAGTAACCCCAAAACTCCTCTTGGAAAATATCCATAAATTTTGCTATCAATAGATATGGTAACTCCTTCTCTTCCACCAAGGCTCCACAGATGACATCATCACTCTACTCTACTGCTCCTCTGACAATCTCAAATCCTGGCTCTCCTGGCGGTCTAAATAATACCCTGCCTCCATGACAATCTATACTAGCATGGTGTCTACTCAATAAATCCATCATGAGTACTATATCGTAGCTCGGAAGTGGCATTACGAGTAAGCACACACTCAACTCCCAGCCTCCTAGTGTAACTCTCCAATCCATGCAAACATCACTGTCCAGGATAATGTCACCACCAGTCATAATCTTGCAAGTCGTAGCCAAAGGTCCAGCCTCTAAACGATGCTTAAGAGCAAAAGATACATATACAAAACAATGGGAAGCACCAAAATCAAATAAAGAATAAGCTGGAATAGAATCAAGAAGAGCTGAACCTGATATCACATCTTCCACTGGCTTGGTCTCCTCGACTGTCATATCGAATGCTCGTCCCTGCTGTGCACCTTTCTGCTGCTGTCATGCCCCAGTCCCAAAATACTAAGGGACTAGCCACGTGACAATGGACAACAACATAACTCTAATGGTCAAACCCAATTTAATGGACCCGTTAGAGTGTACTTAAGATATAATATATATAAATAAGGGTCTACAAGACCTATCACAGTTTATATATATCTAATCTCATCCATAATAAGAATCATAATAGAAGGGATAGTCTAGTAACAAGAATAAAAAAAAGAAACTATCCATCAACAAGTGTAGTATAAGAAATATCGCGGGGAATAACCCATTATCAAAATAATAAAAAGAGAAAAAACTAAGTATATTTGTCCAGTAGTCACTAAGCCAAGTCCAATATCTAAAGAACATTAAGAATAAATAAATAAAGAAATAGCAGAATGCTCAAAAGAAGTCCTCCGGCATAATCTAGTCCTCTGGTGCAAGTACTGCTCCAATCTCAGCTCTTGTCCCGTAAACCTTGGGGTAGCTCTCATCATCTATTACTATGGGACATAATCCAGATCCAGGTCCTCAGGGGACATAACAAGGTAAAATAAAAACTCAAGCCAATGTAACTGTAAATAATAAACAGTGTGCTTAGGGTACCTATCATAACCTACTAAGTGAATGCAATCGAGAACGTACTCGTCCGCTAAACTATCGGGGCCTGTAGGTCTCATAGACATGATAGTAAAACGTAATAGTAGTAGTAGTAGTAGTAGTAGTAGTAGTAGTAGTAGTAGTAGTAGTAGTAGTAGTAGGTACGTACAGGTCCTGTCAAGGTACCTGCAGCACTATAGGGCCCGAAGCGCAAGCAACGGTAGCACTTATTGTGTGGTAGCCCAATGGTACAGTAGATTCTCCCTGATCCCCATATATCTCGCAACTCATGTCCATAACACGCAAGACAAGTACTAACTATATCTCGAGTTAAGAAAGAGGATTCAATCAAGTCAACTAATCACATATCATGAGTCATATACTAATACATAAGCCAGAATCCTCAAATCTCTCAAGTGAGGCCTCTGTATAAGAAAGTCGTGTACAGTGTTCTAGGGTATGTAGTGCAAGTGTTGCACTTATAAGGTGATACGATGATAATCTAATCTAACGATACCCAATTTCACGTACTGAAGTTGGCACCCGAATACAATTCGGACGCTAAGTATCATAACTGTCCTAGGTCATAAGAAGTACATACAAATCAATAGAAATAAATCAGAAGCTAATAATAGCAAGGAGCACAAATATTAGAACAAAGGCAAGGTACACTTGCCTGTTGCATGCTGCTGAAATATCGTCTGACTGGTATCCTCAACCGAAGGTGCAATGAATCCAACTTGTCCTATTATAACATGTTCTAATTAATAAACCATCTAATGTGATTAACATAAAAGAATAGGATTGTTCGCACGATGTCAACTAGTGTGGTGACGTTTATGCCAATGATCCAATATTTACGGGTCATGCGCCAATGTGCCAATAACCATGTACCATGGAACTATCTAGTACGTTATACGGTCTTGTTCATTGTGTTTTCTTGTGTATATATAGGCATCTACATGATTTTTGTCACGTGTAATCCTATATATACGCAGATACGAAACGATGTCCCAAAACTTGCAATAACGCTAAACTATATCTCGAATATGCATGTCGACTCTCAAACACGCATGTTGACATCCATTAATACTGAATTAAAATAATTTAAATTCTGTAATTATGGTTTATTTAGTGAAAAAAATACCGAAACGGTACTGTTGCACGCACAAAGTTCGTTGCGCATCAACTAGGTGTTCTAGCTACTTTGACAATTAGTTTATGCATGCAAGGTTGCCAACTTGTATGATAGATTTATTTAACATATAAAATATAATAATTAATATTCTAGAAATTATTAATTAATTTTTGGAAATTCATTTTCAAATAATAAAATACCAACATCTATCAAAACTAGGTTATTAGGGTTTACACATTGCCATGTATTGGTTCCCGTGTCAACAAAGAGTAGTTTATATATATATATTAGGATTTCTCATATATGGGATTTTCTCATTGTCATCCAATAATATTTTTTGGTTCATACAAGGGTTTTCACATGGGAAAATAAATATTAAAAAGAAATTACAAAACTTACGTGTTCTTGATTACGGCGGAGCTTCTTCTTGCGAAACGGACATTTTGGAGTGCCAAACGGACTCCAAACTCCACCAAACTTGAGAGGGCTCTTGGGGGCTTCAAGTAGAAGGTAAATATTAAGTTTGGAAGGGTTTTGGAAGGCTTTGAAGGGCCGAAACTTTTGCTGCAACCAGCAGCGCTTATCTGTTTCAAAGGGGTGGCCGATCACTTCTAGGTTGTTTGGTCGGCCTCCTTGGTTTGTGTGTAGGATTGGGGATGATGGAGAAGGGGAGAAGAAGAGGGTTAGTTTCTATAGTTTTATATATGTATAAAGAGGCTAAAATAGGTGTGAGAATACTCTATAATCTTTAAATTATATTTTAAAAGTTTGTTTCAGATTTAAATTGTTATGCAAAAGATTGCATAGGGGTCTTTCCTAAATTGGCATTGGAAACACATCACATTATGACAGGGTAACGTTTCACAATTTAATGAATCTTTTTTCTAAAAGAAACAAAAATGGTTGGGCTAGACTCTAGAGAGATCTGGATGGGTAGACAACAAAATGGGAGCATGATAAGAATTTACTCTTGGCAGATGAAGAACTCTAGCCTCGAAGAATTTAGTGCACCAATTTAAAAATATTGTACTTATGGACCATTTAATTGATTTGTTCAGATTTTGTGGATATATTTTATATGTGAGATATGTTGTGGAGTAGAAAAAAGGTGTTGGGTAGTGTACACGCCTTATAGGAATTGGTTTGAGAGAACGAGTAGGGTGTTTGGGCTCGATTGGGTTTATCTTGTTATGACTCGCACCCGAATATTCGGGCACGAGTACGTGGGTACGTCCAGCCTACGCTGCAGCATCGACGGTAGAACGCTGTCTGGGTTAACTCTACTAACTAAATATCTCAACAATATATACATGGTACCTGTCAATCATCTCAACTCCAAACGGAGGAGCAATATGGTATCTGATAAATGTAAACTGTACTCAATCACAATGCAAACTAAGAAAGATAAAGCACGGGAAGGAATAACGAGAAAAGAGTCACAATAGATCTACAAGACTGAAATAATATATACATGCCAATAACCTCAATAAAAGTCTAATACAAGTCTCAACAAAATAATCTAAACCTCCTCAGGCTCTGGTACTAAGTTCTCCTGCTCTACATGAGTATCCTCTAATGGTATGCCATACTACGGTCCGTAGTATGTTGGATACTGGTCTATGAGCCATTCATCTAAAAAATATATCCAGTCAGGATTGGAGTAAAGTACATACCTCTGAAAGCAGTTTCAAATACATAATCGAGCATATATAATCAAATAATAAAAAAGAATACACGATAACTAAACAACAGAATAAATAAAAAAGAGTGAACAGGTAATGAACTGGAATGAAGAACAGACAATAGAATAACTTTAATATAATAGAAATAAATGAAATCTAGCTAATGTGTCATGGAATACAAGTTTATTATGTGATCGGTTTAGGTTGAATACGAATACAAGATGTGTGATATATAATCGATATGTACACGAATACACTAGGGCTTGATCACATAATCAACTCATATTCCTCCATCCCCAACTAATACCAATGGATCCAATCATGACACGTTATGAACACGAATATAGGCATACTGAACATGAGCAGTGTGTGAACATGAAGTACACTAAATTAATACCCGATATACACGATAAAATATATATGAAGGAGTACCCGCTGAACATGGTAAGGGATAACATCTCCTGACATGATCCATATAGTACCAGTCCGTAAAACCACTATGTCGGAATCAAGTATACAGTTCTAGAACATGAGATATATACACTATTATGAAATAAAAACTAACAGAAAAATGCACTCGCTTGTGGTTCTGACCAAAAGGTACAACTCGGTATCCTAGATGGTGTCACACAAACCTATATATATAAAATATCAATGCCATTTAGGTGTAATGGATGATAAATGAGTTAAAATGCACTAATATAATTTTGTAGGCCATTTCTAGGTCACACTAGGTGTTTTAGGTCCATACCTAGCTTCTAGGGTGATTACAGGTCTAAACTAGTAAATACTAAGTGACACTAGGTTGTACTCAGGTTTCTAAGTCAATACCTTAGATAATTAGCTATACTAGTCAACATGTATTAAGTATCCTATATACCTAACTCATGTTCACAATTAACTTAATATAGAACCCCTTACTTAGCTATATACATATATATATATATATATATATATATATATATATATATATATATATATATATATATATATATATATATCCACAACCCAAAATCTATCTAGCATTAGGTTCCTAGGCCATAGTTAGCTGTAATGTATCCACTATCATATTTATATTAGTAATATAATACCTTGGTCTATTGACTAAACTCTAGTCCATACCTTGATATCTATCATATGATACCTTGGTATCACTATACTTGCCCAATATCTATATATATCTAGGACACCAACATCTTACTTAACTAACTTATGGCTAGTATTATACACTAACTTAACTAATACATACCTTGATGTGTATCACTTACCCAATACCTATACACATAGTCGATAATGCTAACACACGACCTTAGACACCTAGTTATTGATACACCTACCACTATACTGGTACCAGAATTCAAAGACTCCCCTCATGTTGAATCCTGCTACCTCTCGAGCTCCCCTTACCTGCACTGCTATTTCTCTAATCTATTTGCTGCTTGTTACTTTTATTCAGTGCCCAGGGATATCCTCATATAAAATACTTAATGAGTACTGCTTAGAATTTTTTTTATTTTTATTTGGTAAATTGTGTATTGTTCACAAATAATTATATTTATATTTAATTGTTGGTTGTATTATTTTTCTATGGATTGTTTTAGGGTTTTGGCTAGTCTGGACCCATGTCAGACCATAGTGGACCCATGTCCGACCCAACCAACACCCTTTTGAGGCCTATTTATGGATTTAGAATATTTATTATATTTTATTTTAGTTAGTTGGGGAGTTTTGGTTTAGTTAGAGAGTGTTTAGAAACCCCAAACCCAAATCCCAATTAGCATGACTAATTATGAGGGCATTTTAGTCATTTTTCTCTTATGTAAACCTACTTCTTCACTTGGCCGGCCCCCCTAACCCTATTTCCCAGACTTGGCCGAAAACTTCCCCCCCCCCATTCTTACTTATTTTCCATTCTTCTTCTTCTCCACTATTTTCTTCTTCTTTTCTTCTTCCCACTTCCTATTTCAAGTAAGCATTCTCTACTTTCTTCTTCCTTCTTCTTCTATTCTTCCATTTGTGTTAACCCTAACCCTATACTTTTCCCTAACCTAGGTGTGTAGAGCCTAGACTTAGTGTGGAGGCTTGATTTGGAGGCTTGGAGGCTTGAGGGTGGTGATTTCAAGGGTTTTGGAGACTTTGGCCTTGGGATTCCAACTCCCAAGAGGTAAACCCTAACTTTTCCCTTTGTGATTGCTCTTATACAGTGTAATTAGTAGTTTAGAACCTTCCTAGACCTTAAGGCTACCCGTGGGAGAAAGTTAGAACTTGTTTGGTTGTGTTTGGAGACTTTGACATTAGGTTTTATGTCAATTTTGGGTGAAATCCGAGATTGGCCCAATTTTAGGTGATGCCCTAGGTTAGACGGACCTAGGTAGACGTGCTTGGGTGTCTTGAGGGTAAGTATGTGTCTCCATTTGGACACGTGAGGTCGTGTCACGGAGAAATAGGCGTTCGGACGATTTGGGGGTTTTCGTCGTCGTAGGTTCTATGTGCATGCGCATTTTTGCCACGAACCTAGAATCAGTGAGTTAGCATTTTTTCTAGGTTCTAGACCTCGATTAGAACCTGTGGGTAAATTTTGGGCTTATTCCGAGTAGGTTTGGTGTACGTTTCACGAGGTTTCGCGAACCGCACTCCACGTGTTCGTCGAAATGACCGAACGGCCATTTTGACTTGGTTTCTAGGTTTCGGGCTTGTGCGCGAGTTAGTTTATCTTCGGGGAGTATGTGCTAGAGTTTTTGAGTTATATTTTATATATTTATTTGTATTTATTGGTTTTTGGGTCGTTGTGCATGCGTTGGTGTTGTGTGTTGTGTGTTGGGTTTGTGTATAGGTATATATGTATATATGAGTTTATATATATATGTATGTGTGTCTATATATGTATATATATATGTATGTGTGTGTTTGTATATATGTACGAGTGTGTATGTATATATATATATATATATATATATATATATATATATATATATATATATATATATATATATATATATATATAAGTTTTTGTATATGTAGATATGAGTGTATATATGTATATGTGTAAGTGTATTTATATATATATAAGTGAGTGTGTTTGTGTGTGTGTGTGTATATATATATATATATATATATATATATATATATATATATATATATATATATATATATATATATGGGTGTGTGTGTGTGTGTGTGTGTGTGTGTGTGTGTGTGTGTGTGTATGTATGTATATATATATGAGTATATGCGTATATATATATAGAGTGTGTTTATATATCTATGCATATGTGTGATTATAGATATGTGTGTTTATATAGATATGTGTGTGTGTACCTATATATATATATTTGTGTATAAGTGTGTGTATATATATATTTGGTTGTGTATATATATATATATATATATATATATATGTGTGTGTGTGGTGTGTCGAGGGGGCAGCAAGATGGAAGAGTAACTGCAGCAGTAGCTAGGGGGTAGAGCAGCAGCGAATGCAGCAAGGGGGGAGCATCCTGCTGCAGCGAGGCAGTGGAAAGGCTGCAGCAGCAGCGAGGCAGAGTGTAGCAGCTGCAGTAGCATAGTAGGCAGTGGCAGCGAGCAAGGACTGCAGCAGCGTGGTGGAAGCATGGCAGTGCAGCAGCGAGGTGAGGCACAGCAGCAGTGCAGTGGCAGTAGCTTCAGCGCCGCGGCAGCAGCGGCACCACGCCGCGGCAGCAGCAGTAGTAGCAGCCAGCAATGGCAGCAGCAGCAGCAAATGCTGCAGTATGCAGCAGCAATAGCAGCTTGGCGAGGCTGTAGCCGGGCAGCGAGGCACCAGCAGCGCGTTTGCAGCAATCGCATAGGTAGCAGCGTGCAATAGGCTAGTAGTAGCAGCAGAGGGAGAGAGCTATATATATAGACATATAGGTATAAGTATATATATATATATAGATAGAGTATAGATATATATATAAGTAGTTAGAGATATATATATATATTTGTGTGAGTATGGGTATGTGGGTATATATATGTATGTGTGGATATATATATCTAGTTATGTAGATATATGCCTATGTGTTTGTATATATATATATATAGTAGCCTATATATAGAGCTAGGTATATATGTATATGCTAGATAGTTAGCTTGTTAGTAGTGTTAGTGAGGGTTAGCGGGATATCTCAATACCTTGAGATATCAAGGTATCTCAATACCTTGAGATACAGAAGGTATTGAGTATCAGAGTGAGGTTTTTGAGCAATTGCCTAGGTTTGAGTTTAGAGTTAATTTTATATATATATGTGTATATATTTACGCGTGCTAGCATATGTTTTAGTTGATTTTTGGCGGGTGCGTAGCTTAGGTTGAGATATTGGATACCGAGGGTATCCCGGTATCTCAAGGAGGCGAGTTTGAGGGTTTACTAGCTTAATGAGCTAGTTTTGACCTAGAATTTTTGGGGCACCCTAGTTTGACCTAACGTTGACCATAATTGTCCCCGTTGACCGCAAAAGTCAATGTTTGACCTAGTTTTGATACAGAGTTGACTTTTTGGACATCAGGTTGACTTTTTGACCCAAATTTCACCGGTTTGACCCGTTCGACCTAGAATAATCCTAGAAGCCTATTTTTAGTTATTTTATATCAGTTTAACTCTTTAGAACTCCGTTTAACCTTGCTTTTTGCAATAGGTTCTTGTGACGCCAGTCTGGATCTCGATCCTCATCAGTTGCTCAGGACGTCAGACGAGTACCTACCTCTGATTGTTTTTATTTCATGATAGTGTATATGTCACCTGTTCTAGAACTGTAATACTTAATTCTGACATGTTGTTTCATGAGCTGGTACTAGTTGGATCCCGTCATGAGATATTATCCTCCTTACCGTGTTCAGCGGGTACTCTATCACGTGTATTTCATCATGTGCTTCGGGTATTGATTCTCATGTGCTATCATACGCTTCGTGTGCTATCGCCTTCATGTGCGCAAGTTATTTATCATGTACGTAGCGTGTCATGGTTGGATCTAAGAGTATTAGTAGGGGAGGGGAGTAGGAGTTGGTTACGTGATCAAAGTCAAACATTATTCATGTGTATGTCGGTTATGCAACTCACGTATAACGGAGTTATCGTAGATTATTCATGTGCAACCTAAGCCGATCACATAACGAACTTGTGCTCAAGGCACTTAGCTAGTATTCCTATTTTCTCACATACACTTACTTCTCTACTACTTGCATTGTTCTCCAATTTTATATTGTAGCTACTTTATCTGCTCCACTATGTATTTATTTTCCTGTGTATCTTGTATACTTTTCTATGCAAGTCATATACACCTTACCATGTATTTGGAGTTGTTTTTATTGTTATGTACTTCGCTCCAGTCCTGACTGGGCATATTTTTCCAGAGGATTTTTGCCCGATATTCTACGGGCCTGGTGTTGAGGAGTGTTGTGACCCAGAGATTGAGGAGGATCCCGTCGAGGAGACGCCGTTAGCACCTTAGATCAGCTAGGAGGTTTCCCAGGGTTGTTCCCAGTTGTTATTTTGGATGACTGTATTATTATATTTCTCCTGTGAGATATTGTAGACTTTAGACTTCGACTATATATTTGGATATTGTATTGCTCTCTTTGGTTCTTGTTTCTTTGTGATATCTTATTGTGCTTTTACTCTTCCCCTAGTTATTGTGATTGAGGCATATTTATATTGCGTGGTTGCCCTCCTTTTGGAGAGGTTATATTGACAGGTTTTGTGAGATATAGATATTGTGACCTAGAATGAACCTTTACAGCGTTCTACCGCCAATTCTACGGGGTAGGCTGGACGTACCCACGACTCATGCTCAATTTTTCGGGTACGGGTCGTGACACATTTTTGGTGGTGGCCCATGCAGGTCTAGTACGCAGGTCTAGTTTCTAGGTCTACCTACGATAGGATATAGGATATAGGCTGAGAGAGAGTGTGCTCAATCATAACTAGGACCCTTCCTAATTTTTATTATATTTAATCTTTCTGAAATTGTTTTCTTTTGTAATATTACTGTCCTTCTTTGATGATATCGTATCTTGTACTGTATGGACTTTTTTTGATATGTGTTCAGGATGCCTCCGAAGACACTGTCTTAGTGCACCGTTCCAGTAGCTGCCACCGAGAGGTCTGCCACCTCTCGTCCTGTTCAATTTCAGGCAGCCGCTACCGCTACACTCGCCACTCCAGCGGTCGAAGGAGCATCCATTTCTCTCAGAGATCCTCTTACTCCTATCGATCCGAGAGCTACACCAGTTGTTCCGGTTGTACCTCCTCCACCACCGCCTGCACTAGTTAACGCCGCGCAGCTATTTGCGTTCTTCAGAGAGATGATGGCCGCGCAGTACCGCCAGGTGGACGTGATGAGGATGGGCATTGAGAATGCTCACTAGGTGGCCTTGACAGCGGTAGACAGAGTGGCCCAGGTCCAGCCACAGGCAGAGCAGGCTCAGCATCCGAGGCCGGGCACCATTATTGACTTTCAGAGGATGCGGCCCAAGGAGTTCCGGGGTACGGAGGGGATCTTGTATGCGGATGACTGGATCGAGCACATTGAGGGCATCTTTAGGCTGGCACTGATCCCAGCCAGTATACAGATTGAGGTAGCGGGCAACCAGATGTTCGATCTTGCCCTTACTTGGTACCGCACAGATACGAGGATAGCAGTACCGGGACTGACTTGGGAGGCTTTCAAGAAGCTTTTCAAGGAGAAGTTCTTCCCGAATTTTGCTTTCAGTGCTTTGGAGAGCCAGTTTGAGGCACTCATCCAGGGGAGCATGCTGGTGGATGAGTATGCTGCAGAGTTCTGTCGTCTGGGAAGATTTGTAGAGGGTTTGAGCAAGGCAGCAAAGATACGGAAGTTCCATAAGGGTTTGGTCATGGCGGTTAAGTCCTTGACTAGGAGTGACCGCGAGGCGACCTTCGAGCAGATAGTGAGTGACGCTCAGAGGGCAGAGGACGACTTGGAACTGAAGAATAAGAGGAGTAAAGATGCTTACGAAGCAGGCAGCAGTACAGGCCCAGCCAAGAGGCCGTTCCAGCAGACTCAGCAGCACCAGGGTCAGGGTCGTGCACCCTTCCGGCAGGCGCCCCAGCAGCAGAGGCAGGGACAGCAGCAGGGTCAGAGGCAGCCCATCATTTCCTTTTTCTGTAGGAAGCCGGGGCATGGATGGGACATTTGCAGAAAGTGGCTGGGCAGATGTTTGTTATGTGGCACAGCAGATCACCAGTTGAAGGATTGCCCTTCAGCACTTGCTCGTACAGCTCAGGGCGGAGGAGCCATTCAGAGGGGACCAGCCAGAGCACCTGCAACATAGCAGAGAGGACAGCCTTTGCCGACTCAGCAACAGAGGTTTTCTCATCACCAGTAGCAGCACCGAGGAGGACAGCAAGGGCGAGCTTTTTTCCTGACTGTAGACAAGGTCGAGCACGTTGGTGATGTGATCTCAGGTTCTGTTCTTTTTGATTCTATTTTAATACTTGCTTTATTTGATTCCGGTACTTCCCATAGTTTTTTGTCTGTATCTTTTGCTGTTAGACACCATCTTATTGCTGAACCTTTAGCTAGATTCTGCAAGATCACGACCGGGGGTGGCATCATCCTAGTCAGTGATGTCTGTAGATACCGGAGAGTTACCTTGGGAGGTCGGGAGTTGAGTGTGTGCCTACTCGCCACTTCCGAGCTACGACATTGTACTCGGGATGGATTGGTTGAGTATGCACTGTGCTAGTATAGATTGTCGTAGAGGCAGAGTGTTGTTTAGTCCGCCGGGAGAGCCAGAGTTTGAGTTTGCCAGAGGAGCAGCGGAGCAAAGCGAGAGAGTCTTCTGCGGAGCCTTGGTGGTAGAGCCGAGGTTGCCACATCCACTGATAGCGGAGTTCATGGATGTCTTTCCGGAGGAGTTGCCAGGGTTACCTCCGGACAGAGATGTGGAGTTCTCTATAGACTTGGTGCCAGGCGCAGAGCCAATATCCCAGCACACCTATAGTGTCAGCAACAGTGAGCTGATAGAGTTAAAGAAGCAGGTGGATGAGCTTTAGGATAAGGGATTTATCAGATCTAGTTCTTCCCCGTGGGGTGCTCTGGTACTTTTTGTGCCAAAGAAGGATGGGTCGATACGAATGTGTATCGACTACAGGGCTCTGAACAACCTCACAATCAAGAACAAGTATCCGCTGCCACGTATTGATGATCTTTTTGACCAGTTGAGCGGAGCGAGGGTGTTTTCCAGGATTGATCTGAGGACAGGCTACCACCAGGTGAAGGTCAGGAGGGAGGATATTCCGAAGACAGCTTTTTGGACCAGATATGGATAGTATGAGTTCATAGTGATGCCGTTTGAGTCGACTAATGCCCCGACAGTGTTTATAAATCTGATGAACAAGGTGTTCCATCAACATCTGGACAGGTTTGTGGTGGTGTTTATAAATGACATCTTAGTGTATTTGAAGACCCCAGAGAAGCATGAGGAGCATCTGAGGATAGCGCTGGAGACTCTCAGGAAGGAGAAGCTTTATGGAAAGATTTTAAAGTGTGAGTTCTTCCTTGACACGGTTGAATTCCTTGGTCATGTGGTGACTGGAGAGGGAATCTCGGTAGATCCGAGGAAGATCATGGCAGTTGAGGCATGGAGTGCTCCGAGTTCAGTAGCCGAGGTCAGGAGTTTCCTGGGACTGGCAGGTTACTACAGGATATTTGTTCAGGATTTTTCCCGGATTACAGAACCGTTGTCTAGGCTGACCAGGAAGGACATAGAGTTTGTTTGGTCAGAGGAGTGCCAGATCGCCTTTGATGAGCTGAAAAGGAGGTTGACGACAGCTCCAGTGTTGACGTTGCCATCAGGATCTGGAGGATTTACTATCTATAGTGATGCATCGGAGAAGGGACTGGGTTGTGTGTTACAGCAGAATGAGAGGGTGATTGCCTACGCTTCTAGGCAATTATGTCCTCATGAGAAGAACTACCCTACCCACGATTTGGAGTTGGCAGCGGTTATCTTTGCTTTGAAGTTGTGGAAATACTATTTATACGGAGAGCGTGTGGAGATCTTCATAGACCACAAGAGCTTGAAGTATGTGTTTACACAAAAAGAGCTGAACATGAGGCAGAGGAGATGGTTGGAGTTGATGAAAGACTTTGACATATTGTTGCAGTACCATCCAGGGAAGGCGAACGTAGTTGTGGATGCGCTGAGCAGGTATCCGATAGCTATGTGCCTGACTACAGATCGTTATCTTTTGGCAGATCTAGAGAGCTTCATTCTGAGGTGATAGTGCCTGGAGTTGAGATGCAGATGTGGGGACTGCAGATTCAGTCAGAGTTGGTAGACCGGATCAGGGCTACACAGTTTGAAAATGAGTCCCTGAGGAGCATCAGGGCGCAGGTTCAGATTGGATTATCAGATGACTTCACCATTGGTTATGATGGTTCATTGCGGTATGGTACCAGGTTGTGTGTGCAGAGTGGGTCATTACGCGAGGATATTCTTCAGGAGGTGCATCGATCCCAGTACTCTATGCATCCAGGTGCCAACAAGATTTATAGAGATCAGAGAGAGCATGTATGGTGGTACGGGATGAAGCGAGAGGTAGCACACTTCGTATCCCGATGCTTAGTGTGCCAGCAGGTGAAGGCGGAGAGACAGAGGCCAAGAGGGTTGCTCCAGCCGTTACCCATTCGGGAGTGAAAATGGGAGCATGTGATTATGAATTTTGTTTCTGGACTTCCCCGTTCTCCAAGAGGGAAGAATGTAATTTGGGTCATCGTAGATAGGTTGACCAAATTGACCCACTTTCTACCATTCAAAGTGGGTACATATACGGAGAGACTAGCAGAGATGTATGTGCGCTAGATAGTCACTGCATGGAGTTCCTGTGAGCATAGTATCAGACCGGGACAGTCGCTTTACTTCGCATTTCTGAAGGAGTCTACAGGCTAGTTTGGGCACCCAGCTCAAGTTTAGTACTGCAGATCACCCACAGACAGACGGTCAGTCAAGAGGACCATCCAGACACTTGAGGATACCACCCCCACCAGAAGGACAGCGACCCCAAGCACCCGGAGGATTTCAGAGGGGACCATCCTTGGCCTCGTAGCAGACACAGTTTGACAGCAGATCGGAGGACAGAGACAGGGACAGGCATTTGCATTAGCAACTGAGGAGGAAACAGAAGGAGAAGTAATCACAGGTACTATATTAGTAGCCTCATTACCTGCGACTGTATTATTTGATTTAGGAGCTATATTTTCATTTATATCTAGTAGATTTGTAGCAATGCATAGGGTAGCGACTTCCCCCTTACCTAAGAGTTGTAAGATTCTTACCGGAGGAGGTATCGTGCCGGTTACCAGCACTATCAGAACGTGCTCGGTAGTCGTATGTGGAAGAGAGATGAGAGCGCGATTCTTGGTGTTACCCATGCCATACTTTGATGTTGTATTAGGAATGGACTGGTTAAGCCAGTATAATGCGGTACTGAACTGCCGGAAGGGTAGTGTCACTTTTAGACCGTCGGATCAATCGGAGTTCGAGTACATGCGAGGAACCGTCGAGCAAGGAGTAGGACAGATAGCTGAAACTTGCATGGCTATGGAAATTGTGCCCCCACCAATAATTACAGAATTTGAGGATGTATTTCCCGAAGAATTGCCAGGGTTACCGCCAGATAGGGACGTAGAATTCACCATAAAGTTAGTACCCGGAGCAGCACCGGTATCTTCTAATGTGTACAGATTGGCGAAGAAGGAGTTAGACGAGCTGAAGCTACAATTGGAGGAGTTATAGAGCAAGGGATTTATCCATCCTAGTACATCACCCTGGGGAGAACCAGTATTATTTGTACCCAAGAAGGATGGAACAGTACGCATGTGCATTGATTACAGAGCCCTTAATGCTTTGACTATCAAGAACAAGTACCCCCTGCCGCGGATTGACGATTTATTCGACCAGTTGACAAGAGCAGTGGTGTTCACCAAGATTGACTTGAGATCGGGCTATCATCAAGTGAAGGTGCGAAGAGAAGACATTCAAAAGACAGCATTTAGGACTCGTTATGGTCACTACGAGTTCTTAGTAATGCCTTTTGGGCTGACGAATGCACCAGCTGTATTTATGAACTTGATGAACATAGTATTCTATCAATACTTAGACCAGTTTATGGTAGTCTTCATCAACGACATCTTATATACTCGAAGAGCCACGAGGAGCACGAAGAGCACTTGAGACTAGTATTAGAGACGCTGAGGAGAGAGAAGCTTTATGCTAAGCTAAGCAAGTGCAAGTTTCTCCTAGATCGTGTCGCTTTTCTTGGACACGTTATCTCAGGAGAAGGTATTTCAGTAGATTCGGCCAAGATTTCATCGTTAGAGATATGGCCGACCCCTACCAATGTCCCAAAAGTGAGGAGTTTCCTAGGACTTGCCGGATATTACTGGAGGTTCGTAGAGAACTTCGTGAAGATTGCAGAGCCGATGACCCGTTTGACCCTTAAGGTGCAGGAGTTTACCTGGACAGAGGAGTGTCAGAAGGCATTCGATGAGCTGAAGAAGCGTTTGACTACAATAACCATCTTGACCATACCATCCGGACACGGAGGATTCGTGATCTACAGCGATGCATCTGGGAAAGGATTAGGATGTGTCTTGATGTAGCACAGAAATGTTGTAGCCTATGCTTCTAGACAGTTGAGGACACATGAGAAGAACTATCCCACCCACGACTTGGAGCTTGCCGCGGTAATTTTTGCTTTGAAGCTTTGGAGATACTATTTATATGGAGAAAGAGTAGAGATATTTACTGATCATAAGAGCTTAAAGTATGTCTACACCCAGAAGGATCTGAACCAGAGACAGAGAAGTTGGCTAGAGGTGATGACAGACTTCAAGATCAAGCTACAGTACTACCCAGGAAAGGCCAATGTAGTAGCTGACGCGTTGAGCCGAAGACCTATGGCATTCTTCCTGACTACCCAACAATATCTGTTGAGGGATCTAGAACAAATGGGTATAGAGATTGTTATGCCCAGAATAGATGGGCAGTTGTCGAGTTTTCAGTTGCAATCGACATTGGTGGAGAGAATCAAGGCTGCTTTGCCGACAGATGCCAGATTTCAGAGGCTTAGACAGAGGATAGAGGCTGGATTACAGACAGGACTATGTATACATGAAGACGGAACCTTGAGATGTGGAGACCGTCTCTATGTTCCAAATGGAGAACTTCGGCAAGAGTTGATGACAGAGGCACACAGTTCGACCTACTCTATTCATCCAGGAGGTACGAAGATGTACAGGGACTTGAGACAGTACTACTGGTAGCATGGAATGAAGAGAGAGATAGCGCGCTTTGTGGCCAAGTGCCTGGGGTGTCAGCAAGTCAAGGCTAAACATCAGAGGTCTGCAGGATTGCTTCAACCACTGCCTATACCGGGGTAGAAATGGGAGCACATCACTATGGATTTTGTTACGGGCTTTCCTAGGAGTCCTAGTGGTCGTAACGTAGTATGGGTAATCGTGGATAGACTCACCAAGTCCGCACACTTTTTACCCTTCCGAGTTGGACAATCTACAGAGGTCTTAGCAGATATGTATATGAGAGAGATTGTGCGCCTACATGGAGTTCCAATGAGTATCGTGTCTGACAGGGATACGAGGTTAACGTCTTACTTTTGGCAGAGTATGCAAGAGAGTCTTGGTACTCGTCTAAAGTTTAGCACAACGTATCACCCAGAAATAGATGCCCAGTCCGAGCGCACCATTCAGACGCTAGAAGACATGTTGAGAGCATGCATGCTTGACTTCAGAGGATCATGGAAGGACCATTTACATCTGGTCAAGTTTTTCTACAATAACATCTATCAGGCGAGCATCCATATGGCTCCCTATGAAGCGTTGTATGGCAGGAAATGTCGTTCTCCAGTATGTTGGAGTGATATAGGCGAGCGACAGATTCTCGGTCCAGAGCTGGTCATTCGTACCATAGAGAAGGTGAAGAAGATCCAAGGACACCTACGAGCAGCACAAGACCGGCAGAAGCATTGGGCAAATGCGCATCGACAACTCTTAGAGATTCAGGTTGGAGATTATGTATTTCTAAAGATCTCGCCTACCCGAGGGACTATCAGATTCGGAGGCCGAGGAAAGCTGAGTCCGAGGTACATCGGACCGTTCGATGTGTTAGAATGCGTCGGAGAGGTTGCTTACAGATTAGCCTTGCCGCAGACTTTGGAAGGAGTCCATGACGTCTTCCATGTATCTCAATTGAGGAGGTACATACCGGATCCTAGTCACGTGCTTGACCATTCCAAAATCACAGTCGGCCCGAGCCTATCATATGAAGAGGAGCCTGTGGAGATTCTAGACAGAAGTGAGAAGGTATTGCGAGGGCAGACCATCCCCTTAGTTCGTATCGCATGGAGACATCATGCACCCGACGGGTCAACCTAGGAACGCGAGGAGGATATTCGCCATTGTTACCCCCACCTCTTCGAAGTCCTAGGTATGTAGTAGCTTTTTAAATTCAGCCTTTAGTTCTTACCATACGTATGTTTAAATTTTGAGGACGAAATGCTCTAAGGAGGGTAGATTGTAATCCCCCTGGTCAAATATAGGATTTATTTAATTATTTTATAAAGATGCAATGACAACCCAAATCCCACGTACCCAAATTAGGGTATCAGTCTACACCAAGCTTGTTATGCCACAACTCCTGTGTACCACCCAAAAATCTAGATCTTTATGTTTTTGACGCATTTGGAATTACCAAGTTGAATTGTTAATTAATTTAAATTTAAGGCCAATTTACCTCAAGCAGAACCAAACCAAGCCCACACGCGTCTTTCAAGTGGACCATTTTTATCCCAACAAGCCGGACAGGCCCAACCCTCGAGTCCAGCCCATAATCTCTATCACCAACTATAAATACAAAACCCCCTCGTACAAAACCCTAATAAACTACTATTCATCCTCCTCCCCAAAACCCTAACCGACTTTCCCCTGCCGACTGCTCCCCATCCCGTCGGACTTCCCCCTGCCGACTGCTCCCGACTGCTCCCCATCCCGACGGACTTCCCCCTGCCAACTGCTCCCCATTACGCCGGACTTCCCAACCAACTGCATCCCAACCCGACCGGTGCACACCCCTAACAGACTGCTTCCCGACCGGTGTATACCCCAGCCCCCGACTGTTCCGATCGGAGCATTGCCGCAGGCCAACATTGCTCGACCGCCCACGTCTGGACGACCACCCCCGCACGACTCTACCCAGCAGCGCCGCTGCCGTAGTAGCTGCTGTTGCTGCGGTCCCTGCCCTTCTGATTCAGCCACTGTCGCTGACGTTGCTCGCCGGCCGACGCTGGAGTTCCCATTCGTCGGAGGACGACCAGGCGACGAGAAGAACCTCATCCCGCCAGCGAGGTAAATGCCTATACTCTTTGTATCGTGTTCGTATGTAAGCATCGTGTCGTTGCGAGAGTTGTATTCTGGACACAACTTAGTTAACCCTAAATTATATATATAACGGTGATGATTAGCAAGAATTAGAACTCATCTAATAACCAGCGATTGCATTAATCTTGAAACCTGCCGTCAATGACCAGTATTTCACCTGGATCCCTGGGCATAAACCAGTATGTTGAGCAAGAAAATCAAGGACACATTTCCGTGCAGAGTAGAAGTAGTTGTCAAACCTAACTCGATAATTTATTGTTGCAAGGCGCACGTTGACCAAGACAGAACGTGGGTACACCCTAGCTACGCGCACCTGTGACGCTATAATCGATCAACAGTAAACCGGCAACAATATCGAGGAACAACGTCATAATTAATTATGTATTTCTTAGTGTCTGATATTAGGTTGTTATATTATGTTTTGTGTTTAGGACCATTGGACCAGCCGGGAGACACTGCAGGAACAGGCTTCTGGCACTCACAGTTTGACGACTCAGGCAAGATACCTTGCCATATTTCTGTTTAAATTAAATGCTGCATATGTTGTATGTTAGTTGCTGTTCTATTTTATATGACTGTGCGCGTCCGAGATTGATTTGGATGCTATCGACGGATGCTTCGATAATTTAGTATACTTGACATAGTCACTAGCAGACTCACCCCATTGGAGGATACGCTGATATCTTCCGAGACCTAATACTTTACACGCTTTACTGTGATATTTATGTTGGGATGCGGGTCCGCGTATTCGACTAGCTATCGGTGCGTGTGATATGCATCAGCATTAGGACATAATTCAGGTCTATATTTATTGTTAGTAGAGACTGGCATGTAGTTGCGTGGTATGCACATCGAGTATTCGATTTGCGTATTTATATTGGGAGGGGAGGACCACTAGTAGGCGTATGAGATACACCCATTGGAATCCGTAGTATCCGAAGGAGCCACGGATCCAATGATTTTCCTTTATTCAGATTCCCCGTTCTTCAGAGCGGTATGGACGTATATATACTGGCAGATTCCCTGTTCTTCGGAGCAGTATGGTCGTTATACTATTTAGATTCCCCATTCTTTGGAGTGGTATGGACGTTATACTATTTAGATTCCCCGTTCTTCGGAGCGGTATGGACGTTATGCCTATACCTACTCATACGCACCAATGTTGTCCTCATATTGCATTCACTTAGATGGTTAGCACACCCTTTATTGCATTTACTTTATTCAGTATTTATATATGGCTTGTCTCTCTGTATCTTGTTACGTCCCTCTGAGGACCTGGTTCCCTTCCAGATTTAGACGAGGCTTTCTACCCCATAGTATACGGCCCAGGACAGGAGACGAGATTCGCTACCGCAGAGGAGTTAGAGGTGCAGCCGTCAGAGTTTTCTT